>CAWUFW010016279.1:0-318160 GCA_963921515.1 Calotriton arnoldi
GCCGCAAGACTGGTCCTCAACCTGCCAAAACACTGCCACATCTCCCAGCACCTGCGCACACTCCACTGGCTCCCTGTTGAGGCGAGAATCACCTTCAAGATGCTCACCCACGCACACAAGGCCCTCCACGGCACTGGACCAGCATACCTGAACAGCCGACTCAAATTCCACGCACCCCAAAGGACCCTACGATCAGCCCAGCTCTCCTACGCCGTGGTCCCCCACACCAGAAAGACCAGATCGGGAGGCCGCTCCTTCTCCTTCCTCGCGGCCAAAGCATGGAACGCCCTTCCGCTCCACCTCAGACAGACAACATCGCTCCCCATCTTCGCAAGAAACCTCAAAACCTGGCTCTTCGACAGACCCCCTCCTTGATGGATGGAACCTGCAACCCCCCCTCCCCACCCATAGCGCCTTGAGACCCTTACGGGTGAGTAGTCGTGCTTTAACAAACCCCTGATTGATTGATTGACAAATTTTCATTTAAAAAACCTTTGAAATTCACTGAAAAAACCATAGGTTTCAGGCACGTTATTGTTAGAAATTAGCATTTAAAAAACCATAGAAATTCACTGAAAAAACCATAGGTTTCAGGCACGTTATAGTTAGAAATTAGCATTTAAAAAACCATAGAAATTCAAAGAAAAAACCATAGGTTTCAGGAACGTTATAGTTAGTTGGACATTTCACTCTTACAAAACCATAGAAATTCCGGCGTTATAGTTAGTTCAGTTAACTATAACTCGCGCCCCCGCAATGCACTGCTGATGACGTCACATATTACATCATTCATGACATGGTCAGTGACATCACTGATGACATCACTGATGACATCTCAAATGACATCACTAATGACATCACTGATGACATCATCCACGTGAAAATCTGATGCACCTCCTCACACCTGAATATAACCTTTGATACACCCACTCTAAAATACAGACTACCATTTTCAAAAAAATAGACACATCAATACCAGTTACTAAATACGCACTGACTGATTCCTAGGTCTACACACACATCCACTCATTCACCCATACAGTCACTCATACATGCAGTCACTCATCAATACAACACTATCATATGCACTCATACACCTATACAGACACTCACACACTGCCACATTTCCAGAGTTACTCACACACCTAGTCAGTCATGCAAAGAATCAATCATACTTCCATTTACTCACCTATACAGTTATACAGACACCACCTCACTTATTCATACAGATACTAACACATAATTACTCTCTTATAGAATCACTGATACAAATACACACTCATCCATGCAGCCACTCTCACAATTACTGACTCTCACATATAGTTATTTATATACACCATCACTCACATATACTGCCTTTTACATATGTACTTACTTGCACATGTACCACTGAGACATCCATTCACTCACCAACACACCCATACACACACTCACCCACCCATACAGCTGTTTCTACATGCACTCTTGAACCCATACTCCCAGTGAATCAACCACTCACACATCTATGCACAGAGTCACACACCTCCCACCCACCCACACACACACTCAGGCCACCATACAAATACTCAGGCAAGCAATCAATAGCCCATATAGACACTCATGCAGCTGCTCACCAACCCATGCAGCAGCTTACACAACAACAGACAGACTGATACAGACTTTCACACAGTTTAGTCACTAACCCATGCATTCAGAAAGACACATTTAATCACTCACTTATACAGTCAGTCACATACCTACTAAATCCTCCATTCAGACACTTATACACCCACTCATTCTTCAATACGCCTTTCCCTATATATATTAAACATATTTAAACTTTACAGAAACACACAGTCACTGGATGATGTCATCAGTGATGTCATCAGTGATGTCATTTGAGATGTCATCAGTGATGTCATGAGTGATGTCACTGACCATGTCATGAATGATGTAATATGTGACGTCATCAGCAGTGCATTGCGGGGGCGCGAGTTATAGTTAGCTGAACTAACTATAACGGGGAATTTCTATGGTTTTGTACGAGTGAAATGTCCAACTAACTATAACTTTCCCTAAAACATATGGTTTTTTCAGTGAATTTCTAAGGTTTTTTAAATGCTAATTTCTAACTATAACGTGCCTGAAACCTATGGTTTTTTCAGTGAATTTCAAAGGTTTTTTAAATGCTAATTTCTAACTATAACGTGCCTGAAACCTATGGTTTTTCAGTGAATTTCAAAGGTTTTTTAAATGCTAATTTCTAACTATAACGTGTCTGAAACCTATGGTTTTTTCAGTGAATATATATATATATATATTTTAATGGGTAAATTATAATACAATTTAACATTCTTTTAATAATAGTTTTAAATTATGTATGTGTAAATACATACACACATACATGTTTTTTTAAATGAGTAAAATATTTATATACACTTATAAATTATTTAAACATATTTAATTTGTTATATTTCATGTTAATATATTTAATTGTAACAATTTTTAATATATATGTAAAAAAATATATAATCTATATTGGTGTATAACGATATTTTTTCGATATTTTTGTCATTTACATTAGAAGTATAAGAAAACAATATTTTTCATTTAGATATGTTGGACTCAGTAGTTATGTCCCACGATATTTGTGGTTTCGATATTTTGTTATAGAACCGATTAGAGTAGCACTGTATATAATATAGTGAGTGGTTTTGTGCTGGTGGAGTGGAGTTGGTATTCTGTGGTGTGGTATGGAGAGGTGTGGAATTGTGAATTTCAACACAGTATTGTAAAACTCATTACCCGATGTACAGTGTTACCGCATTAAATTTTTCTACATTTTGTAAAAAAAATTCTCTTATGCATTAAGGAGCACATTCAAGGACTTCATGTTGAAGTATATTAGTGGTATAGCAATAGAAATAATAATGTTACAAATATACTTTGCAGGTTTTTCATGGTCATCGAAGGGTTCAGATGTTGAAAACGTTTTCAGGTTTTCAAGGGTTGTAGTAAAAGTACAGCCAAACAAGGATGGGTTCCAGGACATCTGGATATCTACATAGGAGGTTAATCACACACTCCAGAGGAGGCCATGCATGATCAGTGTCCATGGCAGTTCTTTAGACTGTGTAAAAAAAAAAAAGAGAACAGACCCAGTATTTCTTTGCTCCTATCAGGTCACAGACACAATGTCTACTCATGGTCTAGCCATCATCAAATCAATGAATTGTGCCCTGAAAATTACATGGGAAACCACCATTGAAGAAGGGGCGATTATTCTGGCTGACTCAGAGGTGTCGCACAGACGTCGTTAGGTGATGGATGTGGCACCTATGGTGCTTTTGAAGTCAGACATGCTCCCTCCTCCTTTTGAAGAGCCTTTATTATTCTACAAGTCAATACTAGGAAAATATTACACATGTTTTGATCTGGCTTGTAGGAACCTGGATCTCTATATAGGGCACCAAAGTAAGGTGCACTGTGCAGAGTGAAGATGACCTTTATTGCTTTACAGGGCTCAAATGACGAGCACTACATGTTCTATTTTGTGGCAGTGTGGGCGGTCAGTTTAGGCTTATGAGAGGATAGTGCTAAGCATTTATATCAATTTAGATACCACAAACTTCGTATACAGGTAGGAACTTTTTGCGTTATCTATTTTAGCAGGTAAGTCAAACATACAATACAATGCATCTTTACGTGTAATGCTTTCTTATGGGACGAAGAACATTTACTGCATACAGATACTTGCAATGCGTTTCCGTGGGAACCCTTTCGTTCGTGACACGGTAGAGGGACCAGGACCAAAGTTTCACCAGCAGGTTGGCCATATGTGCCCTGGTGAGGGTTCAGTGACAGAATATCGACCACAAAATATTGTGATGCAAAAATATTGCGACCAAAATATCGATTACAAAAATATTCTCATTCTATGGTTATAATGGAAAGTACAAAAATATCAACAAAAAAATTCGATGTAATTACTAACATTATACTAATTATTTTTAAATGTCTATAAAATAAATTAATGAGTATTAAAAAAAGTTAAACATATATTTAATAATTAATATATATTTATATATCTACTTGAAAAACAATTTTTAAGCTAATAATTGTAATTTATATTAGAATTTCAAAATTATTAAATATATTATAAAAATATATATATTTACATATACTGATAAAATCTTTAAAAAACAAACTGTTCTAATTAAAAAACGAAACAACTTTATTTCTTAATGTTTCACTCATGAAAAACATTAATAATTAAAAATACCATAATTTTGACAAAAAAGACATTAATATAAATTATACCAATATATAATAAAAAATGAAATATTACATTTGATACATATACTATTCACACTAAAATGTATTTAAAACTACGCAAACTATTATAATAAATATAGTTTAAAAAACTTACAATTCCCACTTCACGCAACGCAAAAATAAAAAAACTTGGTCAATTTTACAAATCTCCCTCCCTCCAATAAATACAATAATAGTAAAAATGCTTATTGCCTACCGTTAATCACTTTACTCCTAGTCCCACTCTCGCTTATCTCCATTATGCAATGAGGCCCTTGTGCCTCATAGACACACCCCCTACCAATATAAAAAGGCATCACCCACTCCACAATACATGTACGTACCAAGCCAACGTAGACACAGTTGGCCGGGCCACCGGGAGGGAGGGCGGGCCGTAGTGGAGATAAGCGAGAGCACAACTAAGAGTAGTGTGATTACTGGTAAGTAATATAAACATTACCTCCACGTCCCTCTCGCTTATCTCCATTACGCAATGAGACATACCAAGCTAAGGAAAAAACCAGGTCAACTGTCCAAGCATCAGCCCAGAGCATCACAACGAGTTGCCCAAATGAAGGGCAAACAAACAGGAAAGATAGGCCAGTCCCAACACATTGGAGCGAATCCCGAAGGTACGCCCGGCCTCAAACACGGGAAAGAAGACCCATAAGACGAGCCGAGGACCCCCGAGCCTGCAAGCCGACACACACGGCAACCCGAAAACAAAAGGAAGAAAACCAGCAGAACCAGAAGGTGCAACCCCCACAGATAAAAGAAACATCGGGGAACACCGGAGAGCCTGCAAAACCAGAGTGAAAACCTCAAGAGGGACACATCCACAGAGGGAAGGATCACCCCACAAAAGGACCGGGAGACCAGACCCAGACAGATCAACAAACGCCAGCAAGAGGACCGCTAAGCCCCAAAAGCCCAGCCGGAGTGCCAGAGGCAGAGAAACGGAAAGGAGCCATGAGCACATCAAGCCCCAGCCAACTGTCGACGCAGAGCACCAGAAGACCAGGCAGAGCCCCAAAAGGCGCTCGCACAGAAGAGGCGACCAAAGTCGAGAGACTAAGGCACCGTCAGCCACCATGCCCCATCGGCAAGACGCCCACTCGGGAAACACCCGAGAGGGCACCAGGAAAAAAGAAACTACAGGGCCACAGTCACCAATGGACCAAGAGATTCCAGACCCACCACCAACTCCAATAACAGAGGTACCAAAGGAACAGGACAGGCCGGAGGCACCAGAACAACCGGACACCCTTCCCACTGAACCAGAACCCTGGAACTAGGCCAATAGAGGGAAGCCACCAAGAGTCCCGTAGGCCAAGGAAACCGCAGGGCAACCCCTCCCAACATCCACAAACCAAAGCAGGGAACAGTGTAAAGGAGGCGCCTGAAGAGCCCCCAGGGCAACCCACACCCAGGTGACCACAGGAAACAGCCCGTACGGCAGGAGCCAGAGAGCACAGCGACCCCCCCAAAAAACCGCAGAAGATACGGACCAACGGGGATGTGCAGGAACGCAACCAGCAAAAAGAAGCAGGCTCGAAGACCCCAGTCCCAACGTCAAATGCCCCTCCCCTGACCCAAAGCCGGCGGAACCAAGGTGGCCCGCCGAGGCACAGTAGGAGGGAGGCACCCCAAACCTGGAGGGAGGAAAAGCCGGGAGCCCCGAACGACCCAACACACCCACTAGAGGGAAAGGCTAGCCCCCAGCAGGACTAACTACTGCAACCAACCAACCACAGGACAGGCACACACGGGACACCCCAGACTAGGCACACAGCCCGAGGGACCCGCAGCACAGCGTAAAAACGGCCGCCAATCCCATCCGGGCAGAAACCGCCCAACAGATGGAAGAGGAATGGGGAACTGCATGCTGGAAAAACCCAGGGGACCCAGGCAGGCAAGCTAGCAAAGGAGCCGGGAGAAGACCAACAGGACCAGGTGGGCAACCAAGCCCGGCAACCTGGGAAACCAAACAACCGGACACCAAACATGGAACCAGCTGGCCAGGACAGCAGAGAAATCTGTCACCACCCCACGAACCCGAAAGAAGCAGTGGCAACAAGAGGGGCCAAGAAGGAACCAAGCAGAACGAACAAGGCCATAGCACCACCCCCAACCACCCAGAAATGGGAGAAGCAGGAGCTGGAGACCACTGCCCCACCATGGAACCGAAGCGGGCAAAGCCCAAACTGGACCACAAAGTCACAAAACACAGCCCACAGGCCAGGAGAGCAGAGGAGCCAGCGAAGCTTACAGCACCCAGAAATCCCAGGCTGTGTCCCAACCAGGAACGAACCAGGCCTGATGTTGCATAACGTCGGAGAACAGGCGAGGGCAGGTGCTTTCAGGGTCGTATGGCCGCAGGACACAGACCCCCAATGAGAACTGCAGATGCAACAATCAGGAAGACCACAGGACAGGACAACAGCACATGGGAAACCAGCACACACGCCCCACTGGCACCACAAGGCAGACCAGGCCAAAACCAGAGGTCAGCAAACGACCGACAAGCCACCACTCACCGGCAAACCACCGGAACTGCAGGCAAAGAGCTCCAGTACAAGAAGCAGCCAACAGGCGGTATCAAGACTGAACAACCAGGCAGAAAGAAGCAACCACGGCACCCCACCAAACAGCGCGCAGGGGAAGCCGAAGATAAAGACCACGGCCATACCCAAGGGGGAGAAATCGCACAATAGAGAAGCCTCCAGAGCGACGTGCAACAGCCCTAACAGACACCGAAGCCACAAACAGGGACCATGGCAGGAGCGCACCCCTACCCGAAGGCACCCACCGCCAAAGTCCATAGGAAGCTGAAAACCTAGGAAATGCAGGGGAAGGGCCGGCACAAGACCCTGCCCTGCCACCAGCATGGGCGCCCAGCAGCCTGGGTGACACCCCCAGAAAAAGCATCACCAGGCCTGCAAGCACTGCACCGTAGGCGCAGAGGCAGAGGCAGGACACAGGAAAACCGACAGGCAAGGGGAAAAAGGACCGGTCAGGAAACAACCCAACCACAACAAAAACAATAGCACAGCTATACACAAAACAAAAAAGGACGTCCAAACAAGAGGAACAGAGTCACCAATGGCAAGAAGAAATGCATCCCCCTCCTCAGACGCTGAGAGGCCAAGCACCCCACAACAAGCGAAACAGAAGAGCCAAAAAGCCAGCAGCACCAACACCGAGGTGCCCATCTAGCCACAGCGACAGCCAGAGCAACGCTCCGAAGAGCCGGAGAAGCCGAGGGACAGCCATAGGCCAAGGAGTCGCCAAAACCGAGGAACTCTTGCATAGCCAAACCTGCACTCTAACAGAGCACTCCCTGACACTGGCAGAGAGAACCACGAGGACGCATGGAAGCTGCCGGAGACAAGGCCATCAGACAAGCACCCACAAGGAAGGAATGCGCTGAAACCAGAGGAACAGGTCAGGCCACCCAAGAAATGCCACAGACAAAGGAGATCTGGCAAGACCCAAGGCTAAATTCAGCACAGCCACCTGCTCCGGAGCGAGCGCTAGGCACCCACCCAAAGAGGCCACAGCTAAAGACCAGAGGCCGACCAACCCGTGTAGGAGCAGGCCTGCACAAACCCTTGTGGCAGGACCGGGACCCCCGGCATGAATGCCAAGCCCAAGCAAGAGACAGGCGCCAGACCCATGGAGCCAGAGCAGAGGGCTGCAAGAGGGTCCACCCATGACAGACACACAACAGCACATCAAGAAACAAAGCGCCAACATCCAGAGGGCCAAGAACCCCAGAAGCACACCGAGGCCAGAGAAAACACTGCAACCCACCGGCCGAAAGAGGCCAGAGCAAAGAACCCATGAGGCTAATGCACTGCTATCAGCCAACAAACGCACCCCTCACTGGCACCCCAAAGGGAAACAAGCTGACGGCATCCACAAACACTCCCCCGAACACCACAGAGAGACTAAACAGCCACAGTGCTCCACCGGAGAAAGGCACAGCAGACCTCCGGCCAGGAGAACCAACCAAGGGAAAAGCCTGCTGCACCACGAACAGGCACAGTCTCCCACGTGGGCCTCAGGAAAAACACAATAGCAACCCTGGCCACACAACGAAAGGAGAGACAACCACCCCATGTGTTAGAAATGGGATTTCTGGTTGGCTAGGGCTTGCGCCTAAGCCAGGCAGAAACCACCACTCTAGTCAGGGCAAGGGAGTTACACGCTGAAGATAACCCCTGCTCACCCCCTTGGTAGCTTGGCACGAGCAGTCAGGCTTATCCCAGAGGCAATGTATAAAGCATTTGCGCAACACACACACACAGCAGCAACACACTAGGCACACCACAAAAGAAACTCCACACAAGGTTATATAAAAAATAGCCTTTGTATTATCCAAAACACATTAGATCATAACCACACATATACACTGTGCCAACTGGCACCAGGTAGTAATTTACAGGGGATTATATACATGACAGGGCCAATCGGGCCACTGTCAGAACCATCACAAAGCACATGTAGTAAAGATAACACAACCAGTAACTACTGGTGGAAATACTGTACTTAGCATTATCCCAAGCAACATAAACGCATTATGTCTGCATCACCTTAGGCATAAAACACATTATGCATAAACATCATAAGCATAAACACATTATGCAACAATCATATTAGGCATACATCTTAATAACCAGCAGTGCACCCCAGTATCACTTGAAGGTGCACACATCTCCTGGGGGCCTTACGCCACACCAGGACACCAAATGACCCCAGGCCAACTGGCCTCTGGGGCCCAAATGCCCTTTGTCCCAAATGTCAGGGCTCTAAACGTAGGGCCTTTCAACTGGCCCTCCGGGTACCTTGGCAGCGAAAACACTGTGCGCAATGCACTGGGGGCGAAGGGGTGTATCTCACTCCTTCCGTGTTATCAGAATAATCATGCCCCCGTTGTTGCAGCTGCCCGCGCTCTCGCGGTGCAGCTGAGAAAATTTGGCCTGACACCACTGTGCCTCTGGAGCCCCACTCTGGGACTCCTAAAGCAAAATTGCCACCACGTTGCAGCTGCCCGCTGTCCGGCGGGGCAGCTGTGGCAAAAAAAGCACCAGCACTAACTGTGCCTTAGGGATCCCCGTTCACTGGGCTCCTCCCGGTGCACTTCACTCTGCACCAACCATGTGGCCGGCCGGCCCCACTCACTGGGGCTCCTCTTGGACTCTGTCCTCTTCCTCAGGGTGGAGTCAGGCATCAATCATGCTCTGGGAGCCCCCCTCACTGGGGATCCTCTTGCAAGGGGATCTCGTGGGCACAGGGTAGGCACCGACAGTGCTTCCCTCCAGGCCCCCACTCACCAGCGGTGCGCAGCCGCTGCGAGCCGCTCAAGGCTCTGTCTCCGTTTGGGGAAGCTCCGCCCCTGATCAGGCAGACTTGCCTGACTTCCGGCCGGGCCGGGACCAACCAGCACAGGAAGCGAGGTCTCCTTTCCGTTCCCTCTTTGGCACTCACGAAGGCGGGGTAGGCTCCCACCTGGGTTGCTTCTTCTGGGCCAGACATGCAGGGCTCCCACCGGCACACGGGGGCCCGCCTTCCTCCAGGCACGATCTGCCTGGCTTCCGGGTCAGGCTGCCTCGCCTCCAGACGTGCCCACAATCAGGCAAATGCCTGACTTCTGGTTCTCGCGGATCGGGAAATGCGGATCGTTGTCTCCGCCGGGTACAACTTCTAGGTCCCCCTCCTGGCACTATGAACAGCGCCCACACTGCGCTGCTACAACACGAGCCCACATCAGGGGCACAGGAATCCTGCAGCGCTTCCCGGTCCAGGGTTGAGCTGCTCCAACACAAGCCCACACCAGGGGCTCAAGGGCACAGGAGCCTGCAGCGCTCCTCCCATCCTGGCACCGGGCAAATAAGACGTAGTGCTCACGAGGCGCTAGGTCTCAGTCCAGAGAGGCAGAGTTTGGGCAAAGCTGGGCCCAGTCAGGCCAGCACACAGGGCCCTCCAGCAGAGAGGCAGTCCCTCGTGGCGGTTCCTCCTGGGGCCCAGCAAGCAGCAAGTACCCCAAAGCAGTACAAGGAAGCACAATTTCATGGGGTCACAGCCCCAGTACTTATACTCATTTTCCCTTTGTTCTGCCCTGGCACAGGGCTTGGGGAACCAGCCTCAACTGTTTCTGGGGGGTGTTGAAGCACTCTGTTTACCAGGCTTCCACCCTCCTTTGTCAGATGGGGCTCGGTCCTCAGACACACCACAGGGGGGCGGAGGCAGCATTCACCTAGGCAGGCACAGACCTGGTCAGGGGACTACTCCTCCCACTACTCCAAATGCAGATCTCCTATTCAGCCTAGCGCTGACTCACCCTGCCCTCCCTGGAGCCACACACACCTCACCAGCCCCTGTCACTCCAGAGCCAGACATGCAATACACATCAGGCAGGCAGACACATAGCACACAGAAATGCCAACTTCTAAAAGTGGCATTTCTAAAATAGTGATAATAAATCTGCGCACACCATTGCACAGCATTTATTATTACTATTCCAAACATACCAAACTTGACCACGCTGCTCCTCTCATATCAGGAATTACCACTGAAACACTTATCAGGGAATCCCCAATGCATTCCTATGAGAGGGCAGCCTCACAGCAGTGAGAAACCAAAATGGCTGTTTGACACTACCAGGACATGTCACACACTTAAGGTACATGTCCTACCTTCTACCTACAATGCACCCTGCCCATAGGGCTAGCTAGGGCCTACCTTAGGGGTGACTGACATGCAGTAAAAAGGGGGTTACAGACGTGCCACGCACTTTAGGTGCCACGTCACAGCGGCAGTAACACTGCGCGCACAGGCCCTGCAATGTCAGAGGCCTGAGACAGGTTTGAAAGGCTACTTTGGTGGGTGGCGCAATCAGCACTGCAAGCCCACCAGTAGCATTTAATTTACTGGCCCTGGGTATCTGAGATACCACTTTACAAGGGACTGACAGGTAAATTAAATACGCCAAACAGGTGTAGACCAATCTTACCATATTTACCACAGAGAGCACACGCACTCTACACTGGACAGCAGTGCTAAAGTGCCCAGAGTCCCAAAACCACCAACACCATGTCAGAGAAAGGCTAGGAGGAAGGCAAAAAGTTCAGGGATGACCCTGCAAAAAGGGCCAAGTCCAACACCATGCATCCCGACCAGAACCCAACAGCCCAGGTGATGCTAAAACCTAGCATCTACCTCCCCACCGCCTCACCAGCAGGAACAAAAAGGCGCGATTCAGGGCAACAAGGACACACTCTGCGCACGACAAACTTGCACCAGGACCGCATGCACAGCAATGCTGAGGATGAGCCATGTGCTGCATCAGGGCCAACAAATGCCCCCGCTGACCAACAGTGGGCCGCTGCCAGCCCCAGCAACAGGCCACGCCGACACCGACCGGAGGAAGGCACAGCCGACCTCTGGCCAGAGAGAAAAACCATGCATATATACACACTCTGGCTTGAGAAAAAGCACAGCAAACCTACGCCCGGCGGAAACTAGCCCCGGCAACAGGCCACGCCCACCCCGACCGGAGGAAGCACTGTCTCCCTCCGGCCAGGGAGAAAAACAGGCGTTTGTGGTTTTTTTACATTTTTTTTAATTCAATGTGGAAGTGAGGATGACGCAGTGGGACAACAGAGTCCCTGCACACCCCCACAAGCCGGACAGAGGTAAGTATCGCAGACCTCCAGCCCAGCAAGAAAAGGGAAAGAGGGAGGTGCCCCATGCCCACAGGCAGACCCTCTCCCACCACCTCACCTAAACAACATCACCCCCCTCCCCAGCACGCCTCAAGACAGGACAACCAGGAGAGAAGAACGCGGAAGCCGGACCACACTACCGACGGCACCGCGCGGCAGGAAACCAAGCCGCCAGGAACGTCTGAGCACATGCGTGCCCAACCCAGAATAGACATCTCGCAGCAGGAGCCACACGCCGCCCAGTGTGGTGACATTGTAGCAACTGACACCGCCAAACAAACTCACACTGGAGTGAGTGCGCCGCACCCACCCTACCATGCCTAGACACAAAAGAACAGGTTTTGTGGAGTGGGCGGTGCCTTTATATTGGTAGGGCGGTGTGTCTTTGAGACACAGGGGCCTCATTGCACAATGGAGATAAGGGAGAGGGATGTGGAGGTAATGTTTAATTACAGATAGGTTTTATTTACTATAACCATTTGACACACTACAACAGTAGGGAAAATGTTGCAGTACAGAATGGTAAAATTGAATACTCCAATAAAAACACCAGTAGGGAAAGTGTTCAGATCACAGTCTACCTACAAATATCTTTAGAAATCAAATTTAAAAAAAAAAAATCATAGAAATAGTACAATTAATTTTTTTACTTCACACCATATAACCCAACAAAACTCTCAACCTGACCAAAAAATGCACTTTAAAAATGAATATTTATTCTATTAATATAAAATGGAACAATCGAAATATCATTAATAAAATATTAATTATATGTAATGTACTTAGCACAATATACCCCCACAAAACACACATTACACTCCTAAAATTTAACAAAAATGGTTTACTCAATTAATATGATTATCAAATTATTAATTAATAATTTAAAAATAATGTACTTTAAATTATTTACTTCCCACCCCATACCCCCACAAAACCCACATGAAATCTAAAACGAATAATTTAATAAAACAATTAACAATTATCAATTAAACAAATATCAAAAACTAAGAGGCCGATTACGATGTCGGTTGGAAAACCTCCGACCGCTAATCTGAAGCTTTCCGACCGCAGTGTCGGTTTGCATTCCGACCCCCGATTACGATGTCAGTGGTCGGAACGTAAACCAGATGGTCGTTCCGACCGGCTCTCGGAGTATTCCTGTTGGTCGGAGCCACACCGCAATCCCCTATAGATGGCGTTTCTAGCATCGGGATTATGATGTCGGTTTTCAACAGCCTTTCTGTGCCGGCCTTTCTGACACGGAAAGGCTGTCGGAAAGCGACTTTGGGGGCCCCTAGCAGGGCCCCCTTGCCTTCGCGGCCTACGGTTGGTGGTTGAGAGGGTACCTAGGGTACCCACCTGAAAAACCCTGCACTGTGTGGCAGGCACCATGGGGTGCCTGGCACAGGGTTTCTCACACACACACACACACATTTCTCTGTAGGAGCCTGTATTACGGCCTGTTTACAACTGTAACACAAGTTCCCATAGAGAACTGTGGGAATCCGACCGAACAGTGTTCGGTCACATCATAATCAGGCGGTCGGAACCGCCGACCTGAGGTCTGTCGGTCCCGAACACTGTTGGTCGGAGCGAACTCCAACCGACATCTTAATAAGCCCCTTAATATTAATTCATTAAAATTAATTACATTTCCCACCCTTTACGCCTATAAACCTCATAACCCACACCTAAAATCAAAGTAAAAAAAACTATTTACACAATTAAAACAATTGTCAACTAAATAATTAATACTATCTAACTAATCATTATTGTAAATTTACTCCCCACCCTTTACCCCTATAAACTCACAACCCTCACCTAAAAAAATTAATTACTTAAACATAATTAATTTTAATTTCTAATTAACAAAAATGTCTTCCCACCCTTCACCCCTATAACCTTTCAACCCCAAAAATTTAACAATTAACATAATTATCATTTAATATTAATCAACAATTAATTAGTAATTAATTAAACATAAATTACTTTTCCGCCCTTCACCCCAATAAACTACACATCCTGCACATACAATTGAAATGAAAAAAAAATAACACAATTAACATAATTAAATAACAATAAAATAAATATTTTTAATTAAAATATCATAAATGTATAATAATGAAATAACTTCCTTCCCTATAAACCCACAACCAGCTACGGAATTAAACAACACAAAATTTCATTTAAGTAAATTAAATCTAACTACTAAAATGTAACCAATATATTAAAAAAAAAAAAACAATTATACAAAAAATTACAACATATACATTTAAAATATAAACTAAAATGCATAACAATAATTTAAAAAATATTTTACACAACCATATTTTTGCAAATGATATTAATGACTCCGATATTTTAAAAATCGACATTACTCACCTTAAAATCGATATTCTTGACATCGATATTTCCATGTCACGATGTTGTAGAATCAATATTCTTGTACATCGATATTTTAAACTCCAATATTTTTTCTGAAATCCCTGGGGAGTCTGGGTGCAGAGGTGCTGGACGGGTTGGTAACCTTGCGTGCAACGCGTCAGAAAGGAATAGGGGCCAACTGGAAAAAGGCTGCAAGTGGAGACTTGGGGACAAGTCCGTGAGCTCCCAACTGGGGGTCGGGTGGAGTCGTGAGGGTTCTGGGCGCATGGGGGAAGCAGTCAGTTTCTTTAGGCTGGACGGCTTAGGTTCAGCGTGTTTTTGTCAGCTGGAACTTGTCCGTCAAGGCGCTTGCTAGTTTCGGTCAGGACCAGTAAGAAGGAATAAAATAAAACAGCTGGGCCACTGTTGGTGCTGGCCCCTGTGGTGCTGACGTCCCTCATCGGCTGGTTGTCGGTGCTGTAGCTGGAGTCCTGAATGGTCTTTCAACAAGCGTTGGTCACAGAAAGGGTGGCTGAAGTATACAACGGAGCCCTGCCCTATCTGGCACTTGCTTACCTCAATAGTGAGGCCTGCACTCTGCAGACCCTCAAGGTTCTTTCCAAGGTGTATTAGGTGATCCTGCTAGGTGGGGATGTAGACAGCAGGGGATGCATCTCCAAGATCTGGCGTGGGGCAAGATGGCCACCACAAGGTTGAGCCTTTCAGAGGCTCCTGGGCTCTGGATGACCTTTTTTGATTAAATCCCCATTAAGCCACCCTTATGCGCCCTGCCACTTTTGCAACCCAACTAACTCCTCAGCAGTTTTATAGACCTGATTAGATCTGCAACAGTACCTGATCGCCGATAATCTTGCCATGGTGTCCATCAAGTGGTCTGAATTGGACTCCTGGAGACATGGAAAAAAAGCCCCAGAGTCCCAACTGCCACCCTCACCCCACCCCTAGCGACATCTGTTTATTCCGACTGCCTGTGCATAGGCTTTCTCCAGGCACCCCACTACTTTACAGGCGGCTGATGAGGTCCTAGAATCCCCTGGTCGATGCTTGTGGTCCTACCGGCTGGTCGCCGCCGACCACTGGAACAGCATGGCGGGGAGTGGCTGTGGCCCGACATCTCTTGCCTGCATCGGACAGACACTTTGCTTTGCAGTGTTGTCACACTGCAACCGTTCATGGTAGTGTGGAACGGTATTGGGCACAGTGCATGGTGATCCCTGTTTCTCCCCTTCCTTGGACCCCTATTTATGATGATGTTAAATGCTAGCATGTGCGATCCTACTGGCACCGGACCAGCAATGCCCCAGGTCCTTCCTTCCTTCTGTGACTCCACAGAGAAATTCATAACCTGATATCCCCCACTGTGGGGCTCTGCTGTGCATGAGGGAGCAGATCTGGGTAATGAACAATCCATTAGAGTTGACCCTGCTGAGGACTATGGGGCTGATTACGAGTATGGTGGTCGTAAGACCTCCAGACTCGCTGTGGTCCGTCCGCCACATTACGACTTCAAAAGTCATTGCAGCGGTTGACCGCCCGCTGTGCCATGGAACAGTCGTTTCCTGGCCGTGGTGGAGCTGCGCCCCAGTGTAACATGTTGAGCAGAACTGGCGCAGTCCCACTCAGCATATTGCGAGTTCCGCCAGCCATTTCATGGCAGGACACCAACCAAGAAAAAGTTGGTGGTGGAGGAACAAAGGGGGCCCTACAGAACCCCCCACCAGGGGGATACATTCAGGGGGGCACAACAGGTGCCCCCCTTGTCTTTTCCCCCAAAGTTCCAACACGACATGGACATCACCCTCCATGCCGTGCTGGAACTTTTCTGCCATTCCCATTGCGGTGCCTGGTTTCTAGGCACCACCATGGGAAAGTCGAAGGACCGTCCAACTTACACAAATTAAACTCATAATAAGGTGGGTGGTCCTTGCGCGGCTTTGGCACTGCTGTGTCGGCAGAGAGTTGGTGCAACTGCTACAAAGTCACAATCCGGTCCTTAGACTGCTGAGGTTCAGAAGGCAGTATGCAGCCATGCCATGACTCCCCGAACTGGAGCCTAATGGGTAACCCGGCACCACCCCTCCCTGCCAAGATCTCTGTCTCACTGCTCAGCCTTGCCCCGACATATTATGCTCTTCCTAGAGGGCCGGTGATGAGCTCAGTGCTCTCCAGCCTTTACCAGAATCTAGTGTCACACTGATTCACTTTATGGAGGGCTGATCATGAGCACGGTGCCTGCAGGGCTCTCACACTCGATCGAGCCACTCCTTCCACTCCTTCCACATAGATGCTGTGGATTTTCCTCCATTTGAATCCAATGCCCTGAGTTGGTGCAGTCCTGCCTGTTCCTTTGATTGGGTTTCAGGGATGATGCTTTGTAGTGGACATTTTGGGACTCCCAGGTTATTGTCTTTTTACATGAAGGCGCCATAGAAATCAAGAGCGCTTCTTCTTCCCTAGGTAGGACCTTTCCTTATGGGACAGACATTAAAAGAAATAGAAAGAGGACTAAACTCCCTACTCAGCTTAAGGGGCAGATATCCTGGAGCAAGTGCTCTTCCACTAGGGTCCTACAACTAATCCCTTCCTCATTACCGTAGCGCCTCCCTGCCCAGTGACCTTACCACGGAATCATCCCCCATTATTATGTTGAGCCCCCTACTATCTCCCGCTGGGCAGAACTCGGTCCGAATCATTTTTCCTCCTAACTTTACCAGAAACACAGCAAAAAATATCAAACAAAAATGCTCAAATTGAATAGAGAAACACTATTGTTAGATTCCAATTTCTGCTAAAAATAAGGAATAGATAATCAACTATCTAATTTGTTTTTACCAACAGATGCTCCCAGTGGAAGAAAGCTTCATCCTCTGTACTCAGTCACCTCCACCAAGAAGATTCTGCACAGCCTCAAACTTGCTATCGCACCCTCATCTGTGTACAGTGCTGAAACCGCCATTACCATTTACAACTACGTCACTGTACTCAGCCAATCATTCAATCGGTATTTGGACAAAATATTGAATCCAAAATATGGAGCTACACAAATATCGAGTTTCTAATATTGTGATACTTAAATATCGTGATGCTGAAATATTGTTTACAAAGAAAAAAAATTCTTTAAGGTAAGTAATATGGTTGTCGAAAATATCCGAGTTGTAAATATCGTTCACAATGATATAGTTGTAAAACTTTTGAAAATTATTTTTATGTATTCTAGTTTACATTTTAATTGTATGTTTTAAACTATACTTTTTAAAATATGGTTTGTATTTTTAAGTCATTTGTAATTTTAATTTAATTGGGAATTGTAATTTATGGTGTCGTAGCAGGTTGCGAGGTTTCTAGGGGTAAACAGTGGGAAGTTAATAAGTATAATTAATAATAATTAAATATTGATTTATTAATTCTTTAATTGATCATTATGTAAATTGTGTGATATATTTTTCTATTTATTTTTTATTTATAACAAGATTTTATTGATATGTATACAAATTACATACATTATAAAAGAGGAACAAATCAAAAATGAAAAGCGAGCTTATCAGTTTGCATATAAAACATGTTAACAATCCGTGGCTATACTGAGCAGGGCACATACATCTGCAACTGGTTCAGACTTATAATGCGGTACATGGATACACATCAGACAGTCCTATAACATGGACACCATTATTCAAGCCTGGTTGGTACGTTTGGCTTCTGCTTGCGTAAATATTGCAGTAGAGGTTCCCAAATATCAGTGGGCCTGGAAGTAGCGGGGAGCTCTTCCGCATACAGTGCTAAAGTGTCACGGCAGTAAACCATATCTTTGACCCATAGATCAGAGGAGGGGCTCAATTTACTTTCCCAGGTCAGTGCCACCCTTCTTTTTGCCAGTAGTAACGCTATTTTTATTAGACTGCTTAGCTTTCCTTTCAGGAATGGTATCAAATGTAGTATGCATATCTGGGGAGTGCATTGAAGCTCAAGATTAGTCATTTCTTGCAATGTCTTGGTGACCACCACCCAGTACGACATCACCCTATCACATTCCCACGCTAAGTGCCAGAAGTCCGCACCTGCCTTCCCACATCGTTTACAGTTATCATTTTCTCTTAAGCCATATTTGAATAGTCTGTGTGGTGTATGGTAAACTTGGTGGAGGTATTTGAAATGAATGATCCGTAGGTTCCCATTGGGCGTAAGTGCGCTAGTTATTTGACAGCCGTACTCCCAATCCTTCTGCGTGAGTTGTGGGTCTAATTTCGTGTTCCACTTTTCCATAGCCCTATTATGTAGTAGTGGGGTTTCGTCCCTCAAGGCTCTATACAATTTGGTTATCAGTTTATGTCTCGTGGGGCTAATGAGTAATGTATGCAGAGATCGTAATGTACGGGGTTCAGATGGGAATGTGGAATAATGTGCTTGTAATGCTTTCTTCAATCTTTGTAGGGTGAAAATAAATAATGGTGTTTGATTTTGCACGTAGGAGAGATCTTCTGTTGTCAGAAAAGTTCCGTCAGGGAAGACGTCTTGCATTTTGTCAATCCCTGCTAGTGTCAACTGTTGCATTGCACCCGATTCCTGCGTAACTGATGCTGCCGCGTGATATGCCAGAGGTAAATGTGGGGAGTATATCGGTAACTTTCTTGCTCTACGGCCGAGGGCCTGCCAGGCTGCAATTGTGGAGTTGATGGAATTGATTTCTACCTTGGGTGTGCCTCTGCATGTATGAGTCAATATGGCATTTAGAGGAATGGGATGGGCGTCACCGTCCTCCACGGCTACATGCGGAATAAAATCATGAGTGTTATACCAATAATGAGCGTACTGCGCTTGGGCACATAGATAATATAAATATAAATCAGGTACACTGAAGCCCCCCTGTTGATAATCCAACGCAAGTATCGCCAAGCTCACTCGAGCCTGCTTACCACCCCAGATCAGTCTAATGAGTAGCGATCAGACTGTTTTAAAGAAAGCAGTAGACAACTGTATTGGAATATTGCTAAAAAGATATAGGAACTTAGGTAGCACAACCATTTTTATTAGTGCCATGCGGTCCGCTAGGGACAGCAGCAGCTTAATCCATTTATCCACTTGTTGCTCTTAATGTGTGCAGGCTGTTCCATAGTTTTCGCGCAAGACTGTCTCGGGATCGCGATGTACCCACGCCCCAAGGTACTTGACAGGCTCCACCGACCACACTAGGGGAAACTCGAGTGTATGAGGAGTGGTAATCTCAGTGAGAGGCACCACTACTGATTTAGACCAATTTATGGTGAGACCAGAGAATCGTCCAAATCTGATATATTCTCTTAAAATCTGCTCCATCCCAACATGCGGTTCTCTTACAAATAAAAGCATGTCATCTGCATATAATGATATGCTCACAGGGCGATGCATGAAGCGCAGTGCTGACGCTCTATTTTGCTGTCTGATAATGCAGGCTAGCAGCTCCAGTGTAATGGCAAATAAGAGTGGTGATAAGGGGCAACCCTGTCTTGTCCCCCGTCCTATCTGTATAGGACCTGAGGTGGTGCCCTCAAGACGTATCCTTGCAGTGGGATCGGTTTTATAGTAGGCGTATCCAGGTGATGTAAATTTTGGGGAACCCCATACGTTGGAGAAGATAAAAAAGGTAGCCCCATTCTATTGAATCGAAGGCTTTGGCCGCATCAAGCATCACAGCCGCCACCTTCATCTTGGGATGAAGGACGTGGTACATAGCAAAGAGGGTACGCAAGTTGTGTGATGTGGATCTTTCAGGAATAAATCCCGATCGATCCGGCAGAACCAGTTTAGTCATTAGTGGCTGTAGTTTAGTCGCTAATATTTTGGCTAATATCTTCGCGTCGATATTTATCAACGAAAGTGGACGGTATGAATCGCATCGGTTGGGCGGTTTATCTTTTTTGAGCAGGGTGATGATTAGGGCCTCCCTAAGTGTTGGTGGTAGAGTACCTATCTCATGAGCCTCTGCGTATACTTCAAGTAAATAGGGTGACAGTTCCTCGGCATATTCTTTATAAAACTCACTAGTTAGCCCATCCGGACCTGGGGCTTTTTTATTAGGGAGAGTTTTAATCGCCTGTCGGATATCTTCTACGGTTATAGGCTGACTTAGGTATTCCCGGTGGCCATCTGACAGCCATGCGAGGGCCACATCTGATAAATAATCATCCATTTCTTCCTTAGTTGTTCCGGTTTGTGACGTGTACATGTCTGCATAGGTGCGTCTGAATTGTGTGACTATATCGCGTGTGGTGTAATGATCCATTCCGGCTTTGTCTGTTATTTTTGTGATGGAGTGTCTAGCTTCCCTGGCCTTAATCTTGTTAGCTAAATTATGTCCGGGTCTCCCCCCCTCCCCGTATGCCCGAGCGACATGTCTCTTTGATCTATATCGTATCTCTTTGTCCGCCAGTTTGTTATACTCTGTTAAGGACTCCTTAATTTGTGCAAGAATAGCAGCACTAGACGAGCTCTCGTATTGCAGTTCAAGTCGCGATAGGGTGTTTTCGACTTTAGTCAGCTGGCCTCTGATATCTTTCAGGATCCCCGCAGTCATGCCAATGCACATACCCTGGATTGTGACCTTGAATGCTTCCCATAATATTGCTACGCTGTCCACAGACCCCTTGTTCAGCTCAAAATACTGATTGATGGCTTCTCGGATGGTGTGTGTGTAGAGTGGATCTAATAGCGCGTCAGAGCAGAAACGCCAGGTGAACTGCCGACTTACAGATTGTGGAATGTGCAGTGTGAGCTTAACAGGATTGTGGTCCGACAGTGTTCTGGGCAGTCCCTCTACAGCGGAGACCCATGTCGCCGCGTGATCACTCATTAACCAGTAGTCTAGGCGCGACCAACTACCATGTGCAGTAGAGATATGTGTGCCCTCTAGTGTATTTAGATTGCGCAGGCGCAATATATCTGAGAGACCAAACTCTGCCATCCCATTGTTGATGACTTTGGCTGCCTTGGGTGCGTGTCCCCCTGTGCCACTTGATTTATCCTTACTGGGGTCTAAATGTGTATTAAAATTCCCCCCAAATAATCTTAGCATCTGGCCAGCTGCGTAATATCGCCAGTATCTTTTCATAAAACTCAGGATCTTCTACGTTGGGGCCGTAAACATTCACCAAGGTGACCAATTCCCCTGCCAGCTTCCCATGTGTTATAGCATATCGACCTTCATCATCAGTACAGCACTTAATCATAGTGAAGGGTATGGTTTTTTTGATGAGCGTCAGCACCCCCCTGGCATAAGATGAATAGGAAGAGGCCAGTCTATAGTTGGCCCTGTGCGAGCCTATGTGCTCCTCAGTAGTACGTGTTAGGTGTGTTTCCTGGATGAAAGCAATTTTTATCTCCTGACGATCTAGATACGCCAATACTTGCCGTATTTTTTTGGGTGAATTAAGCCCCCGCACATTCCATGTCAGACAAGCTAATCTTTCACTGTCACCGTGTAGCATGTAATTAAAGACGCTAATATACATGATGATGTCATCTTTGCACCCTCCTGTTTAACATACCATAACATAAACCAATCAAAATTTAGCCACATTAACAAACCCTGCAAACCCCCCTCCCCCCCACACCCTCCACCCACTTCAGCAACCCCAACCTGCCAAAGCCATCCCAATCCCCCCAGAGTATTACCCTGAGGTAGAACAAAGCTGCAGAGCAGCTGCGGGAATCACCCATTGGGGAACGCCGGAGCACAGGTACCCTCCCAGATTGTAAGGGAGGTGGACGGAGATCAATATTGATAATGTTCCCGCCCTCACATCAACAATTTTGAACCTGAGAAATATAACAACATTCCCAATTATAATTTCAAAATCTTATCTGCTGTGCCAGAGTTCAGATCAGCGAGTCCGGTAACAGCCATGATATAAAGATAGCCTGGAACACAGGTGCGCAGTCAGTGCAGAGGGGAGAACAGTCCCACATTGCTAGGGTCTAAATCCCAATCGAGCATAGTCCTGTTATCATTCCAAGTCTTCCGGCGAGGATCCATCATTGTCATCTTTCGTTGAACTGGAGGTTTCACGATTTTTCCTCTTTAGAGTTATTGCATAGTCCATCGCGGATTTTGGCGTTGTGAAGATCTTCGATTGTCCGTTGAGGCCTATGCGGAGTCGCGCTGGATACAACATTGCATAGGGTACTTTTTCTGCGATTAGGATTTTCTTCGCTAGCTGGAATTCCTTTCTCGCCGCTTGTACTGCCGCTGTAAAATCTGGATAGAAAGCCAGAGAGTTCCCTTCGTGGATGCTGTTGCCTTTCTCCCTGGCTAGCCTCAAGACGGTGTCACGGTCTCCATAATTAAGCAATCGCGCAATTATGGGGAGCGGAGGAGTGCCCGGAGGGGTCTGACAGCCAGTATTCGATGTGCCCTTTCCACTATCAGCATCCATGATAGGTTTTCCGCTCCGAAAACTGACTGCAACAATGTCTCAATGTAGATTTCGAGACGGCTAGTATTGGTGGACTCCGGCAACCCAGTAATACGTAGATTATTACGCCTCGATCTGGCTTCTAAATCCTCGTTCTTGGCCTATATCACGGCCAGCACTTTTTCCATGGCGAGGGTTTTCGCGGACGTTTGCTGTAGCCCGTCTTCAGCATCAGACATATGACTTTCTGCTTCTCCCAAATGCAGCGCGTGCTTATCCAATTTAGTGGACATATGATCCATCCTTAAGTTCAGGCTGTATATCTTTCCGTCAATAGATTGCAAGCTGGTCTGAACAGCTAGGAGGGTTTTTCCTATTGCAGTTAAACTGTCCGAAGGAGCATCAATCTCCATGTCAGATGTGACACGCTGCTGCGACTTGCTGGATTTTCGGGGCTCGAAGGTAAGGCGAGGCTGGCTCCGCTCTGTTTTCCCCATTATTACTCCAGTCGTATTTCCAGGTTAGGGCAGGCAATTATATCCTGAGAGACTGGGAGAGGTATCACGACGCGCTTTAGGCCACCCATCTCTACAGGCACAATCAGTGGTGTCGGTCAGGAGAACGGCTGCAACGCAGAGACCCGCACCATGCAGTGTCAGCGCCCGGTTGTTGGGCCCGCCGCCGCCGTCTGTACACACCCTATATGGGAAAGCGTGACACACCCACTCTGCATGTCACCTGTGTAATAGCGAGTAGTAGCAGCCCTCCAGTTAGCTATATACTCCGTTGCGGCGTGGTGCAGGCCAGGGGCGGTGTAACTTATACGTGGTGGTTCCGCCTTTTCCTGATGTTCACTGTCAGCACTGAGTCCCCGTCGTGATCCACACGGTCCAATAAAAGAGTTCCTTGACCCCCAACTTGTTCACATCGACACTGCAATACACTCAGGCAGACTGTCCATTAGACTTCCAAAGGCGAGCGGTTGGGCTGTGTGGTTGGAAGCTATCAGTGTTTGTCAAGCCCAGTCAGCCTCCGATCTCCCGCAATACCGCAATTCACTGTTTTTGCATTTAAAGAGTTAGCAGCAAGCCTCCCATGCGCTCCTCCGCCACATAGACTGGTTGGGTGTCTCCACTATCTGCGTGCGACGTCTAAAAATAGCCAGCTCTGCCATCGCGGGTCCCCGTTTCAGCCATATCGAGTTGAACCCGAACGCGGGCAACGTCCAGCCCGCTGCCTCCGCCCTGGCCATCACCACACCCAGGCGCCGTGTTTGTAAAACGCCCGATGATAGCGGCGTATTTTTTAGAGCAGCACTCCTGTGACTTGCACCCTCCTATACTTGCGGTTACACCTACGCAGCCCAGCCGCATCTACAAACGGGGCCTCTCCGGCTCAACAGCACGGTCACCATTAGGGACCTTTGGGGCACTCACCGAGACTGTTCGCTCACACCTCGTGCATCTATTATCCTTAATTTATTGCGAGTATCAGGTGTTCGTGTTGCACCAGTGCTTACGGCTCCAATGCGGGCAGCGTCTTCCACTCGCAGTGCCTGCTCCGGGACTCTATTCGATCAGTGCCGCCATTTTGGAGCTTCAGGCTCGCGCTGCATATTGTCGTGTTTCTCCGTGCTCCTGGCGGTCTGCAATGTCGTTCAGTGATCAGCAGAGTCCAGGGACATTCCGCCATCAGTTTTCTTCTTTTTCAAGATGTCAGCATAGCGGGAATAGCAGGATTTTTAACGTTCTTAGGCTCCGTCCTGCGGAGCTGCGATACAACGCAGCCATTTCGCTGTGCGCCCTCTAGCGCCCCCCATATTTTTCTAGTTATATTTTAGGCGTGGCTTGTTTGGTTTTGTAGGGGTACAGGGTGAAAATGTAATCAATTATAAATATTTAAAATGTATTAATCATTCAATTAATAATTAAATTGTTAGATGTGGGTTGTGTTTGTAGGAGATTTTGGGTGGGAAGTTAAGTAATTATTGATTATTATTTGATTATTATGTAAATTGTGTAACTATCATATTTTTCAAGTTACATTTTAGGTGCAGAAGTACTCATCATGGGCCCAAACCCCGACGCCTGGAGCGACATCTGGTGGCCCCCCGCCCTCGGAAACCCGCCAACTCCCACGGACCACGCACACAACCTGGGAATCATCCTGGACTTCGAGCTCAAAATGGACCGCCAGATCAACTCCGTCTCGTCTTCCTGCTTCCACACCCTCCGCCTCCTTCGTAAGACCTTCAAATGGATCCCCCTCGAACACAGAAAGACCGTCACTCACGCCCTGGTCACCAGCAGACTTGACTACGGCAACGCACTCTACGCCGGAATAAACAAAAACGTCACCCGCAAGCTACAGAATATCCAGAACGCTGCCGCAAGACTGGTCCTCAACCTGCCAAAACACTGCCACATCTCCCAGCACCTGCGCACACTCCACTGGCTCACCGTCGAGGCGAGAATCACCTTCAAGATACTCACCCATGCACACAGGGCCCGCCACGGCACCGGACCAGCATACCTGAACAGCCGACTCAAATTTCACGCACCCCAAAGGACCCTACGATCAGCCCAGCTCTCCTACGCCGTGGTCCCCCACACCAGAAAGGCCAGATCGGGAGGCCGCTCCTTCTCCTTCCTCGCGGCCAAAGCATGAAACGCCCTTCCGCTCCACCTCAGACAGACAACATCGCTCCCCATCTTCGCAAGAAACCTCAAAACCTGGCTCTTTGACAGACCCCCTCCTTGATGGAATGGAGCATGCACCCCCCCCACCCCATGCGCCTTGAGACCCTTACGGGTGAGTAGTTGCGCTTTAACAAACCCCTGATTGATTGCAGATTTAGTTTGTAGGGCAACATGGTGGGCAGGTAGTTAAATAAAAATTAATTACTAATTATTTTTATTGAAATATTTAATTTAGTGACAATTTTGTAAATTCTATTTGCATTTTTACATTGTATATTTGGTGGTTTTTTGTGTTTGTAGGAGAACGAGGTAGGAAGTTATTTAAGAGCTAAATTAAAAATGATTTATTTATTACTTGGAGCCTCATTACAATGTCTGTCGGAAACTAAACCGCCCGACTCCTTGTCGGATACGGTTCCAACCAACTTGTGGTTGGCTGTTACGCCTGACCGATTATGATGCTTCTGAACACCGTTCGGAAGGACTCCCATTGACTTCAATGGGAGCCTGTTTTCCAACCGACAACACAGGCGCCTATGGGGGAAAATGAGTGTTTGCGGAAAACCTTGCACCCTGTGGCGGTCACCCCATCGTGCCTGCCACACTGTGCATGATTTTAAAGAGGGGTCCCTTGGGTACCACCTCGACCCCAAACCTGAGGACTCAGGATGAAGGGGGCCCTGCTAGTCACTTTCCCACAGCCTTTTCGTGTCAGACAGGCTGACTCGGAAAGGCTGTTGGAAACCAACATCGTAATCGCTCAGTCAGAAACGCAGTCTGTAGAGCTGTACGATGCGGGTCTGACCGACACAAATTCTCAGAGAGCCGGTCGTAACCGATTCTGAAAGACCATGCGGTTAAAATCCCACTGCGACCATCGTAAGCGGTCAGAAGGGTTACGACACGGTCTAGGGGAATCCGACTGTTGGGATGAGGCTTTTCACCTGACATCGTAATGAGGCCATTACTTGTAATTGATCGCTTGAAGGGGATCCAACCAGGGAGTAGCATTGAGTAGTCGTCCACCTGTCCTGTTACCAATTAGAGAGCCATGGTGCCAATCATCACGGATAAGGTTTAACAAACCTATTTTCTGAAGCTAATTTGGCCGAAACTAGGAGAATCGGATTGAAAATTTCAGTTTAAGTATCCATGCAATAGATGGTTGGAGGCGTGTTTTGGGAGCCACGAATGGCAGACATGTGAGCCTGTAGCTCTGCGCCGGCCCAACAACTATCCTGCCGTAATCCAGCCCTAGCCCGTGCCGCCAGAGATAGAAAAGGTGACGCAGGAAGGGGAAAGTCTGCTGCATCGATTGGGACGCTTTGCTGCGAGGCGACAGGACGAGAGACATTATTACGAGGCTTCATCTGCCCCGGTACCCCTGATTGCAAAATGGCAGCCACGATCTGCAGATGTAGAGATGCAGCCCTCCCTCCCTGCTGGTAACGAGAGGTTGTGTCCTGTTGGGGCCCGCAAGGACTGCTGAGCTGACTGCCTGGATCCCGCGACCCACACGCTTTGCCGGAGATCGGGCCGTGAGTGTTGGGAGCCTGAACGGGACGCCGTCCCAGAACCAGGTGAGGAACGGAGGGCCGAGGCCTGCTGCTGGGATGTACCCCCGTATTAGCGATGGGAGGGAGGAGAGATTAGCCGCCCAATTAGCTCCTGCGACACCGCCCGCACTGGAAAAAGGCGACACGCCTTGTAGAGCCGCACGACAGCCAAAAACAGCATCAGCCCGAGCCGACTGAGGGGAGAGGCCTGTACCGGTCTGGGACCCTCGGCTGAGTGAGAAGTTGAGGCCTGCGCCAAACACCGCGTAACAAAAGGAGGAATTAGGGCGGGTGGAGTGGCCTGCACTAGAGACTTCGAACCTCACCACCCAGTTGACAATTTGGCCCAGGCGGAGGGAGGTAAGACCTGAAGGCCCACCGCAAATTCAGGGAGATGCGAAATACCAGGACCTGCAAGCTGGATGAATCACCAGACACCACTAGTGGGGAACTGCAGTGGTGTGCCTCGTTGGACCTAGGAACTGGAGTGTGAGAGTACTCATCCAACCTCACGCGTGGCCTGGAGGGGGAGTCGTGCGCCGCCCATAGTGCTCAACCTCGATTTCCATCGTGACCCCCCACAACCCATGGAACTGGGGGGGGGAAGAGAACTAGCCCTGCCTCGGATACACCACAGAGCCTATTTGTAGGTACCCTACGAGGAGGGGCAGCTTGAATTGTTGGGGACACCCCCACGTCCACTCGCATAAGCCCGTGGGGACCACGATACATATTGTTCGTTTGGAGTTATTCCCTCCCCCCAGTGGCCGACCACTTCCTTGGTGCCTGGAGATTAGCCCCCCTTGCTGGCATTCCAAGTACACGATAAGACCCTAACATGGGGAAACCCAGAACGAAGGCGGCAGGGGCCCCCTCGGATAAAGGTGAAGACACAGCAGACCCTCCACAGGTCTCAGAGGCACCGCCATAAATGGCCGACCCGGTACATGAGCAACTAACTAAAATCCTGGAAGTGATAGCGGACACCAAAGCTGCCTTGCACCAGGACATTAGCACGGTGTAAGTTGGGCTGGGCCTGCTTCGTGCCGAGCATCATAAACTTACAGAGAGGGTGAAACTGAGGTCTCAATCACAGAACTACACCTGGTACAGCAAAAGTTGATCCACCAGGTGAGCGAGCTTACTGAACGGGTTGGCGTGCTGGAACGCAGGGCGGGGGATGCGGAAGGCCTCAATAGGAGGAATAACATAATAGTGGGCCAGCCGGAAGGAACGGAGGGCGGGGATATGATTGCTTTCCTAGAACCATGGCTTCGTACAACCATTGCACCTGGGGGCTCTCGGCTTTCTACACTTTGCAACGGGCACACAGGGTCCCTGCTTGCCCCCCCCCCGACTTCGGGGCAACCACAGCGCCCGGTGGTAGCGAAACTCCTTCTCTATAAGGATAGAGACATCCTCCTGCAGAAGGCACGTACGGATGGCCCATTCACCGTGGACAACTCCCGGGTCTCAATTTTCCCTGACTATGCCGCTGAAGTACAGAGAAGACGAGCCTCATACCTGGAAATAAAGAAAACACTTTGAGATGAAGGCTTACAATACTCTTTGATGTTCCCGGCTCGGCTTTGTATAATACTGGATGGGAAAACTTACTTTTGCGAACACCCGGAAGCAGCCTGGGAATGGTTTGAATCCTATAAAGGTGGCAAAGAGATGGGTACAATCCGTGATGAGCGCCCACAAACTTTAGCGAAACCAGGAAAGAGAACATGGTCTTTTTGGTGGTTTCCGTCTTGATTGAGTCCAAGCTCTTCCCAAACTGTGAAGGAGAGAGCTGCAGCCCAACAAGCGGTGGCTAACCTCATTAAACCAACTGACTGTCTCAGAGCCCGGATCTAGATCCCTCAAAGGAACTGATAGCTCAGATTCAGGCAGTTCTCAAGCAAATATTGCCAACATGTTGGATGTTACCCTTAGAGCAGCTGATGACCTATAGCCAAGCAGAGCCTCCACATTAGGGGACCAAAAGGAGAAGACCTCATGAAGCGTCTCACCATATCAAAGGACACTACCGCTGGAAACGTTGAATGCATGGGGCAGCGCTGGCTACGTCGGACACAGGACTTCGTAAAATAAGCAGTGGTCTGACCACAATAGCCTGCCCCCTGGAAAGCTCCACATCCCATGGCTGGAGCCTTCTGAAGTCTTGGACGGTTGGCCTGTAGTTTGGGCGGCTGGCCGTTGCCAGGCTGCTCTGGGGAGAAGGGAGTTTTGGTTTGTGGGAATTTTAGTTTTCATACCCATGTTTTGGGTTTTTATGTGCAAGTGGGACCCTGACCCATTGCCTCTATGGCTGGGTAGGGGTCAGGCCTGGACGCCTAGATTCTTACAATGCCCACGGAAAGGCTTACACTAAACTTTTTGACATGGAACATTAGGGGAATGGTCTCTGCCGCCAAGCGTCACAATATACATAGGTATCTGCGCAGGAGGGGGGTGCAGATTGCACTCCTCCAGGAAACACACTTTACCAGTGGGGAGGGGAAGAAGCTGCGCAGACGATGGAGAGGGCAGGTATTTGCGACCTCTTATTCTACATACGCAAGAGGGGCCTTGATTTGATCAGAGCTGGCATACCGTTCGAACCCTTGCAGGTACTCCTAGATAGAGAGGGTAGATATTTACTGCTGAAGGACAGAATTTATGGACAGGAACTCACATTGGGTAGTATATATGCCCCTAATCAAGATCAAGGGCTGTTCCTCCAGATGCTTTCAGGCTCCTTGACTGCGGTGCTAACCCCGAACGTACTACTAGGAGGGGACTTCAATTGTGTTGCTGACATGGTTCTAGATCTCTCTCACCCCCCACTGCCGGGTGCCCAAATACACAAAACAGCGTTGGGGTTCCGAGATTGGAGGGGACACTGGGGACTGGAGGACACAACATGCGAGAGACCGACACTACTCATATTACTCGCCCTTACATCACTTGCACACCAGACTGAACTTATTCTTCGGTACACTGGGCCTGAGTCGCTTAGTCACACACACAGAATATTTGGGGCGTACGCTCTCTGACCATAGTCCCCTTTTTCTAGCCCTCCAGCTGCAGGGACACCGCCCGCCAATCCCAATATGGTGGTTGAGCACTCTGGCTCTTGAAGATACTTGTTTCAGAGAGACCTTAGGCACTGCCATAGACTCCTACTTCAACAGCAACACACAGACGGTCTCCAATACACTGATAGAGTGGGAGGCTTTCAAGGTAGTACTGAGTGGGAAATGTATGGGGAAACAGTGGGAGCCCAGATGGAACTTCACTGGGAATTGGAAACCTTAGAAGGCAACCTACATAGCTGGACAACGAACAAGGAACTAGACAAGACACATCGGACGCCTTCAAACACACACGTGATATTATCAAGCTCTTGACCGGCTGCGGTGTCGCGACTTTAGGAGTTACCTCACCAAGGTGCAGGAAGAAGAGGGGAGGCCAGGTAGGTTGTTGGCTTGGCTGATTAGGCCGGAGACACGGGGATCCACCAATTACGCAGATTATACCTGCTGAGGGCGGCCCAATTTATGGCCCTGAGGCCATTAATGCCTTATTTTGTGACTATTATGCATCAATATATAAGGCCCCTCCCCCGATATCCCCTGATATACAGAGGGAATTCCTGAAGGTGCTGCGCCCCCAAATCCTTGATGACCACATAATTGATATGCTGGGAGGGCCTGTGACAGTCCCCGAGATCCGGGCTGCGAGGGAAGACCCCTGGACCTGTCTGTCTCCCGGCCGAATTCTACTCAACTTACACTGCACAGCTTCTGCTGTAGTTGGAGAAGCTCTACGCAGATCCCCTGAAACTTGGATGCCTACCAGAGACCACAAGGGATGCGCTGGTCATCCCCCTCCCCAAAAAGCTTGAGCAGGAGGCAAAAGTCACAGACTTCCGACCACTTTCTATGTTAAACATGGATTTCAAGATCCTTAGTAAAACCTGGGCGCCCTGCCTCCTACCCCACATGCCGACCCTGGTTCACGCTGACCAGAATGGATTTATTCCGGCCCGGAACACATCGTACAACCTGCGAAGGATGTACTCGGTGCTGTACCATGCAGAAACTCTTTATTTACAGCATGCAGCCCTCTTGATGATAGACCTTGAGAAAGCCTTCGACACCGTGAGATGGAACTACCTGTTTGAAACTATGAGACACATGGGCCTGGGGGAAAGCTGGATAAACTGGGTGAGGCTGCTTTATGAACGCCCCACAGCTAGGGTACTGACCGGGAAAACAGTGTCCCCACAATATGAGATCTTCCGAGGAATGCGACAGGGCTGCCCATTGTCACCTCTGTTGTTTGCACTGGCAATGGAACCATTGGCAGCATTATTCCACCAAGGTGGGGAGGGACTAGGCATCACATTAGAGGGCAACACTCATATTATCTCCCTGTATGCTGATGACTTATTGATATACCTAAATGACGCAACTGTGGGTACCAAGACTGCCCTACGCCTGATGGACCAGTTTGAATTGCTGTCTGGCCACAAAGTTAACCACAGCAAAACAAACCTCTTCCCGATCTCGGCCAATGGGATTCACCCATTAGATCTTAAGGTGGGCATTAACTGGGCCCCCACAACCTTCCGTTATCTGGGGATTCAGGTCTTCCACTCACTGGACGATTTACGTGAAGGTAATCTTGGCAAGGCCCTCCGGTCCCTGAGATCAAATGTTTCCTTCTGGTGCACGCTACGACTGCCGATCATGGCCCGGGGTTTCCCTTGCTAAAATGGTCATGCTGCCTCGCCTGCTGTACTTTTTCACCAATCTCCCCATAACAGTTCCCGCTTCGTGGTTTCGACAACTAGATGCTCTTCTCCGAGATTTAATATGGGAAAAAGGTAAGAGGTGAGTAGCTCTGTCGATCCTACAACGCCCATCCGCGGAGGGAGGACTCGGAGTGCCTAACTTCGAAGTCTACTTTTTAGCTTCTCAACTCCAGTGGCTGGCGCTGTGGTTGGCAGATACGGGCCAGTAGACACTGACCTAACCGACCAAGGGATCCGTACGGATCTGATGCTGGCAAAGATGCTAGACGCGGACATCGCCATCTCTCATCTATCCCTGCTGCAGACCATGGCTGTACGCTGTTGAAAACGCTGTCTCTTTAAAGTAGGGAAATCTCCCCTATATGCCCCGGCCCTGCCCCTGGTGGGCCTCCCCCATGGAAACCCCTAGAAGATACTAACCCCAACACTGTTGAAGCCCTGGACTGAGGCCGGACTGGAAACTTTGGGGGATTGCTACCAGCAAGCAACCCTGGCTCCATTTGAAGACCTACTTGAGAGCTATGACCTACAACCAGGCCAATTCTTAACCTATGAGATAATACTGCAAACCTTTAGAGGGCTATGGGGGGGAGCCAACAGGAGCCTAAATCACACTCTATATTACACTCAGTCCTTACATTAGGCACTGCAAAACACCAGGTAAAATGGTTCTATGCATCGCAACTGGAGATGGTCCGCACACCCCTAACAAAACTGCGCATCTGTTGGGAGACTGCTCTGGGTAGAGACATCACAGACCCAGAATGGTCCAAAATGTTGGCATACCCTACGAAAGTCCCACGCAATGCTAGATTGAAGTACACACAGTTTAATTACATACACATGACGTTCATGACACCTCACAAACTTCAGCTCACCTTTAGAGGCACTGGATACAAATGCCAAAGATGCGACCGTGTAGACGCAGACTTCATACACATGACTTAGGATTGTGCCCCACTACGTAAGTTCTGGGAGGAAAGAATGCAACTCATGTGTGCAGCTGTGGGGCGCATACTAGAACCAACAATGGGAGTGTGCCTGTTGGGGCTCTTCCCCCGTCCTTCTAAAAGGAAAGCGGGAAACAGATTCCTAGATTTAGCCCGGGTCTTGGCCTGGAGAAGAATAGCACTGGCCTGGAAATCCGTACCTGGACCAGCAGTGGAAGCCTAGAAACGAGATGTAACCCCTTGGGCCGGGGCAGAAGGCAGAGTACTGACGAGGGAAGAGGCACGAGGATTGAGGCAACGCCCCCTTGCCGACCTCTGGAAAGAGATACTGGAGGCATGGGAGGACCCTGACAGAGACAGGAGCGACAGAGGGGGGAGCGAAGAGGGAACACAGACGAGCGGCGAAGATGACCAAAGGGAAGACGCCTAAATAAAAACACTGAGTTGACCTACATAAAAACGCTACCGCAAACAGACCCCGATATACCACACGACAATGGGCAGATAGGGACTGCACACACAGCCCAGCCCACACAAAACTTTGGGACACTGCAAACCTACGGCCGATGCGTGGAGATCGACCCACTGGAGGTCGGGCGCCCACCCAGCCCCCCACCTCCCATGCGCACGCCCCAGACAGGCTGCTTAACGTATTAGCAAATACACAACCCTTGGCCCCACTGCACAGTTAGTTAATTAGACAGTTAGTATGATTTACCAGTTGTATAGTTACCTTTTTTGATAAAATCTGTGGGATTTTTACAGACTGCCATATAATATGTGATAGTATACATAACCGAAATAATCTTTTCCAAAAACTTACAGGCGAAATAAGACTTTAACGTATGAGACTATGATTCATGTGTTAGTACTTTTATGGATAACCTTCTCTATGGCTTCTTCGAATTGTAACTAAAGTTAGTACAGGTCGATTTTATATATATGCCAAAGAAGTACTGTATTGTGATATATCACTAATTGCTGAACTATATGATTATGGATGGATATTAAAATAAATGCCAATAAAAATATGTTGGGGAAACAAAAGTATCCATGCAATAGATGTCTGGGCTTTGCGGGGACAGGGGCGGAGAAGGGAGGAAAAACGTACTTGATGCAAAACTCAGTCGGGCATAAGTCTTCGCCGGAGTGGATCTCCTTAGTTTGAGTGAGTTGTGCTGGTCAGGTAACCCGGAAGTGGTATATACTGACTGTCTGGTTCAGAAACCCAGGAAAGTGGCCGCTAACTAGAATGCTAACCGCTATCTGGTGCGCAAGCGCGTCTAGGCATGTAATTTAGTACGTAGTACCAGCAGCCGCTATGGAGAGCCGATCTGTACAGTGGACTGGAATGCTGACTGCTGTGTTGTGCACATGCGCGAGTTTAGCAACTAATTTAATGCATGAATTCAGAGACCTTTAGAGCAGCACAATACATGCTGCAGCTCTAAGGGGCTATCCTTAGAACCCATGCCCTAGGTACCATAGGGTACCCCTTACTAGGGACTTAAAGAGGTGATAAGGGCCTTGCCAATTGTGGAACAATTAGGCATTTACATCATTTTTGGGAAATAACACTGGCCCTGGGGAACCTGGTTAGCTGGAACCCAGTGCTCTACAGTCAAAGTTGCATCAGATATCAGGCAAATCATGGGGCTAATCATGTCCAAAAGGGGCACTTTCATACAGGCATTTTTTTAAAACCTCCTAAAAATGACTAAGGGCCTGATTACGACTTTAGCGCAGCGGCGACGGCACAATGCCGCCTCTGCTGCACAAGCACCGCCCACCGTATTACGAGTTGAAAATGTGCAGCTCGTAATATGGTCGGCAGTTCTTTGGCCTTTCCCATGGTGGTGCACCGCAATGGGAACTGCCAAAAAGTTCCAGCATGGCATGGACTGTGACTTCCATGCCGTGCTGGAACTGGGGGAAATACAGATAAGGGGGGCACATGTTGTGCCCCCCTGAATGTATTCCCATGGCATGGGGGTCCTGAAGGGCCCCCTTTGTTCTTGCACCACCAGCTTTTTCATGGTGGGGCTCTGCCATGAAAATGCTGGTGGTGCAAGAACTCACAATATGCTGCTCAGGACTGCGCCAGTCCCTGCTCAGCATATTGCATTGTGGCGCTCCTGGCGCAGCAGGCGTTCCACCGCCGATACGACTTTGTAAGTTGTAATCTGCAATACAGTGGCCCACCCCCCCCACCTTCCCCCTGTGCCACTGCGAGACTACCAGACTCATAATCAGGCCCTAAGTTAGCAAAGCTTAAACTTTTGTTCTGCGTAACAAGCAAACTGACTAACAAATGTATTTTAATTTGTTTCCTTTTCCAACAGGTACTATGTATTGAATTCTTCAGATGGATACATTTACAATGCTTTCAAACAGAAGAGGCAACCTTACTGAAGCAATAAGGCTTTCAATGTAGTTATTAATAATCTTTTGAGTATTAAATGCAGAGGTATAACCCCATTATGCTCTCAGTGCACCGAATACGAATATCGTGATACGTAGGAGGTAGAATCTTAATGTGTTTACAATAATATAAGTATTTGTGATGCTCATTGTTCGAGTTTTATAAGTAAAAGTTTTATTTCATATTTATCTCCTAATTATAGCACCCTTTTTGTACAAGAGTGAAAAGATTACAGTAAACATTTGAATTGTGGTTTTCCTTTATACTGTCTTGGGTGTATCATTATGTATATGCAAGGACAAGGTCCGTTTCCTCGTCATCATTGAGAAAGAGAGTCTGGCTTTGCGTACCAACGGAAAAAAGGACAGTTTTCACCATTGAAACTAATGTAAAAGCATGGGAAACTACTACCATTTTTTAAAACAATATTATTTATTGCAATAAAGGCTTGGTTTTAGGTATACATATATATATTATTGCAAATTTTCAATTTTTCAACTATTTGCAAATAAATTTAAAAATGAAAAAACATGGTGTTTATTTGTTTCCTGTATCTCACTCTAAAATAGTGTATCGCTATAATTATTTATTCATAATGATTGTGGTTTAAAATTTAAGGGGCAGATTTACAAGAAAGTGACGCATCTGTAAAGATGCGTCACTTTCCCTGCGCCACCCTGAGAAACCCTTGCATCACTATTGATGCGCCGTATTTACAATACGGCGCACCATGGCACAAGGATTGACAGATGCGTCAGAAATTCTGACGCATCTGTTGATGCAAAACTCACGCATTGCTGGAGTCGTGTCGCAAGCACAACGCAACTCCAGCAATGCATGGGGAGGCCTATCCTCATTGTGCTGCGTCACTCCTTATGCCTGCTTCAAGCAGGCGTAAGAATTTGACGCAGTGGCGTCCTAGAAGTGGCGCAGTGAAATCTTGTAGATTTTACTGCGTCACTTCTACGAGGCTTTTTTGCGTTGGAACGCCCACCCTGCATACATTATACCTGACGGAGGTGTAATGTGACGCAGGGCTTTACAACGTGACGCATCTCCCTAGATGCGTCATGTTGTAAATGGGCCGCATTTTTACGCTGCCGCTGCGTCACAAAAAGTGACGCAACAGCGGCGCAAAAATGACGCAAGGGCCTTTTAAATCTGCCCCATCATGTCTCTTAAAATCTCACTGTTGTATTCATTTTTCTATTTAGAATAAATTTCAGTTAGTTTGTGACATGGGAAGCCTGTTGGAAAGCGTGTTTGGGGGCCCTAACCAGTCCCAGTCTGATCTAAAAATGGGTTCCTTAACCATAAGACAGGGATGGTTGCACCCCAATGTACAGAGTGCTACAAATATGGGCACAACAAGGGTGAACGCAAATGTCCCATAAGGGCACACCCCTCTACCTGTGGGCAGACACCTGGGTTGTGGAGTGTAGTGCTCGGGAAGGAGGTAGTCCCAGTTACTTTTGGGGGGACAGGCAGAGGTGACCCTAGTTTCCCTGGGTGATAGAGAAATAGCACCATAAGCCCACATGCCTTCAAATGCTTCCAGATATAGGCAGTGGGACACCATTAACAGGTAGAGGCTCTGTGAGACACTGAAGCCAGCATGAAACTGTCAAGTGTCAGCTGTTGTCTGCAGAGCTGGTCCTAACAAACACATTCCACCAAGTCCTAATCGCCGGCTGCCATGCGAAACATCTCCCAGTGTCTCCGGTCTCCTTTGGGGTGGGGGGGATCGTCTTAGGTTCGCAGGTCAATGTTGTCAACATACAGTTCCACAGTATGAGCAAAGTCGTGCAATAGAGCACGTAGGGGTGACGCTTATGGTGGATGGGGGGACACGGGCTTGCCATTGAAGCTAAGCATGGATGAAAACTTATTAAAAAGCTGAAATGCTCCGAGCTTCGCTGGGTTGAAGCAGGTGAATTCCAAGCTGGTGAGATAGCGGATCAGGGGGGGCCAAACCTAATGAAATTTAACTTCTATGCGAGGTAAGTTATGGGAAAGTTGTTGCATTGCCATCACCTCCCATGGGCGGTTAAACATTATGCAATTGGGAGGGAAGTTGTCTTTTTCAACTATATTAATATCAGCTGTGCAGCATTCAGTATGTGGCTAATAAGCTTCCAGTCAGCATGGGTCATTGCTTCCAAGGCAAGGCATTGCACACCTAGTATAACTGTGAGGTAGGAGGCAGGTAATGGATTCCCTATGGTGACCTTCTTCCAGGATCACTTTTTAATATGTGGTAATGAGGTTGCAGGAGCACCGGAGGTGGCAAGTATATCCCACTACTAGCACTGATGGCAGAGGGAAGATGTGGAGGGGTATATGCTGGACAAGTAAGCTGGTGTTTAATACCATTGAACCATGATCTTATAAGCCATTTACCTGTGGGATAAGCTGCGGTAAGTTTTAGGAGTGTCTCACCAAAGGGTTTCCCATTGCTTAGACGAAATGTCCTCTGTATTGGAAGTCTGCCAGAAAGTTTTAAATGTGTGGGTTTGAGGGGGTGTGGAGTGTTGAATTGGTCTGGTATATTTTGGCAATTAGTCCCTAAGAACCGTCATGTTCTCACTAATTTTTCTAATGGAGTATACAATCTGGTAGCCCTATAATAATTAGAGGGGTGCAACACTCAATGATACAGCTGGTGGTACTTAAGCCTTGTCGTTTCAGGGAGATGGTAATCAGCCTTACATTGCTCAAAGGATTTTATGGAGGCTCCCACAAAGATCGGGTTTGCATGCAGTTAAACTGTGGAGGAGGAGACGGTAGTAAGCCCCTTCATGATTCCCAATCTGTCCCATATGTCGAGTACTGTCCTAGTGAGTGTTGTTAGACAGACTGTATAGGTGCTACCCACATACATATACACGCATACCTATAGGTGCTGCACAGTCGAGCGTGCTGGCATAGCCATGCTAGAACCCTGAAGGGTCGGCAGGGCTCTGCCAGATCCATGTGGAACCCATTTTTCACACTAGCGGACCACCCAAGAGATGTAAGTGGGCGGCCCAATAGTGCTAGAGAATATTAGGAAATACCAGTCCACCACTTTCTCTAGGCCGCATCAGGGAAGAGTTACAGATCCTTGGCTGATTCCCATTCTGGATAAAGGAGCGAAGGTCCTGCTGTAAGCGAGTGGTATAATCTTGGGGGATCTAAGTAGGCAGGGACTGGAAAAAGATATATGGCCCATGGGATGACATTCATTTTTATGACATTAATGCGACCCAGTCAAGAGACAATGAAGGCTTTCCAGCGTCTTAGATCTGCTAGGATGGACCTTCGGAGTTACGTCCATTTCGCTTGCATCCAAGAGGACAGCGTAGGGTTAGATTATCACCCAAATACCTAATCGTGTTGGGTGCCCATTGTAACCGCGCTAGGGCTTGCAGAGTAGAGAGGTCTTACCCGGCTATAGTTAGATTGACCATACAATATTTGGTGATGGTGATTTTGAAGACCGATACCGCCTTAAATGTGGCACGTCTGTCAACTATAGCCAGTAGGGAGGTAGTGGTTGATAAGAAGTAAGCAAGAGATGATCCGCAAACAAGCTAATCTTGTGATCTCAGCCACCAAAGGAGATGCCCACAATAGCAGGATTGCAGCGGATGGAGATGGCCAATGGTTGAGCTGCTAGGGCTTAGAAAAGGGGTGATCACAAATAACACACCTTGTTCACCCCTCGTCTGCTTTACTGCCCAGGTGAGAGCATTCAGCTCCCAATAGTTCTAGGTCCTCTCAGTTGACCGAGCAGGATAGCTATTTGCTACCAGCCACTGGTGTGCTGACTGGCTATTTTTCACCAGCCTGCCACCATAGACTAGTTTCTGCCCCCAAGGATGAGGGCCTTTGCTCTCAGGATGCCAGAAACAAAGCCTTCTTGGGCAGAGGGTGTTTTCACCCCCCCCCCCTCCCACAGGATGACCTGCAGAATATTAATCCAAAACGGGGGGGCTTTGAAGAGCCCACTACCTCTGCTATGCGAATCTGGCTTCTCTCGTAGGAGAGGAACCCGACCCACTTTGTCCAGAGACCTTTGGTACATGGAGAGATGGGAAAATTAGGTAGTCAGATTAGCGGGTCCACCCTCAGACTAGTACCACCCCTAAGGTGGGCTGCCTGAAGTGAAAGGGACTTTTTGAAGTTAGCCATCTTGGTGATGGCAAGCCTAGGAATTCTGTTATGGGGTTATGTCCACTTCCCACAGGAAATGGTCATATAGGGGGTGTAGTGAGCCCAAGGATAGGTAGCCCATTGGTTATTACCTAACGCCCCTTAGTTCAGTATTTAGGGAAGCGCCTGGCAGCAGAAAATCGGATCCTGCAGACTAAAAGAAGGACCGAAGAGCCACAAGAGCAAGAACTGCTGAAAAAGCCACTGACTTGGCACCAGCCCTGCCGGCCTGTTCACCTATTCTTGACAATTTCACCAAAGTCATCTCACCCTGCAAGCTGATGATCCTTTAAAGCCTGGGAGGACTGCCAGCACTTTTTCAACAACTCAGGAACTCCTGTGGAGCAGTGAAGCTGTTCCCCTATGTCTTGCAGGTACCAAAGACTGAGCTGTGTGGATCCAAGACTGCAAAAACCAGGTGTCGGAAAACACCACTGAGCCACCTAGTCCAAGCTGGAGTGGGCCAATGGTGCCAACGTGGTCCCCAGGCCATCCAGACTCAAAGGGTTTACTGACATAATATCGTCACCACTAATATCGACCTGCAAAATTATCGTCAGTAATATCAGCAACAAAAATAACGTCAACCTATATTGAATAAAAAAAATACACAAATAGCAACTAAAAAATATCATCATAAAAACATCGATATCACCATCGAACACACAAATATTGTTTACAAAAATATCGCCCACATTAAGGGCCCGATTACGATGTCGTTCGGAGTTGCCTCCGACTGCCATCGCTATGAATTGGGAACAGACCAACCTCAGGTTGGCAGTTCCGGTCGCAAACTCCCATTTCTCAATGGGAGTTTGTGAACATCTCTCCTGCACAAACACATACATTGCAATACTTTACATTTCACACAACACCTGCTACTACACATAACTAGTAAACTACAACGCAATATAGCATAATAAAACAACACGCTAATCCATACACTACTACAAACACGCTACACTACCCAACAACTTTAAAAATAATACACTACAACCCCTATATAATATCCAACTACCTCCCCCTACCCTTAAATTAACTTGGAAATACCTTAAAACAAACTGACCTTCACCGATCAAATGCAGCTCCCAACCGCGACCTTGCTTCTTCAATAACAACAAAAAAACAACAGCAATAGAATACAACATACAGTTAGTGCCTCAAAAAATGGCTGCTTAATTAAATTGGAAACAAATTATTTTCCCATTGAACTCAATATAAAAATAAAGTAAAAGAAAAATGTGACTAATACATTTGAACAAAAAATATAAAAATTTAAAATGTATTACAAAAATTGTACAATACATAGTAAATAAAATGTTAAAATATAGAATTTATTTTACTATATATTAAAATGTATATTGTTTATAACAAATAAAAAATATATCTGCAACAAGGAAGGTTTACATTCCGACCGCCGAATTACAATGTTGGCGGTCGGAGTGTAAACCAACCGGGGAAACCCTAGCAGGACACCAATGCCTCTGCAGCCTTCGGCTGGGGGCCTGGGGGGCACCTATGGTGCCCCTCTTCACATCCCTGCACCGTGTGGCAGGCATCACACGGTGCAGGGATGTGCAAAAACTTCCATTGTACAATAGGAGCTTGTGCTGCGGGTGGTCTCAGACCGCAGCACAGGCCCTCACTTATATATACATTTATTACACAACTCATGAACAAAAACTAAAAGATTATTATAAATGAAACAAATAATTAAATTACATTTTTAACAATTAAATATTAAAACATAATGCATAATAATCACCTTGTTTTCATATATAAATTACATATAACTAATCAAACATAACATTTTATGAAAGTGTTCATACAACACATAATTAAAGATATCAAACAAAATTATTTGATTATAAAATCAAAGAAAATATTTTCTACAAAACAATAAAACAAAAAAACAAAAAGATATAGAATTTATACAGAACAATACAATACAATAATTCTAAAACTTATAAAATTTCAACAAAAAAACAACAAAGGGCCTTATTATGATGTTGGGCGCATTAAGTCCACCCGACACTGTTTCGGAGTGGAAACTGACCGACCATAGGTCGGCAGGTCCGCACACCGTATTATGATGCGACTGCACATGGTGCGGTCACAAACTCCCATTTCTCTATGGGAGATTGTGCTGCGGGCGGTTTCCGCTCGCAGCCCAAACTCTCATAGAGAAATGTGAGTTTGTGTAAATCCCTGCCCCATGTGGCAGGCACCTCACAGTGCCTTCCACACATTGCAGGAATTTACAGGAGGGCGCCTGCTTCTTCGGCCCCCAACGGGAGGCTTCAGAGGCATGGGCCCCCAAAGTCGCTTTCTGAGATGCTTTTTAAGTCGGAAAGCCCAACATGAAAAGCCTGTCAGAAAACGACATCATAATCCTGACTGCGGAAACGCCGTCCGTAGGGGATTATGTGCAGCTGTCGGAAGCCAGGCCTGTTTAAACCCCCCGACTGCCTACATTGTAATTAGGCGGTCAGACTTTAAACCATGGATGTCGGTAGGAAAGCTTCCGACCGACATCCTAATGAGCCCCAAAATGTACTTTACATTATCTCCCTACTATTAATAATACCAACAATTTTTACCAAATTGTGATTTTTTTAAAATAATGTAATCATAATTTACAACTAAAAACATAAATTAACTGACAGCTATACAAAAAAATTCGAACTTTTTTGAAAAAATCATTTTTTTAACAATTAAATATTGTTTTTTAAAAAAGAATTATAATTTAATATACCTCAACATTTTCCATTAAAACAATACATATCACTACTTAGGGGCCGATTCCGATCTCGGTCGGAGGCGCACCTAACACTATTCGGCCGGGAAAAAAGCCAGGCGAATGCCTGTTTCCCGACCGATCCGCACATTATTCCGAACGAGCAAGTACGATGCGCACAACTGCATAGATTCCGACCCAGTCGTACTCACCCAATCCAGGTCCTGACATCCGACCGAGGCGGATCCGGAAACGCAAAATCGAGTTGCACGGAAGCCAAAATGCAGCCCCGTCCGGCCGGACAAGTACGATGCGCTTTCCGTACGCGCCGAACCCGTCGCTACGCACGGCACGTCAAAGCATCCGGGAGAGGCGCACATAAGCTCCGATTCGCACCACAACACGAACCACGGCTACGAGACGAACACGCCAGCGACGAGGACGAGGCGAAGCAAAGAGAAAGACGAACGAGACGAACCAACCATGAATCCCATCGTGCCGATCCTACCAATATTCTACATCTACTACCGGAACAGGCACGGACGCGTACGGCGCAGAAGGTAAGTCAGACACCAACCACAAAAACAAACTACACGTACCCGACATATCACACACACACAGAGGGATGCAGAAATTACTTACACCAGCAACAGCAGCACCATAGGGGCGGGATGGCCATCACCAATGCCACATATACACATAGGGGCCTGGATGCCAACAACTAACACCACCCCTACCCAGGGGGTGCTAGATGCCCACCACTACTACCACCTCTACCCAGGGGGGGCTGGATACCTACCACTACTACCACCCCTACCCAGGGGGTGCCAGATGCCTACCACTACTACCACCCTTACCCAGGGGGTGCCAGATGCCTGTCACAACTACCACCTCTACCCATGGGGGGCTGGATGCCTACCACTACTACCACCCCTACCCAGGGGGTACCAGATGCCTACCACTACTACCACCCTTACCCAGGGGGTGCCAGATGCCCACCACTACTACCACCTCTACCCATGGGGGGCTGGATGCCTACCACTACTACCACCTCTACCCATGGGGGCTGGATGCCTGTCACTACTACCACCCCTACCCAGGGGGTGCCAGATGCCCACCACTACTACCACCTCTACCCAGGGGTGCCAGATGCCTACCACTACTACCACCCTTACCCAGGGGGTGCCAGATGCCTGTCACAACTACCACCCCTACCCAGGGGGTGCCAGATGCCTACCACTACTACCACCCTTACCCAGGGGGTGCCAGATGCCCACCACTACTACCACCTCTACCCATGGGGAGCTGGATGCCTACAACTACTACCACCTCTACCCATGGGGGCTGGATGCCTGTCACAACTACCACCCCTACCCAGGGGGTGCCAGATGCCCACCACTACTACCACCTCTACCCAGGGGGGGCTGGATGCCTACCACTACTACCACCTCTACCCATGGGGGGCTGGATGCCTGTCACTACTACCACCCCTACCCAGGGGGTGCCAGATGCCCACCACTACTACCACCTCTACCCAGGGGGGGCTGGATGCCTACCACTACTACCACCCTACCCAGGGGGTGCCAGATGCCTACCACTACTACCACCCTTACCCAGGGGGTGCCAGAGGCCTGTCACAACTACCACCTCTACCCATGGGGGGCTGGATGCCTGTCACTACTACCACCCCTACCCATGGGGGGCTGGATGCCTACCACTACTACCACCCCTACCCAGGGGGTGCCAGATGCCTACCACTACTACCACCCTTACCCAGGGGGTGCCAGATGCCTACCACTACTACCACCCTTACCCAGGGGGTGCCAGATGCCTGTCACAACTGCCACCTCTACCCATGGGGTGCCAGATGCCTACCACTACTACCACCCTTACCCAGGGGGTGCCAGATGCCCACCACTACTACCACTTCTACCCATGGGGGGCTGGATGCCTACCACTACTACCACCTCTACCCATGGGTGGCTGGATGCCTGTCACTACTACCACCTCTACCCAGGGGGTGACAGATGCCTACCACTACCACCACTTCTACCCATGGGGGGCTGGATGCCTGTCACTTTTACCACCCTTACCCAGGGTGTGCCAGATGACTACCACTACTACCACCTCTACCCATGGGGGGCTGGATGCCTGTCACTACTACCACCTCTACCCAGGGGGTGACAGATGCCTACCACTACCACCACCTCTACCCATGGGGGGCTGGATGCCTGTCACTACTACCACCCCTACCCATGGGGGGCTGGATGCCTACCACTACTACCACCCCTACCCAGGGGGTGCCAGATGCCTACCACTACTACCACCCTTACCCAGGGGGTGCCAGATGACTACCACTACTACCACCTCTACCCATGGGGGGCTGGGTGCCTGTCACTACTACCACCCCTACCCATGGGGGCTGGATGCCTGTCACTACTACCACCTCTACCCAGGGTGTGCCAGATGCCTACCACTACTACCACCCCTACCCAGGGGGTGCCAGATGCCTGTCACAACTACCACCTCTACCCATGTGGTGCCAGATGCCTACCACTACTACCACCCTTACCCAGGGGGTGCCAGATGCCTACCACTACTACCACCCTTACCCAGGGGTGCCAGATGCCCACCACTACTACCACTTCTACCCATGGGGGCTGGATGCCTACCACTACTACCACCTCTACCCATGGGGGCTGGATGCCTACCACCAACAACACCCCCACTCACAGGATGGCTAATACATGACACAACAAGCACACACCAACATAAACAATGCAACATAAAGACATCCCCCAACACCATGACAAGCGTGTGTAGACTGTGTCAAATGCCTACAACACTGAACATGACTTTGAACATATAATGTGACCCCCTATCACATGTGCCACACATAAATGTGTGTGGCCCCCACAATGCAAACAGACCATGACCACTGTGGCAATGGGGTCCAACCCCCATCATCACAGAGACCAAAATGTAAGTGTGGGGCCCATAGCTGAAGCACATCTTGAACATTGTGGCAATGGGGTCCAAACCCCCATCATCACAGTGACCAAAATGTAAGTGTCGACAGTGAAAAAGCTGCAACTGCCAAACTGCATGGATGATTCCTGGTCACAGAACAACAAACACATCAGTGGCAAAGTAGTGCTTGTGTCCCATAGCAACATAGATTGGGGAGGCAAACACTGCAGTGCAAATAAGACATACCTTTGGCCATGTGCAGACAAACATCACCCATGGGGGATGACACTGTCAACATTCATCAATGACACAATGACAGAAGTGACCATCAGAATGCAGACCCACATATTTGCACCAATGGGCACACAAATGCAGATACCCTGTGGAGACTGTAGATGTGAGGTGAACAGATACCATACCATGGCAGCAATGGGACACACAAACAATGATCATTGTGCTGACTGATGACCTAGGAGTCCCAGGGACAGCAGGGGAAACCCACAAAACAACATACAGCCAATGGCACACTAAAGATATGCCAATGCAGTGGTGCAGATGCACAAACACAAACAGGCAGACCCACACTGCACATCAAACACAACAGGTGAGGGGGGTGCCAGTGTCCCCAGGCAACCACACAACACATGAGGAGGCCTGAATACCAATTACACAGATGTGCATACAGTGCCACACAAAGGTAACTCATGGATCCAAATACCCTATGTGGGCAATCAGGCATTGTTAGATGAGAGGGAGCACAAATCACACATGTCACACAAGCATGTAGGAACAGCAACTGACACAGCAAGACACAGACACACCACAGCACTACCCCCAGGGTCTCCACAATGTGGTGACCCTGGGCTGCATTACAATCCCACTGTGATGACAAAGCTAGATGTCGTTCACACTGTGAACCACAGTCATGTGTCCTGAGCAACAAACTACCATCACACCTACACAAGCACAAATCAATCAGCACGGCCAGTAAGCCAAGGCCAACATGGAGGCAGGGGTCTAGCCGGGCAACAACTCTCATCTGCACACACTCAACACCACACACCTCGACCTCCAACAATGTGCAGCAGTGAAGCTCACATGCACTGGTGACATTGCACATGCACCCATGACAATCCCAGGGGTGGTGGTGGGAACCAAGGTGCAGAAACCCATCACACATGGCCACTCAACAAGACTCCTGAATGTCTGACACACTGCACACTACGCTGTACATGGACATGACGGCAATACCACACCAACCAATGGGATCCCAGCCACAGTCCCACACCAATGAAGAAGCCAAGGTCACCCACAAAGAACACACATAGACAACTACCAACATTGCAGCCCTGACCCTGAGGAGTGCCAGCAGTCACACACACAACGTGTCACAATCACTGAAAGCTTACACAAACTGGAAATCACATGACAGGTCAAAACAACAAGTGCCAAGGGGAATCCTGACTGTGACCCATCTGCGTCTGCCCACAAACTCAGCCCTGACAGCGAACACACCTATGGGTGACACCCTGATTACCAGTAATGTGCCATGCACCCACATCACAGAGAACCCAGGGAGAAGACATTGGGGGAACATAGGTAAACTCAGCAAGCATCACAAACAGGAACACCACTAGGGATCCCAGCATGCACAGCAAAATGGAAGTGAACACACAGACATGCTCATACAAAACACACCTTGGGCGCAGGCGATGTCACAGGAGTACACACTGCCATGAGGGGACTCCACTCCTGTGAGGAAAGCTGTGCCATATGTTGCCTCAGTAGTGTTCCATCATGTCAGCAGAACACTTGGTCACACAGTCAACAATTAGCACAAAATGAAGGCTCCCGTCACATCAGCCTGGTCATGGGAGTGTCAACGAAATCATCAGCACAGATCCAACACACATGTATAGCAAGTTGCACTGACAACACAGATGAGTCCTTCCCCATTGATGCCCAAACCTGCATGCCCAGTGGAGATGGCCACACGGTCAGGGAAGTAGACAAATTGAACAATGGCAAGCACAACAGATGTGCAGGGGTGGAAGCCACAGATGTGACATTGCTAATGTAAGTAGGAAATCCCATTGCCATATATTGAAAACATGACACCCTCAGATGCTGCTAAGGATGACATGGATACACCACAGGATAGGACACATTCCCCCTGGACCACATGGGTTCCTGCACAGTAACACTTCATTTTCATGAGACCAAATATCACCATCACTGCAGCAAGGGCATGGTTAGCATCATCAACATCATGTACATCAGAAGCAAAACCACTAGAGAACAGAAAGTTGCTTTATTCAGCATATGTTGGTTCAAAAGTTGAAGTCCAGTAAAAAAGAAACAAAGGCCAATGGCCAGTCCATCCTGAAAGTCAAAACAGGGTGACAGTGGCAGATGTCACCATACGCATGCCTGCACTGATAAAAACCAGGGACAATCCCTCGGAGGGGCATACGGGGGCAGGCCAGGCACCGCAGGGACAGGATCAGGGCTCACCAGAAAGAGGCAGGGAAGGGGTGGTGGGTGCTGGAGAGCCACTGACAACTGCAGTGGAGGTGTCTGACATGGTGTGTGCCGGCTCAACTGGGGGGCATGACTCAGATGGTGTGGGTGCTGGCATGACTGCAGTGGACCGTGCAGATGGAGTGGACAGGTTCCCCACTGCAGTGCCCAAGTCAGACAGGGTGGTAGTGGACTCCACTGCAGTGCCTACCTCCAGGGGAGGAGAATGGGGATCAGGTAAGGTGGGCAGGACAGAGGGGGAGGACACCGTCTCCACACCAGTGGCACAGACAAGCGCAGCGGGGGTGGGGCCGGAAGAGCAAGTGGCAGGGGGAGAAGGCCTGATCTTTTTGGGGATGGTGTATCTGTGTGTGGGGGAACCTGGGGCAGGGTGTGGTGGGGCACCTGTGGAGTGGGGGCCTGAGGGATGGAGGAAGGAGACTTGGTGCCTGAGCTGCAGGACGGCGGCGGGGTCTTGCTCTTCCGGGTCCGGGGGACTTGCGGATGGGGGCGTCAGTCGGTCTGCGCCTGGGGGAGGGTGTCCGGGGGCGAGGGGCACTCCGCTCCATGTGGGTGGGCTTCCTCTTCCCCCTGAATGCTGGATCAGCTGGATCGGAGGGGAAGAGGCCGAGGTCACTGAGGAAGAACCGCTGTGTCTTTGGGGTTGCAGGTGAGGCAAGGGAGGCAAGGGAGGGGGCTTTGGAGGGAGAGGTAACTGAGGACTGCGCAGTGCTCATGGATGCGTGTGTGTGTGCCTGGGCCCCATCCCCTGTGAGTGTGGTTTCAGTCCCCTGACTGTGCGTGCGTGTGCGTCTTGTTTGTGGCGTGTGTGTCTGTGTGCTGCTCGTGTCTGTGCTGGTGTGTGCCTGTGCCGGTGTGTGTGTGCTTGGGACAGGTAAGGTGCTGGGGAGTGTGGATGGGGCAGAGGCAGGATGGGTGAGGGACTGTTGGAGGAGGGACACTGCTGCCGTCAGGGAGGAGTCCATGGACCTATTGCCCCTCTGTAGGGCAGACATGCCCGATGAGATGCCCTCCATGAACGACACCAGCTGAGTCAACAGAGTGGTGTGTGCATGGAGGACACTCAGCATCGCTGTCTGCCCTACATGGAGCTGGCGAAGGAGGTACACAGACTCCTCACTCAGGGCAGCAGGGGACACAGGGGCAGGGGGTGCGGTGCCTGGCCCGAAGGAGACATGCTCCCGAACATGGGAGCCTCCACGGACCTCGGGAATGGGAGCCGATGGGAGGGCGGTGGTGGTGGTGGTGGTGGCGGGGACAGCAACACTAGCTGGGGTGTGGTGGCTGCTGACACCCGCCTCCACAAGGAAGTCTTCCTCCGAGCTGCTGTGGTCCTCAGCTGAGGTGGATGGTGCTGAGGACTCCTCAGTGTGGCTCCCCTCGCCCTCCGTGCCACTGGGTCCCTCCGACCACTCCTCGGCTGCTGACCCAGTCTGGCTCTGCGGCTCCTCCTGGTCCGTGGAGCTGTCCCCTCCTGTGGCCGTGGATGTATCTGCAAACAATAGGGAAACAGACAGACATCAGTCACCTGCACCGAACGCACACACCACAGTAAGTACAGCACATTACAGAGCAAGCCCTGGCATCCTTAGTTGAACATTTCCAAAAGTGCCCAAATAGAATAGGAGAAGCCAATTGTCAGTCTGATGGTCAACCATGGCACTCACATCCCTCCTGGCCTTGCACCCATCTGTCTGGTGTCTGTTGGATGGCAATACCCCAATGTGGACACATGCACCACCTACACAGTAGTTGGACAGTGCAGAAAACACGGTGAAGCATGTGAACATGCACACATCACAACTCTTGCCACTGAGTCAGTACAGGTGTCCGGATGAAAGGGATGCCCAGAGTCAAATATGAAATGCATGTGATGCATACCAGCAACAGACCCCATGATGCACCCATGTCCTGATAGCCATTGCCACAATGGTGTGCAAGTAGCACATGTCACTCCCCTGCAGGATCACTCATAGGAGGTTACATGCCATGGCACAGGCATGCCTGCTAAGTCATACATCACTGTCTCCAGTCACATGGGCAGGGCAGCCAGACAACAACACTCTGCACTGTGTCACAACAGTAGGTCATGGGGAATGCAAGTCCTGGAACTGAACAAGTGCACATGTACATCCCCCACACACCACATCATCTGAACCCTTATCTGTCCAGGTCATACCGATTGGACATATGGGAGACCTGTCACACAACCCTCTGAACCTGAGCACCTCACAATCTGCTGTGAATGGGAAACAGCTGCCTGAGCTTCACATTCGCATACCCCAGTCTGCACGGTCAGGTGATCAAACACCTATGTGTGACACAAGTATCATCTCCTATGGTCACATCTCCGGTGGCATGCTGAGCCCCAACCGAGAAACACCCCAGCAGTCCTGACAATGAAGCCACAGCACACTGACACAGAGGCAGACACCTGAGGGGACATATCACTGAGCACAACGTGTCAGCTGATACACAGGAGTAGGAGTACAGAGTGTATTGTATGGCCTGGAATAGGCATGACTGTCCTGCCCCACATGAATGAGGGATGAGCCCTGGACAGTAGGCAGCTAGCTAAGTATGTGTGACACACGTAATATACACACTACTGGGGCCCAAACATAGTTCCCACCCGCAGCATGGGTGTGTGCCAGATACCCCAGGCACATGTGGTGGATCAGCTCAGCAATTGGACCACATATCAAAGTAACACGCAGATTACATGTCAGAACACAGGCATTGTGTAAGCAATGGACCCACCCATGATGCCCACCACAGAGTTAGGGGAACAGATGCTGTCCCCCACCTTGAGTCAAGCAAACTGCAAGGACACAGTACCCAAGTGACACAATTCCCTGATTGCAAGGGCCACACCTGGGTATCAGATGAGGAGTGGGCAGTGCACAATCGAGGGACATGGGTCCTGGACCACATGAATGATGTACTGTTGTAGTTTAACCAGGCCAGAGGAGGGCACATAGCATGGCAGACAAAGTTCACAATGCAGTCATGGACTCACCCCCTCCTTGCTGCTCTCTGGCCTTCAGCTGCCCATCCAGATCAGGGAAGACCACCGCCAGGATCCTGAGCATGTGGGGTGTCAGGGTCCGGTGTCCGCCCCTCCTGCGAGGAGGCGACAGCTTCAGCTGGACCCGTGCGATCCTCCGGGTCCAGCCCCGAAGGTCCTGCCACCTCTTCTGGCAGTTGCGGATCCGGCGCTTGTAGACCCCCACGGATCTCACTGCCCGGACGATGGTCAGCCATATCTGCTGCTTCTGGTGGGCATCAACCTGTGAGGATGACAAAGTGAGAATGCCATTACTACACATGCAACATATCCGTGCATTACACAGTTGGATATACATGTCTCAATCACAGGGGCACATGATGTACACAGGCAGTGCAACGATGGCTATGGACAGTATGCCAGCAGTTACTACATGGTATCATTGCCTGGGAAGTAAAACCTTGTTTAAATGCACTGTCACTGCACTATACCTGTTCAGTGCATGTCACTACACACTATGGGGGGTGACAACTACTCAGTGAGCCTGCTAGCCAGTGGCGTGCAGACTGTTAGCCTTGCTAGTCAGACAACATGCACATTTAGTAAGGCAGTGGACAGCGAACTCACCTGCTCCCCTGCTTTCCCATACAGCTTGCTGTACTGTGGAAGGAGGCCGTCCAGCAGGGCCTGGTTCTCCTCAGTGCTGAAGGCTGGGGCTCTCTCCACAGTACGTGCCATTGCAGGGTCCAGAGGGTGCAGATACAGCAGCAGTGGTGGTGGCAGATGTCGTCCTGGAGCATGTAGTGCAGGCAAGTGAGCTCTCAGGGGAACAGCCAGCATTATATGTGTGCTGCAGAGGCAGATACTGTCCCATGTGTCCAAGGTGATAGGTCCAAGTCGTTTGCATCTTCTGAATCTGGCCAATCCATGGAATTGCACCACTTACACACGCCCACAGCATCCTTCAAAAGTTCAACTTCATGACACCCATGAATTTGCAACATTGTTGTGGGTGACCAACTGAATTTCCAGCATCAGACTCGTTCAAGATTTGAAAACGCGTCCGTTGCCAGGCCAGGCCATAGCCAATGGGTGCGCACCGATCGGCCCATTGCTGTTCAACGCATACCTGGGATACAACGCTGCATCCGCACACATTGAATGCAATGGGCCGGCCGGGCACACCGATCGGACCATTGCTGTTCAACGCATACCCGGGATACAACGCGTGCCCGCACACATTGAATGCAATGGGCCGGCCGGGCACACCGATCGACCCATTGCTGTTCAACGCGTACCCGGGATACAACGCGTACCGCGCACATTGAATGCAATGGGCCGGCCGGGCACACCGATCGGCCCATTGCTGTTCAACGCGCACTCGGGATACAACGCTGCACTCCGCACACATTGAATGCAATGGGCCGGCCGGCACACCGATCGGCCCATTGCTGTTCAACGCGCACCGGGATACAACACGTACCCGCACACATTGAATGCAATGGACCGGCCGGGCACACCGATCGGCCCATTGCTGTTCAACGCGTACTCGGGATACAACGCGTGCACCGCGCACATTGAATGCAATGGGCCGGCCGGGCACACCGATCGGCCCATTGCTGTTCAACGCGTACCGGGATACAACGCGTACCCGACACATTGAATGCAATGGGCCGGCCGGGCACTCCGATCGGACCATTGCTGTTCAACGCGTATTGCGGTTACAACGCGTACCGGCTCACATTGAATGCAATGGCCAATGTGTGCGCACCGATCGGTCCATTGCTGTCCAACGCGTATTGCGAATACAACGCGCATCCGCACACATTGAATGCAATGGCCAATGTGTGCGCACCGATCGGTCCATTGCTGTCCAACGCGTATTGTGAATACAACGCGTACTCCGCTCACATTGAATGCAATGGCCAATGTGTGCGCACCGATCGGTCCATTGCTGTCCAACGCGTATTGCGAATACAACGCGTACCCGCACACATTGAATGCAATGGCCAATGTGTGCGCACCGATCGGTCCATTGCTGTCCAACGCGTATTGCGAATACAACGTGTACCCGCTCACATTGAATGCAATGGCCAATGTGTGCGCACCGATCGGTCCATTGCTGTCCAACGCGTCCCTGTACAAGTCACTGGCATATGTCACCATGCTTGTCACAGGTGAACATATGCCTGCCACATACACTTCCCAGGGAGTGAGGGGCACACCTACAACACCACAGCCTGTCCACACTGTATCCTAAGGCATGTAAGGCTGCATTACCTATTCCGTGTATGGGGTGAACATGTTGTTCTGTGGGTGTCACTTCGGGGCAGCCACTCCCAGGCTGTGCACGTGTTCATGGGGACAGAATCCTTGGTGTTTCATGTACATGACCACTGTGATGTGCAACTGTTCATTTCTGAGCATGTGGCATGGTCACATTTCACAGTGGTGTATGTGTATGTCATGTCACATACCCCCAGAGTCCCATGTGGGACGGTATGTACATCCCAGGGTGACCCATTGCCACAATAGTGATGGTCCTCCACAGTCTGTGTGCATGTTGTGTTTACAATGTCCCTGATTTCATGTGCACAATGGGAGTCAGTCTCCACATCCACGTTGTTTGTGCATGGACTTTGATGTTGTGCATGTGTGTGTCACAGACGTCCATGTCTGGCCTGCCAAGGCAACAGGGACCACTACCTGTGGGGGTCATGGTTGTTCTGCTGTGGTGTATTCATGATACACCATGTCATGCCAGTGTCCATGTGGCAATACAGGGTCCCTGGGAATCTACCTGTCGTTGAGCTGTGATGCCTGGGGCACATCTGTCCTCACATGTCACTGTGGGGTGTGTTTGGAACGTGGCAGCAGGAGATGGGAACTGTGACACGGCCTCATGATATCCCATGGCACAACCTGGGACTTGTTGATGCCACTTGTTGAACTGTGATGTTAGATGTTGGCCATGTATGTGCCATACATGTCCTTACGGAACTGCACACATCATGTACTTGTGCCTCATAATGATGTATCATGTGATATTGAGTATGGTCAATGCCACATATGTGGGGTGACTGACAATCTTTCTTTCTTCACCTATGCACTGCAGGGCACCAGCTGTCCATAGACCATTCCCTGACCTTGCAACCATGGTGGAACGGGACTGCATCGATGGTACCGCTTCACCAGGCCGCTGATTGAGGTATTGACGGTTTGGTTGGCCCCACATTTGCAAGCAGGCCGGACATACCCTACAGCGCTGACCCCCAAGGTGAAGGTGATGGCAGCCCTACACTTCTTTGCCACCGGTACCTTTCAACACACTGTGGCGACTGCTGGTGGGATGTCACAGACCATGTTCAGCCGTGTGCTCCGCGATGTTTTGGAGGCTATGTTGATATACCTGAACCAGTACATCTATTTCCCTAGACTCCAACAACTCACTGACGTGAAGAGTGACTTCTATGCCCTGGGGAGGATGCCGCATGTCATTGGCTCCATTGATGGGACACATGTTGCTTTGGTACCACCACAGGCCCAAGAGCAGGCATACAGGAACCGCAAACACTACCACTCGGTCAATGCACTGGTGGTATGTCTTGCAGATATGAGCATCTCACACGTGTGTGCCCGTTTCCCCGGTTCTGCACACGATGCCTACGTGATGAGGAGTAGTCGCATCCCGAGGATGATGTCACAGATGGGGAACCAGCGTGCCTGGCTTGTTGGTGTGTACTGACTTTGTACCATTGTGTGTGTTCTGCAATGTAGTGTTCCACCCTCTTTTGCAACTCAGCTAATGTGCAATTGTCTGTATGTAGGTGACTCCGGATACCCCAACATGCCGTGGTTCCTGACGCCCCTCAGGAACCCTGTGACACCAGCCCAGATGCGCTACAATGAAGCACATGGTCGGACCAGGAGAGTGATTGAGCGGACATTTGGTCTCCTGAAGAGCCGCTTACGCTGCCTGGACAAGACAGGAGGGGCCCTCCCATATGCCCCAGCAAAGGTGTGCAAGATTATCATCGTCTGCTGCATGCTACACAACCTGGCAGTGCGGAAGGAGTTGCCTCTCATCCTGGATGACGATGACCAACATCCGCCACCTGTGGAGGATCCTGGCCTGGACCACGATGCCAGTGATGATGATGATGATGATGGTGATGTCCGCACACAGCTCATCACCAACTTCTTCAGCTGAATGTGAGTATCCAGAGATGTCATGTCAATGATGTGAGTATGCATGATATGTGTTGGTGGTGCTCTGGTGCTGTTTGAGTGTGTACATGTGCTACATGACTGTATGCGTGTAGCGATGTGTCCTTACAGGTAGTCTGTACTCCCCAACAGTGTTAACATGCTAACTTGGTTCTGGGTGGGTATCTTGTGACATGTATTGGGCATGAGTATTGCAGTTCTGTCCTGTTCTTCAGTGCTTTTGACTGTGTTTCATTTCTGTCCTTCACAGGGTACTTTCAGAGTCGTTTGGTCAACTGTGATCCCCGACACCGTGATTCGACTTCCAGGGTGGTAGCTGTCGTATCCCTACAGGTGATGTGTGCCACACCCATGGACTTCCTTCCTTCTACACTTGTTGGCTGTGTGCCCGCTGCCAGGTGGGATTACCTTGCATCTGTAGTGGTTACAACATGTTGCAAATGTGTAATAAACCTGTGCTTCACTTTGTGATGTGCGTTGTCTGTGGTCACACATCTGACTGACATTTGCTTACTGCACCAGTGGGCTAGTTGACAAAGACTGTGAATAGGTGTAGTGTCTGTGCATTGCACCGTATTTCCTGGCAACATCAGTGTAGGCGATGAGTCAGATGGCCTAGGTGTGTATGTGTTGTGTAGCCCTGGTGGTGTGTCTCCCTCATATGTGTCACGTTGCCATGACTCACATGCCTGTGTTGTACTTGCTGTAGCAGTTAGCATGCACAGTGTAATTTCGCAGGTCATCATCTCCATGACAGAAACCACGTTGGTATCACAACAGAGGCACGTATGGTGTATTAGTGTGCTTATTGTCATACATGTGTGTGTATAGTGCACAGGATGGTGGGTGCTGTACATTTTGATTGCAATCCAAAGTTCCTAGATGAATTGGAAGTCCTGGTAGCAGAAATGTCCTGAATAAAGTCCACAGTCATCTGATACATTGGTCCAACTTGTACTCCCCATGTAATGTGGGGGAGTTGTGTTGCAGTCAACAGGGTGAACAGTTTGTGCACAAAGGTGATGATCCAGAACAGGTTTTGGCTTCCTGGGGGTTGCACATGGCCATTGGCCTCTCAGTTGCCCCTCCTCGGACGACCCCTCTTCTTTGGGGGTGGACCCTCAAGTGCAGGCTGCTGCGGTGCAGGGGACTCTCCGCCAGAGTCATCCTCCCTCCCTGTGGCAGTTGCAGTTGTTTCAGCACCAGATGTTGTGGGCACACAGGGAGGTGTTGACTGGTTGCTGCTCATCTGGCGGAGGCATTGTAATATGTCCCTGTGCACCGCCGTCATCTCTTGCAGTGTGTCCCACTTGGACTCCACGCGGGACATGTGTAAGTCCAAGCATGCATGATGGGCAGCCTGCTGCTGTTTAATGTCCCTGAGGAGCCCCACTGCCTGGCTGAGGTCTCCGGTGCTGGACTGGTACGCATCAGCTATGCGTACCAGTTGTGGGTCATCATGCAGTCCAGACCCCTCTGCGCTCAGCGACCTATGTCTCCCACCCCTCCCACCACCCCTGGCGACACGTGCAGTACCTGAGGTGGCACGCACAGGTGACCCTGGGCCCCCTTGGGGGTTGTTGGTGGTGTTGGTGTCCATAGCCCCACGTTGGTCCAGGGTCCCTGTGCTGGTGGTGGTGGTGCTCCTTGGTCTGTCCATGTCGGAAGGGGTGGTATGTGTGTTGACAGTCGTTAGAGGGGTGGGTGCAGGGGGTGCAGCTGGTGGTCCTGCTGGTGCTGCATGATGACTTGCTCTGGAGGTGCCAGGTAGGTCTTCGTCATCCGAGGAGGGCAGAGGCTGTTCCACACCAGTGAGCTCCATTTCCCCTTGAGCCTGGGACGGGGACTCCTCAGCGTCTGCTGCTGTGTCCCCATCATCACCTGTTTTTGGGAGACACACACAATGTATGTTATGTTTCTGCAGGCATCAATGGTTGACACACCTGACAGTTGTGTCTGTACCTCTGGATGCGGGCCTGTACATTGCATTGTCCTAAGTTGTCACAGTCAGAGGTTGATATTGGTGTAGCACATCGTCCTGCATACTTTGGGCATTTCTATATGAATGTTGGGGTGTGTACATGGTCTGCATTGGTTGTATTTGGTTGACATCCGGCCCTCCTTCCCACCCAGCCAGATATTCCACCATGGAACGTGCTTCCATTGCAGGGAGTGCAAGTTGTCTTTCAGGATGTCAGTCAGTGGTGTCCTGCTGTTGGTTGGTGCACAGTTGGCAGCAGGGCCTTGTGCTCCCCACAGCAGTACCCAGTGTCAGCCATCTTGTCAGTTCTTTTCCACTCCCTGTGATGTGCGCATGGTTCAGGGTGGTGTTGATGGGACAGTTGTGGGGGTGACCAATATCTGTGTCTACCACTCCCATCATGCTATTGCCTCCACCCCACTTCCCAGCATGCCCATACTTACTTGCTTTTGGGTGGACTTCACTGTGTGTGAGTGTGAGAGCATGGCAAGATGGCTGACAGTGGTGTCCTGCTGTTGGTTGGTGCCCAGTTCCCAGCAGGGCCATGTGCTCCCCACAACTGAGCATCAGTGTCAGCCATCTTTGAAGTGGCTTTTGACTCCCTGTGAGGTGTGCATGCTTGGGTGTGAGCTTGCTGGGCCATGTGGGTGGGGGATGTTGGGCTGTGACTACCACTCCCATCATGCTATTGCCTCCACCCCACTTCCCAGCATGCCCATACTTACTTGCTTTTGGGTGGACTTCACTGTGTGCGAGTGTGAGAGCAATGGCAAGATGGCTGACAGTGGTGTCCTGCTGTTGGTTGGTGCCCAGTTCCCAGCAGGGCCATGTGCTCCCCACAACTGAGCACCAGTGTCAGCCATCTTTGAAGTGGCTTTTGACTCCCTGTGAGGTGTGCATGCTTGGGTGTGAGCTTGCTGGGCCATGTGGGTGGGGATGTTGGGCTGTGACTACCACTCCCATCATGCTATTGCCTCCACCCCACTTCCCAGCATGCCCATACTTACTTGCTTTTGGGTGGACTTCACTGTGTGTGAGTGTGACAGCAATGGCAAGATGGCTGACAGTGTGGTCCTGTTGTTTGTTGGTGCCCAGTTCCCAGCAGGGCCTTGTGCTCCCCACAGCAGTACCCAGTGTCAGCCATCTTGTCAGTTCTTTTCCACTCCCTGTGATGTGTGCATGGTTCAGGGTGGTGTTGATGGGACAGTTGTGAGGATGACCAATATCTGTGTCTACCACTCCCATCATGCTATTGCCTTCACCCCACTTCCCAGCATGCCCATACTTACTTGCTTTTGGGTGGACTTCACTGTGTGTGAGTGTGAGAGCAATGGCAAGATGGCTGACAGTGGTGTCCTGCTGTTGGTTGGTGCCCAGTTCCCAGCAGGGCCATGTGCTCCCCACAACTGAGCACCAGTGTCAGCCATCTTTGAAGTGGCTTTTGACTCCCTGTGAGGTGTGCATGCTTGGGTGTGAGTTTGCTGGGCCATGTGGGTGGGGGATGTTGGGCTGTGACTACCACTCCCATCATGCTATTGCCTCCACCCCACTTCTCAGCATGCCCATACTTACTTGCTTTTGGGTGGACTTCACTGTGTGTGAGTGTGAGAGCAATGGCAAGATGGCTGACAGTGGTGTCCTGCTGTTGGTTGGTGCCCAGTTCCCAGCAGGGCCATGTGCTCCCCACAACTGAGCACCAGTGTCAGCCATCTTTGAAGTGGCTTTTGACTCCCTGTGAGGTGTGCATGCTTGGGTGTGAGCTTGCTGGGCCATGTGGGTGGGGGATGTTGGGCTGTGACTACCACTCCCATCACGCTATTGCCTCCACCCCACTTCCCAGCATGCCCATACTTACTTGCTTTTGGGTGGACTTCACTGTGTGTGAGTGTGACAGCAATGGCAAGGTGGCTGACAGTGTGGTCCTGTTGTTTGTTAGTGCCCAGTTCCCAGCAGGGCCTTGTGCTCCCCACAGCAGTACCCAGTGTCAGCCATCTTGTCATTTCTTTTCCACTCCCTGTGATGTGAGCATGGTTCAGGGTGGTGTTGATGGGACAGTTGTGGGGGTGAGCAATATCTGTGACTACCACTCCCATCATGCTATTGCCTCCACCCCCCTTCCCAGCATGCCCATGCTTCCTTCCTTTTGACTCCGCTTCCCTGTGGGGTTGTGTGCCTGTGCTGACAAGATGGCTGACAGTGTTATCCTGGGGTTAGTTTTGCTACAAGTCCCATGTGTGTCCCTGTGCTTCACACAGCATGACCCAGGGTTGTGGTTCTTTGTGGTATATTTGATTAGAGTGTGAGGCAATGCATTCTCCCAGGTGAGTTGTGTGGAGTTTGTGTTAGGGGTGTGTGTGAGTGGAGCTGCTGGTAACTATGGTCAGTGCTGTCAGTCCTCCTTCCCACCCAGCCAGATTCTCCACCATGGAACGTGCTTCCATTGCAGGGAGTGCAAGTTGTCTTTCAGGATGTCAGTCAGTGGTGTCCTGCTGTTGGTTGGTGCACAGTTGCCAGCAAGACCTTGTGCTCCCCACAGCAGTAGCCAGTGTCAGCCATCTTGTCAGTTGTTTTCCACTCCCTGTGATGTGAGCATGGTTCATGGTAGTGTTGATGTGCGCATTGTGAGGGTGGGCAATATCTGTGACTACGACTCCCATGATGCTATTGGCTACACTGACTTGCCCAGCATACACAGGATTCCTTCCTTTCAGTGGGCTTCACTGTGAGGTGGTGTTGTAGTGGTGGCTACATGTCTGGATGTGTTTGTTAGTTATATTTGTGCCTACTGCCTAGCTGTAGTTGTAGTTGTGTTTGTACATGTGATAACACAGTTACATATCACTATGAGATGGCATGTGTTGTGTTTATCTGACTGACATACACATTTTGGGATGATTCTGTTCTGGTTGGTGTGTATTTGCTAAGGGTGCATGGTTTGACTCTCCCCTTGACAGTGATGTGTGTGTATTGTCGCACAATATTGTGTACATTTGTTGTGTACTCACCAGGCTCTGGGATGTTTTCTAATCCATATACGCTCACTGGTGGTAGGATGGCCTGCACCTTCTCCTCCCAGGGCCTGAGGTATACTGGTTTGGCAGGAGGGCCACTGCCGGTGTGTTGGCTCAAGAGGTAGTCCTTCTTCAACAGCTCCCTGACCCTCCTGTGCACGTCGTACCACCTGTTCTGGATGTCTACCTTTGTGCGCAAACATGGTGATTGTGCGTTCACCCTGTCGACGATCCTCTCCCACATCTTGGTTTTCTGCGACATGGGTGTCTGTTGGACCAGTGTACCAAAACAGCTGTGGCTCTACCCTGAGGATATCATCTACCAGGACTTCCAATTCACTATCTAGGAACTTATGATTCTTCTTTGGGGGCATGGTGATGGGTGGTGATGGTGAGTGATGTGTGTGTTGCTGTGCAGGTGAGGGTGTGTGAGTGTGTGTTTTGCTGGGTGTATGTGAGGGTGCTATTTGTTGAGGTGCTGATGGTGTGTGGCTTGTGTGATGGATGAGCTGTGGGTGGGTGTGTGGTTGCTGTCTGTTGAGTGCTGGCAGGTAATTTGAATTTGCAAAGGATCATGGTAGGGATTTGTGTCCTTTATATGGGTGGAGTTGTGGGTGTGTCTTTGTTCCCTGTTCCCCCCCCAGTATTTATTGCCTTTGTCATTGCTTGTTTGGCCTTTTTTTGTGTGTTTTTCCCTTTGTACGTTTTGTGCATGTAGGAGACGTTCTTGTGACCGAGTCGGACCCTGCAGTTGTCTCGTACGTGCTTCTCCGAGTCGTTCACGCTGTGTTTGTGCTGTTTTCTATGCTGCGTACGCGTCGGTCGCGGTGTATTGGGTTGCTTCGGCTCGCAGTTTTGTATGCGTGTTGGTCGTACGGCTTGGGCTCCGTGCGACTCGGTCATGTTTTCCATGCGTTGCATTGTACTTGGCGGGTAGGAGTTCGCGGGTACGTTTCGTTCGGGATTCTTCCTGGTGCGTGTCGGTCGGTTCGATTCGCGTGGTTTTCCAGCCGGATGGCTGTTTTCCGCGCGGCTCGGTCGTTCGGCTTGTGTTCCGTACGAGTCGGTCGGAATTTGCTCGCTTCTCATCGTACTTTGCGGGTCGGGCTGCACCGGTACGTGTCGGTCGGAAAGAATTCCGGCTCCGAGTCGGTCGGTACGTTTTCCGGCCCGAATCGGAATCGGCCCCTTAATTATTTTAAACAAATATATTATAAATCTCCTTAAAAACAATCTTAGGGCCTGATTACGATGACGGTGGGACCGCCACTGACAGCGGTCCCACCACTATCGCAATATTGTTTTCCACCCGCCACATTAGGATGGTGGGCGGATGGGTGGTGGCCGGAGAGACCGACCGCCACGGATCCAACGTGCTCAAGGAGCTCCTCAGACCGTCGGAGGGAACATTGATCCCTACAATGGTGGCGGTGCCTGCCAGGCACTGCCATAGGGATTATGATGTCCCTCCCCGTCGGCCGTTGCATGGCGATTTACCTGCCATGAAAAGGCTGGCGGAAAGGGACAGTTTTGGGTTGCACCAAGTGGCAGGTATCGCATGGTGCCTGCCACGTAGTGTAGTGATATGTCATGTTTATTTTTTGTACTGCAGCGTGTGCTGCAGCACGCAGCACCCGCAGCAATGCAAAACATAAACATTGCCATTTTATTGGCGGGACCGCTGACAGCACGTCGGCGGTCCCGTCTCCGATATGATGGTGGTCGGACATAAGTCCGACCGCCATCATAATGAGGCCCTTAATTTTACCACACTTTTTAATATAATGTTTAAAACACAAATTAAACAAAATGTAATATCTAATATTACTGCCTATCATAACAATAAATACATTTCTAACTATCCTAAAAAAAATTACAAATTGATCCATCCCCTTCCACTATTACCCAACATCAGTTCCTAAATTTCAAAATATCACATTTAAAAATATTGTAAAAAATTAAATTATAACACTATGGGGCCGATTCCGATTCAGGCCGGAAATCTCCCCGACCGAGCCGGACCCGGAGAGATTTCCGATCGAATCGGACTCTGGCAGTCCGACCGAACGAGTACGATGCGCACGCATGCAATCGGACTCGAGTCGGTTGGACTCCCTTTGAAGTCAATGGGAGCCGGTCGTACAACGCGTACGCGGGCTCCCATTGACTCAATGGGTGCGAGGCGAACGAGGGCGCCCCCTACTGCGGGTTCGCGTCGATGCGACTCGCGCCGCACACCCACCTGTGTGCGACTCGCATGGCTACGTGTACAGGGGGGTCCGACACGGACCCCCAAAGTCCAGCTCCGACAGCTGTTTCGAGCCGGACGGTGCGGGTCGGTCGGACTGCTCAAGGCGCGCATCGTACTTGCCCGGCCGGGGAACGTCTCAATCGCGCGGTGCGAGTCGAGTCCGAGCGAGTCGGTCGGTGCGGTTCGGACCCATGAACGAGTCGGTCTGCGATTTCGCGTGCGCTTGCATCGTACTCGCTCGGCCGGACTCGCGTTCGAATCGGTCGGAAAGGAGGGCTCGAATCGGATCCGGTTAAGCCGAATCCGATTCGGTGCGCTACCGGCCGAGATCGGAATCGGCCCCAAATTATTTTTACATTATTACCCATCATTTTATCCTATAATACCAACATTACACTCCTAAATTTATTCAAAATTTTAAAAAAGTTTAAAAATATTAAAATGTAAAAAAATAGATACAAATATTTTTTCAAATTAAAAAATAACTTCTCACCCTTATCCTCTAAAATCCCCAAATCCCACTCCTATATTTCTACAAATTCCAAATAAATGTAATAACTTTAATTAAAAAATTAGAAATTATCAACATTTGTAAAAAAAAAAATCCCGATCCTTTTCACCTATAACCCCAACATCCCGCTCCTAAAAATATTAATAAACACAAAAATCAAATAATTCTATAATTTAAATTATTTACAGCATACTAATTTACACAAAAAATGTACATATATTCATATTATTTTACTATAACAATACATAAAAAAGTTAATACAAACTATTTTTAAATAAAAAAATTGACATTTTATACAATATTGTTAACATTGATATTTTTAACAGCAATACTTTACACACCTAATTTCGATATTTTTGACTTCAATATTACATACCGTGATAGTTTAACATTACGATATTTTAAACACAATGTTTCTGTTACACAATAATTTTTTTCAATATTTTATTTGAATACCAACTCGAAGCCCACCTTGGATTTCCCCGCTGTGGACTTCTCAACGCCGCCTGCAGCCTCTGTTTGCAGGCCCCCTCTACTGTGACCATTCCCGGTGAAAAAAACCCAAAGCCTAAGGACACCTCTGCACCTGTCGCCTCTGACCCGCGGAGAAGAGGACCAAAGGTGCCCTCAAATCCCTGAGCATGGTGAAGCCTGAACCCCCCCTGTTAGTTCAACCCTACTGGCCTCCCAGTTCAAACCTGCAGCCTCTTTTGATGAAGACCGATCCCCATTAATTTGCATTGGGCACCCAACACTGTTTTGTACCATTAACACCTGGGATCCCTAGTGCAGCTGGAGGTGACCTGCTGGTGCTGCCTTGGATCTTGCCCTATACTCGCCTTAAATTCCAGGAGGTTGGTCTCGTAAGTATGCCGTATTTGTTTCTCCTCCCATACGACAACATTGCAGCCTCTGAAAACTGCACTGTTGATTTTTTAAACAAAAATATTTCTGTTTCAAAATGTACTTACCTCATCGTATTGATTCTGGGGCCAAAATATATATATAAAGATACGTATTCTTTCTATACATTGGTGTGGATCTAATTGAGACGTGTGCATCATGCTAGAGCAAGCCCCTGTCCACTAATAAAGGTATACTTGGACTTTTTGCACAGTATATCTCTTTATGATATACTATATAAAGAGCTAGCTTCCTAAAGGACAGGGGCTTGCTCTAGCAATGCCAAGGTGCTCTTCTAGGGGCTAGTTTGGTTGAACACCCTTATGCTTATCAGAGAGGAGTGTTAAACATCTGCAAATACATGATAGTCAATAAATGATGCACACGTCTCAATTAGATCCACACCAATGTATAGAAAGAAAACAGAAATATTTTTGTTTAAAAAATCAACAGTGCAGTTTTCAGAGGCTGCAATGTTGTCGTATGGGAGGAGAAACCTACTTCCAGGGGCTGGCAAGTAGAGGTTCCTGTTCGGAACCTTTGATTCACCAGGGCAGCTACTTCTTACCTCGACATGGACGACTTGACTGTCGTCCATTCCAAGCTCAAGTCGAAGTCCATGCACCAACTCCCATTCTATGAGGCTGTCTCTAGGGTGACTCTGCCCAACGCTTCGGAAGCAGAAGACATGGTGCAGGCACCACCATCTTTGTCATCTTTGGCTATAGACAACCTGCTTCATGAGCTCTCTGATATCAAAGTATACATGGGTTCTACTTTTTCATAAGTGTTAATTTCAATGCTAGGCTTCCAAGCTGATTTATGGACCTTTACTCTTTTGTCTTGGATGAGGCAGCCAGTGGCTGGGAGTCTGACCGAACCGAGCCCGTCACTATACGGATACATCGGAATCGGTCGCTCGGACTCCCGAAGCGCGAGTCGTTCGGAAAGCTCTCCGGATCCAAGTTGTCCGGAGGGCTTTCCGGATGAGATCGGAATTGGGCCCTTGGATGGGATTGGATGGGTGTTGTGATACATGCCAGTAAGATACCAAGTCCCCCCCACCCGACTACCCCCATGGCACAGAGGAAGATTGCGGCAGCCATCCTGTTTTATAAATCCCTGGTGCTCCACACATTGTGGACATAGATACACCGAATGGGGAGATATCTCCTAGGCAAAATCCGGAGACGCAATAAGGTCTTGAACATAGGTTCCCTATATGCTTTAGTAGGTGACAAGGCGGACTTCCTTCCCACATTGAACAAACTCCGGCTTTCTTTTGCAACGGCTATTTGCCATGGCTAGGGTGCTCAGGGTGGGGTTTCTTGGGGGGGTAGGAACCTTGGCAACTCTTGGAATCGTGTGGTCCAACATCTCCAGAACAGATTCCTGCTACCTGACATTATACCTGTTAATGCCATGACAGATCCCTGGTGCTTGACACACCCGAGGGGCAGGGATTTCACTTTCAGCTCATGCGTCCATGGCACACGTTCCCATATCGACTACTTGCTGCTCTCTGTCAGAGTGGTTGGTAATCTAGAGTTTACTGAAAAAATATCGACCACCAAAATATACCCACGCAAAAATATCATGACAAATATCTATATCTAAAATATCTTCATGCTTGTAATGAAAATTTCAAAATTGTTGATGAATAAATTATCATTGTCACTAATAGCATTGAATCAAATATATTTTTTTATATATAAAAATCTCAATAGTAAGCATTAAATAAGTAAAATGACAACACTAATGTAATAACAATAAAAATTATATAATGCTTTTTTAAAGAAGCTAACAAATAATTATTTTCAGAAATTCAAACACATACATTAATATATTTATTAGTTTGCAAATATCGATTTTAAAATATTATGAAACTAATTGTAATTACTATTATAATGTTACAGTTTGCTTAAATCATATAAACTATATATATATATATATATATATATATATATATATATATATATATATATATATATATATATCCAATAACCAAAAGCATTTAAAAAACAAACCATTTTAATTAGTAATAAAAATTAAACTAAATACAAAATTACACTTTAGTAAACATGTATTACATATTAAAAATAATAATTACAAATATAATTCTAATTAATCATAAACAAAATAATATAACTTTAAACAATGAAAATTAGACTATAAAATGTTTCAATTAAAACATATACTATTCCCACTACAATGTATAACATAGTAGGCAAAATGTTATACTCATGATGGGTAAAATGTACTATACCCACTCCAGTCAATGCAACATTAGTGAAAGTGTTGTATTGCGGAGGGGTAAAATTAAGAATTCCCATTCCAGTCAGCGCACCAGTAGGGAAATTGTTGAGGGTGGACGGGTAAAATTTACTATTCACACTCCATTTAGCGCAACAATAGGGAAAGAGTTGTATTGCATAGGTGTAAAATGTATTAATTCCCACTCCAGTAAGTGGAAAATTAAAAACAGACTAATTAACTTAAACAAAATAAAAAAGTTTTGAAATAATACTAAAAAACCTAAAAAATGCATTTTATAAATACAAAAAATGAAAATAAATATTTTGAATATAAAAAATAACAAATATTTATTACAATTGATAATACATAAACATAACTATAAATATTACTATAATTAATATATAAAACTATATATTTTATTAATTTTTTACCTACAAATACAATGGGGGCGATTATGATATCAATGGGACCGACACCGATCTGCCATCGGTGTCAGTCCTATCGAGATCTCTAACCGCAGTCAGACCGCCACATTAGGATGCCGGTCTGACTGCATTGGCCCAGGGACCGACCAACAGCTTCCGATGGGCTCAAGGAGCCGGTCAGGCGAGCGGTCCGATCACATTCACCACATTAGAGGGATGTTTAAAAGCATGCCTCTTTGCATTGGGGCTTGTGCTGTGGCCTTTCCCGGGCCGCAGCACAAGCCTCAATACATATAGGCATGATTGGTCAGATCCTAATTTGGCGGGCGGGATCACTGACTACCTGTCGGTCAGTCCCGTTCTCGCAACGATGGTGGTTGGACGCTCTTCCGACCGCCATCATAATCGAAACCAATGTTATTTACATTCAAAAAGCACAACACAACTAAAACGTACAATAACAAATAATATATTTATATAAAATTAAATAACTATTTTTAAATGTATTATTACTTAAATAAATGAATACCCTATATCTATACAAAGTACACAACACACATCTAAAATAAAGTATTCAAATGATATTATGTACATGTTATTTAAATAAACATATATTAAATTATTTATAAAAATAAACTATTAACACAATATTTATAATTATTAACCTCCCCACCTTTTAAAGATACAATAAAAAACCAGCCCAAACCTAATATATAAATTAAGAAAATATTCTTTGCATTATTTTCATAATTGTCAGTTAAACAATTATTATTAATTGTTAACTATAAAAAATGTATTATATTGCATTAACTTCACTTCCTTTATTACTACAAATGCCACATCTCTCACCTAATATATAAAATAAACATTATATCAAGTACATATTTTGCATAATTATTTATCATTTCATTAATTATTGTAAATTAACATTATATTTAATGATTAAAATTAAATTCCTTCAAACTGTTTATACATACAAAAATAATGTACACCACAAATTAAAATATTGTATTACACAATATACTAAATTAATTGTCAAATTAATATTACTAATCAACAAATAATTATTTATTATTAGAAATAGTTTACTCCACACCATATACCACTACAAAACACAAAACCCGCACATGAAACGTAATTCAAAAAAATGTATTATACAATTGACATAAATATTTCTCAGTTAAAGAATTTATATTAACTTAAAAGTATTAATTAATTATAATTAATTAAGTTCCTTCCCTATACCCCTGCAAAATAAACAAGCTGCTCCATAAACTTAAATCATTTTTTAAATTTAATTATACAATTAACAATTAATTTTGAATTTTATAAAAATTATTAAATATAAATTATTTATTGCTTAATTATAATTTATTTACTTCACACCCTAAACTCCTATGAATCACACAACCTGCTATGGTACTTAAAAAAAAAAAAAAAAAAAATTGTATTTCAAAAATACTAACATTTTAAAAACAATATTAAGAAACATTACCAAAACAAACATTTTATAACATAAAAAAAGAAAACATACTAAAATACATAAAAATAGTTTAAATACGATATTCTTGAGAATGATATGTCTGTAAACTATAATAATGATTTCGATATTACTAACAACTATATTACTTACCTTAAAATCTATATTCTTGACTGGGGTAATTGTGAACACGATATTTCTGTGCGACAATATTTAATATGGCGGTATTTTATTTAACATATTTTGTCTGAAAATCGTGATCTACTGGCTGCCTCGATTGTACTGAAGCATACATCTGACCACGACCTTGTGTCACTCTACCTTGACCTCTGTCTCCTGCAACCCCACCAGGCGCACTAGCTTATGAACGCAACATGATACAAAGCCCCTGTGGACAACCATCGGTTGTGCAACTAACTGAGATGCTATTTGGTATGAGAATGCTGTATCCGTTTCCTCAGCACAGGTACTCCGGGCAGCCAGAAAGGCCTCCCTGAGAGGAGATTTGATGAGCGACTCAGCAGCCTTCATGCGCTGTTGTAAGGCACAATGCATGCAGGTGACGGACATCACCCTCTGCCTGACTCCGGCATATAACGTTTCGCCAACCCTCGCCGTTCATATAGAAGTGCTCGGCACCAAGATCAATAGAAACCATCATTACACTGCAGAAGCAGAGACAATGGTTTTTTGCTTGCGGCAGCGGCATTGAGAGAGGGGAAAAAGGATGGATGGTGATTTTCTGCGCAGTTGTGTCAGGCGCAGTCACACACAGCGATACAGACCACCAGATTCGCATGTGATGTACCCCTTACTGGCCTGCACAATATATTGCAGGAATATGACAATTTTTACAAGGCCCGGGACTCCTTAACCAGGCTGGAACATTCTTCCACGGAACAGGCGCTTCTAGCCGGCCTTACCCTACCGGCCGTGTCACAAGATCAGGCACAGTCACTAGGGGGTCGATTCCGATTCGGGCCGGAAAAAGCACCGACCGACTCGGATCCGGAAAAAATACCGACCGACACGTACCAGTGGCGCCCGACACGCCAAGTACGATGCAAGCCGCGATAAATCCGACCGACACGTCAGGAAACCAAGCCGACCGACCGAGCCGCTCGGAAAATAGCAATCCGGCCGGAAAAACACGCGAATCCAACCGACCGACACGCACCCGGAACAAATCCGACCGAATCGTACCCGCCAACTCCAACCCGCAAAGTACGATGCAAGGCGCGAAAAACACGACCGAGTCGGACGGAGGACAAGCCGTACGACCGACACGCATACAAAACCGAGCCGAAGCAACACAATACACCGCGACCGACGCGTACGCAGCATACAAAACTGCACAAACACAGCGTGGACGAAACGGAAAACACCGTACGAGACCAATGCAGGGTCCGACTCGGTCACAAGAACGTTTCCAACATACACAAACAGCACAAAGGAAAAATCACCCAAAAAAAGGCCAAACAAGCAATTACCAAGCCAATAAATACTGGGGGGTGGGGACAGAGAACAAAGACACACCCACAACTCCACCTATATAAAGGACACAAATCACTACCATGAGCCTTTGCAAATGCCATTTCACTGCCAGCACCCAAGAGAAAGCAACCACACACCCACAGCTCATCCCTCACACAAGCCACACACCATCAGCACACCAACAAATACCTACCTCACATACACCCAGCAAAACACACACTCACACACCCTCACCTGCACACCAACACACACATCACTCACCATCACCACCCATCACCATGCCCCCCAAGAAGAATCCCAAGTTCCTAGATTGTGAATTGGAAGTCCTGGTAGACGAGATCCTCAGGGTGGAGCCACAGCTGTTTGGCACTCTGGTCCAACAGACCCCCATGTCGCAGAAAACCAAGATGTGGGAGAGAATCATCAACAGGGTGAACGCCCAATCACCATGTCGGCGCACAAAGACGGACATCCAGAACAGGTGGTATGACGTGCGCAGGAGGGTACGGGACCTGCTGAAGATAGACTACATCAACAGCCAACATACCGGCAGTGGCCCTCCTGCCAAGCCAATATACCTCAGGCCCTGGGAGGAGAAGGTGCGGGCCATCCTTCCACCAGTGAGCGTATATGGACTAGAGAACATCCCAGAGCCTGGTGAGTACACAACAAATGTACACAATAAACTGCCACAAAACACACACATCACTGTCAAGGGGAGAGTCAAACCATGCACACATAGCAATTACACAGCAACTAGAACAGAATCATCCCAAAATGTGTATGTCAGTCAGATAAACACAACACATGCCATCAAAAAAGTCACATCCAACTGTGCCAACACATGTACAAACACAACCACAACTACAGCTAGGCAGTGGCACAAATAGAACCAACACACACATCCACACATGTAGCCACCACAACAACACCAACACACAGTGAAGACCACTCAAAGGAAGGAATTCTGTGTATGCTGGCCAAGTCAGTGTAGCCAATAGCATCATGGGAGTCGCAGTCACACATATTGCCCCCCCCAACTGTCCCATCAACACCACCCTGAACCATGCTCACATCACAGGGAGTGGAGAAGGACTCACAAGATGGCTGACACTGGCTACTGCTGTGGGGAGCACAAGGCCCTGCTGGCAACTGTGCACCAACAAACAGCAGGACACCACTGACTGACATCCTGAGAGACAGCTTACACTCCCTGCAATGCAAGCACGTTCCATGGTGGGATATCTGGCTGGCTGGGTGGGAAGGGGGACTTGCAGCACTGACCATAGTCACCAGCACCTCCCCTCACACCCCCCAACACAAACTCCACAGTACCCACCTGGTAGAATGCAATGCCCTCCATCCTAACACAAGATCCCACAAAGCACCACCACCCTGGGTTATGTTGTGTGAAGCACAGGGACACTCTTGGGACTCTTAGCCAAACAACTGCCAGGACAACACTCCCAGCCATCCTGTCAGCACAGCCAGCCCACCCCACAGGGAAGCAGAGTCAAAAGGAAGGAAGCATGGGCATGCTGGGAAGGGGGGTGGAGGCAATAGCATGATGGGAGTCGTAGTCACAGACATTGCTCAGCCTCACAACTGGCCCATCAACACCACCCTGAACCATGCTCACATCACAGGGAGTGGAGAAGGACTCACAAGATGGCTGACACTGGATACTGCTGGGGGGAGCACAAGGCCCTGCTGCCAACTGTGCACCAACAAACAGCAGGACACCACTGACTGACATCCTGAGAGACAACTTACACTCCCTGCAATGCAAGCACGTTCCATGGTGGGCTATCTGGCTGGCTGGATGGGAAGGGGGACTTGCAGCACTGACCATAGTCACCAGCACCTCCCCTCACACCCCCCCCCCCAACACAAACTCCACAGTACCCACCTGGTAGAACGCAATGCCCTCCATCCCAACACAAGATCCCACAAAGCACCACCACCCTGGCTTATGTTGTGTGAAGCACAGGGACACTCTTGGGACTCTTAGCCAAACAACTGCCAGGACAACACTCCCAGCCATCCTGTCAGCACAGCCAGCCCACCCCACAGGGAAGCAGAGTCAAAAGGAAGGAAGCATGGGCATGCTGGGAAGGGGGTGGAGGCAATAGCATGATGGGAGTCGTAGTCACAGACATTGCTCAGCCTCACAACTGGCCCATCAACACCACCCTGAACCATGCTCACATCACAGGGAGTGGAGAAGGACTCACAAGATGGCTGACACTGGCTACTGCTGTGGGGAGCACAAGGCCCTGCTGCCAACTGTGCACCAACAAACAGCAGGACACCACTGACTGACATCCTGAGAGACAACTTACACTCCCTGCAATGCAAGCACGTTCCATGGTGGGATATCTGGCTGGCTGGGTGGGAAGGGGGACTTGCAGCACTGACCATAGTCACCAGCACCTCCCCTCACACCCCCCCCAAAACAAACTCCACAGTACCCACCTGGTAGAATGCAATGCCCTCCATCCTAACACAAGATCCCACAAAGCACCACCACCCTGGCTTATGTTGTGTGAAGCACAGGGACACTCTTGGGACTCTTAGCCAAACAACTGCCAGGACAACACTCCCAGCCATCCTGTCAGCACAGCCAGCCCACCCCACAGGGAAGCAGAGTCAAAAGGAAGGAAGCATGGGCATGCTGGGAAGGGGGTGGAGGCAATAGCATGATGGGAGTCGTAGTCACAGACATTGCTCAGCCTCACAACTGGCCCATCAACACCACCCTGAACCATGCTCACATCACAGGGAGTGGAGAAGGACTCACAAGATGGCTGACACTGGCTACTGCTGTGGGGAGCACAAGGCCCTGCTGCCAACTGTGCACCAACAAACAGCAGGACACCACTGACTGACATCCTGAGAGACAACTTACACTCCCTGCAATGCAAGCACGTTCCATGGTGGGATATCTGGCTGGCTGGGTGGGAAGGGGGACTTGCAGCACTGACCATAGTCACCAGCACCTCCCCTCACACCCCCCCAAAACAAACTCCACAGTACCCACCTGGTAGAATGCAATGCCCTCCATCCTAACACAAGATCCCACAAAGCACCACCACCCTGGCTTATGTTGTGTGAAGCACAGGGACACTCTTGGGACTCTTAGCCAAACAACTGCCAGGACAACACTCCCAGCCATCCTGTCAGCACAGCCAGCCCACCCCACAGGGAAGCAGAGTCAAAAGGAAGGAAGCATGGGCATGCTGGGAAGGGGGTGGAGGCAATAGCATGATGGGAGTCGTAGTCACAGACATTGCTCAGCCTCACAACTGGCCCATCAACACCACCCTGAACCATGCTCACATCACAGGGAGTGGAGAAGGACTCACAAGATGGCTGACACTGGCTACTGCTGTGGGGAGCACAAGGCCCTGCTGCCAACAGTGCACCAACAAACAGCAGGACACCACTGACTGACATCCTGAGAGACAACTTACACTCCCTGCAATGCAAGCACGTTCCATGGTGGGATAACTGACTGGGTGGGTGGGTGGGTGGGAAGGAGGTCTGGCTGTCAACCAAACACAATCAATGCAGACCATGTTCACACCCCAGAGAATACATAGAAATGCCCAAATAATGCAGGACAATGTGCCACACCAATATCAACCCCTGACTGTGACGACTTAGGACAATACAATGTACAGGCCCGCACCCCGAGGCACAGTCACAACTGTCAGGTGTGTCAACCACTGATGCCTGCAGAAACATGACATACATTGTTTGTGTCTCCCAAAAACAGGTGATGATAGGGACACAGCAGCAGACGCTGAGGAGTCCCAGTCCCAGGCTCAAGAGGATGCCGAGCTCACTGGCGTCGTACAGCCTCTGTCCTCCTCGGACGATGAACAACCTGGCACATCCGGTGCAAGTCAACATGCTGCACCAGCAGGACCACCAGCTGCAGCACCAGCAGGTCCACCAGCTGCACCCCCTGCACCCACCCCTCCAACGACTGTCACCACGAATACCGTCCCTGCCGACATGGACAGAATAAGGAACAACACCAGCGCAGTGACCCTGGACCAACCTGGGGCCATGGACACCACCACCACCACCAACCCCCAAGGTGGACCAGGGTTATCTGTGCGTGCAACTGCACACACTGCACATGTCAGCAGGGGTGGTGGGAGGGGTGGGAGACAGAGGTCGCTGCTTGCAGACGTTGCTGGTGTGCATGAAGACCCACAACTGGTACGCATAGCTGATGCGTACCAGTCCAGCACCGGAGAGCTCAGCCAGGTAGTGGGGCTCCTCAGAGACATCAAACAGCAGCAGGCTGCCCATCATGCCCGCTTGGACTCCCACATGTCCCAAGTGGAGTCACACATGTCACGTGTGGACTCCCACATGTCACGTGTGGACTCCCACATGACCCGCGTGGAGTCCAAGTGGGATGTACTACATGAGATGACGGCGGTGCACAGGGACATTTTACAATGCCTCCGCCAGATGAACAGCAACCAGTCCACACCTCCCTGTGTGCCAACAACATCTGGTACCGAACAAACTGCAACTGCCACAGGGAGGGAGGAGGACTCTGGCGGAGAGTCCCCTGCACCGCAGCAGCCTGCACTTGAGGGCCCCCCCCCAAGAAGAGGGGTCGTCCGAGGAGGGGAAAGTGAGAGGCTGATGGCCAAGCGCAACTCCCAGGAAGCCTGAACCTGTTCTGGATTTTCGCCTTTGTGCACAGACTGTTCACCCTGTTGATGGCAACACTACTCCCACACATTGCATGGGGAGTATAAGTTGGAACAATGTGTCAGACAACAGTGGCCCCGATACTGGGGATCCTGTCTACCTGGACTTTCTATTCATCTAGGAACTTGGGATTGCAAGATTCATGTACAGCACAATCCATCCTATGCACTATTATCACAATAAACACACTAATACACCATACTTGCCTCTGTCGTGATTCCAACGTGGGTGCTGTTATGGGGATGATGAACTGCAAAATTACACAGTGTATGCGAACTGCAACAGCAAGGACAACACAGGCATGTGAGTACAGGCAACGTGACACATATGAGGGAGACACACCACCAGGGCTACACAACACATACACACCTAGGCCATCTGACTCATTGCCTACACTGATGTTGCCAGGGAAGACGGTGCAATGCACAGACACCACACCCATTCCCAGTTGTAGTCAAGTAGCCCACAGGTGCAGTAAGCAAATGGCAGTCAAATGTGTGACCACAGACAACGCACATCACTAAGTGAAGCACATGTTTATTACACAGTAGCAACATGCCGTAACCATTACAGATGCAAGGTAACCCCACCTGGTAGCGGGCACACAGTCAACAACTGTAGACAGAAGGAAGTCCATGGGTGTGGCGCACATCACCTGTAGGGACACAACAGCTACCAGCCTGGATGTGCAATCACGTCGTCGGTGGACACAGTTGACCAAACGAATCTGAAAGTACCCTGTGAAGGACAGAAATGACACACAGTCAAAAGCAATGCAGTACAGGACAGAACAGCAAAACTCATGCACAATACATGTTACAAGATACCCACCCAGAACCAAGTTAGCATGTCAACACTGTTGGGGAGTACAGCCCACCTGTCACCACACATCGCAACACACATCCTGTCAAGTAGCCCATGGACACACTCCAACAGCACCAGAGCACCACCCACACATCATGCCAACTCACATCATTCACATGACACCTCAGGATACTCACATTCAGCTAAAGAAGTTGGTGATGAGCTGTGTGCGGACATCACCATCACCATCATCATCATCATCGTCACTGGCATCGTGGTCCAGGCCAGGATCCTCCACAGGTGGCGGATGTTGGTCATCGTCATCCTGGATGAGAGGCAACTCCTTCCGCACTGCCAGGTTGTGGAGCATGCAGCAGACGATGATAATCTTGCACACTTTTGCAGGGGCATATGGGAGGGACCCTCCGGTCTTGTCCAGGCAGCGGAAGCGGCTCTTCAGGAGACCAAAGGTCCGCTCAATCACTCTCCTGGTCCGACCATGTGCCTCATTGTAGCGCATCTGGGCAGGTGTCACAGGGTTCCTGAGGGGTGTCAGCAACCACGGCATGTTGGGGTATCCCGAGTCACCTACGGACAGACAAGTGCACATCAGCTGACTTGGAAAAGTGGGCGGAATACTACAGATCAGATCACACACAGTGGCACAAAGTCAGTACACACCGACAAGCCAGGCACGCTGGTTCTGCATCTGTGCCATCAACCTGGGGATGCGACTACTCCTCATCACAAAGGCATCGTGTGCTGAACCAGGGAAACGGGCACACACGTGTGTGATGGTCATGTCTGCAAGACACACCACCAGTGCATTGACCGAGTGGTAGTGCTTGCGGTTCCTGTAGGCCTGCTCCTGGGCCTGTGGTGGTACCAAAGCCACATGTGTCCCATCAATGGAGCCAATGACATGCGGCATCCTCCCCAGGGCATAAAAGTCACTCTTCACGTCAGTGAGTCGTCGCAGTCTAGGGAAATAGATGTACCGGTTCAGGAAGAGCAACATTGCCGCCAAAACATCGCGGAGCACACGGCTGAACATGGTCTGTGACATCCCACCAGCAGACGCCACAGTATGTTGGAAGGTACCGGTGGCAAAGAAGTGTAGGGCTGCCATCACCTTCACCTTGGGGGTCAGCGCTGTAGGATACGGCCGGCCAGGCTGCAAATGTGGGGACAACTGCACTGCAAAATCCTCAATCAGCTGCCTGGTGAAGCGGTACCGTCGGATGCTGTCCCGTTCCACCATCGTTGCCAGGTCTGGGAATGGCCGATGGACAGCAGGAGCCCTGCAGTGCAGAGGAGAAGTAAGCAAGATCGTCAGTCACCCCACATATGCGGCATTGAACACACTCAAGATCCCAACATACATCATCATGAGGCACAACTACATGAAGTGTGCAGTACCGGAACGACATTTATGGTACATACATGGCCAACATCTGTCAACACGGTCCTACAGGTGGCATCAATTTGTCCCTGTTTGGCCCATTGGATATCATGATGCTGTGTCACAGTCACCCCCCAGTGACATGTGAGGACAGATGTGCCCCAGGCACCACAGCTCAACGACAGGCACATTCCCAGGGACCCTGTAATGCCACATGGACACTGGCATCACCTGGAGTATCATGTGTACACCACAACAAAACAAACATGACCCCCACAGGTAGTGGCCACACTTGCCATGGCAGGAGAGCCATGGACGTCTGTGACACACACGCACAACATCAGAGTCCATGCACACACAACGTGGATGTGGAGACTGTCTCCCATTGTGCACATGAAATCAGAGACATTGTAAACACTACATGCACAAAGACTGTGGAGGGCCATCACTATTGTGCCACTGGGACACCCTGGCTCAAACATACCGTCCCACATGGGACTCACGGGGTATGTGACATGACATACACAAACACCACTGTGAAATGTGACCATGGCACATGCACAGATATGAACAGTTGCACATCACAGTGGTCACGTACACGTAACACCCATGATCCTGTCCCCATGAACACGTGCACAGCCTGGGGGTGGCTGCCCACAGGTGACACCCACAGGACAACATGTACACCAACATACACACAATAGGAAATGCAGCCTTACATGCCTTATGATAAGGTTTGGACAGGCTGTCGTGATGTAGGTGTGCCCCTCACTCCCTGGGAGCTATCTGTGGCTGGCATATGTCCATCTGAGACAGGCATGCTGACATATGCCAGTCACATGTACAGTGATGCGTTGTACTGCAATGGACCTATCGGTGCCTCCGGCCGGCCCATTGCATTCAATGTGTGCGGGTACGCGTTGTACCCCTGTGCGCGTTGAACAGCAATGGACCGATCGGTGCCTCCGGCCGGCCCATTGCTTTCAATGTGTGCGGGTACGCGTTGTACCCCTGTGCGCGTTGAACAGCAATGGACCGATCGGTGCCTCCGGCCGGCCCATTGCATTCAATGTGTGCGGGTACGCGTTGTACCCCTGTGCTGCGTTGAACAGCAATGGACCGATCGGTGCCTCCGGCCGGCCCATTGCATTCAATGTGTGCGGGTACGCGTTGTACCCCTGTGCGCGTTGAACAGCAATGGACCGATCGGTGCCTCCGGCCGGCCCATTGCATTCAATGTGTGCGGGTACGCGTTGTACCCCTGTGCGCGTTGTACTGCAATGGACCGATCGGTGCCTCCGGCCGGCCCATTGCATTCAATGTGTGCGGGTACGCGTTGTACCCCTGTGCGCGTTGAACAGCAATGGACCGATCGGTGCCTCCGGCCGGCCCATTGCATTCAATGTGTGCGGGTACGCGTTGTACCCCTGTGCGCGTTGTACTGCAATGGACCGATCGGTGCCTCCGGCCGGCCCATTGCATTCAATGTGTGCGGGTACGCGTTGTACCCCTGTGCGCGTTGAACAGCAATGGACCGATCGGTGCCTCCGGCCGGCCCATTGCTTTCAATGTGTGCGGGTACGCGTTGTACCCCTGTGCTGCGTTGAACAGCAATGGACCGATCGGTGCCTCCGGCCGGCCCATTGCATTCAATGTGTGCGGGTACGCGTTGTACCCCTGTGCGCGTTGAACAGCAATGGACCGATCGGTGCCTCCGGCCGGCCCATTGCATTCAATGTGTGCGGGTACGCGTTGTACCCCTGTGCGCGTTGTACTGCAATGGACCGATCGGTGCCTCCGGCCGGCCCATTGCATTCAATGTGTCGGGTACGCGTTGTACCCCTGTGCGCGTTGAACAGCAATGGACCGATCGGTGCCTCCGGCCGGCCCATTGCATTCAATGTGTGCGGGTACGCGTTGTACCCCTGTGCGCGTTGTACTGCAATGGACCGATCGGTGCGCACCCATTGACAATGGGCTTGCCTGGCAACGGACGCGTTTTCGAATATTCGAACGAGTCGGTTGCTGGAAAATCAGTTGGTCACCCACAACAATGTTGCAAAATCATGTATGTCATGAAGTTGAAGATTTGAAGGATGCTGTGGGCGTGTTTTGGTGCTGCTATTCCATGGATTGGCCAGATTCAGAAGATGCAAACGACTTGGACCTATCTCTTTGGACACAAGGGACAGTATCTGCCTCTCCAGCACATATATATTGCTGCATGTTCCCCTGAGAGCCCACTTGCCTGCACTACATGCTCCAGGACGACATCTGCCACTGCACTGCTGCTGTCTCTGCCCCTCTGGACCCTGCAATGGCACGTACTGTGGAGAGAGCCCCAGCCTTCAGCCTTGAAGAGAACCAGGCCCTGCTGGACAGCCTACTTCCACAGTACAGCAAGCTGTATGGGACACCAGGGGAGCAGGTGAGTGTTCTGTGCACTGCCTTTCTGAATGTGCATTTTGTCTGACTAGCAAGGCTGAGAGTCAGCACACCACTGGCTAGCAGGCTCACTGAGTAGTTGTCACCCCCATAGTGTGTAGTGACTTGCACTGGACAGGTATGGTGCAGTGACAGTGCTTCTGAACAGGGTTTTACTCCCCATGCTATGATACCATGTAGTGACTTCTGGAAAACTGTCCATGGGCAGCCGTGCACTGCCTGGGTACACCATGTGCCCCTATGATTGCGACATGTAAATGCAACTGTGTCATGCACGGATATGTTGCATGTGTAGTAATGTCCTTATCACTTTGTCATCCTGACAGGCTTCTGCCCATCGGAAGCATGAGATCTGGAAGGACATCGTCCGGGCTGTCCGGTCCGTGGGGGTCTACAAGCGCCGGATCCGCAACTGCCAAAAGAGGTGGCAGGACCTTCGGGGCTGGACCCGGAGGATTGCACGGGTCCAGCTGAAGCTGTCGCCTCCTCGCAGGAGGGGCGGAACACGGACCCTGACCCCCCACATGCTCAGGATCCTGGCGGTGGTCTTTCCAGACCTGGATGGGCAGCTGAAGGCCAGAGAGCAGCAAGGAGGGGGTGAGTCAAAGACTGCACTGTGTACTCTGTCTAACATGTTATGTGCCCTCCTCGGGCCAGGTTGAACTGCCACAGTACAGCAGTCATGTTGTCCAGGAGCCATGTCCCTCTATTGTGCACTGCCCACTCCTCATCTGATACCCAGGTGTGGCCCTTACATGCAGGGAATTCTGTCACTTAGGACTGTGTCCTTGCAGTTTGCTTGACTCAAGGTGGGAGACAGCATCTGTTTCCCTGACTCTGTGGTGGGCATCATGGGTGGGTCCATTGCTTACACAATGCCTGTATTCTGACATGTATTCAGCGTGTTACTTTGATCTGTGGTCCAATTGCTGAGCTGATCCACCACATGTGGCTGGGGTACCTGGCACACACCCATGCTGCGGGTGGGAACAATGTTTGGGCCCCAGGAGTATGTATATGACGTGTGTCACACATACTTAGCCAGCTGCCTACAGTCCAGGGCTCATCCCTCATTCATGTGGGGCTGGACAGTCATGCCTACTCCAGGCCATACAATACACTCTGTACTCCCACTCCCGTGTATCAGAGGACACATTGTGCACAGTGATTTGCCCCTCAGGTGTCTGCCTCTGTGTCAGTGTGCTGTGGATTAGTCGCCAGGACTGCTGTGGAGTTTCTTGGTAGGGGCTCAGCATGCCACTGGAGATGTGACCATAGGAGACGATACTTGTGTGACACATAGGTGTCTGATCAGCTGCCCATGCAGACTGGGGCATGTAAATGTGAAGTTCAGGCAGCTGTTCCCCATGCACAGCAGAGTGTGAGGGGCTCAGGTTCAGAGGGTAGTGTCACAGGTCTCCCATATGTCCAATAGGTATGACCTGGACAGATGAGGGTTAAGAGGATGTGTTGTGGGGGGGATGTACATGTGCACTTGTGCAGCTCCAGGACTTGCATTCCCCATGACCTACTATTGTGACACAGTGCAGAGTGTTGTTGTCTGGCTGCAAAGTCATACATCACTGAGCCAGTGATGTATGACTTTGCAGTCATGCCTCCGCCATGGCATGTGTCTACTGATTGGTGAGCCTGCAGGGGAGTGACATGTGCTACATGCACACCATAGTGGCGCTGGCTATCAGGACATGGGTGCATCATGGTGTCTGTCGCTGGTATGCATCACATGCATTTCCTATTTGACTCTGGCCATCCCTTACATCCGGAAACCTGTACTGACTCAGTGGCAAGAGCTGTGATGTGTCCACACCGTGTCCTCTGCACTGTCCAACTACTGTGTACTTGGTGCATGTGTCAACACTGGGGTGTTGCAATCCAACAGACACCAGACAGATGGGTGCAAGGCCATGTGGGATGTGAGTGCCATGCTTGGCATCAGACTGACAATTGACTTCTCCTGTTCAATTAGTGCACTTTTAGCAATGTACAACTAATGATGCCAGGGCTTGCTCTGTGATGTGCTGTGCTCACAGTGGTGTGTGCGTTATGTGCAGGTGACTGATGTCTGTCTGTTTCCCCATTGTTTGCAGATACATCCACGGCCACGGAAGGGGACAGCTCCACGGACCAGGAGGAGCCGGAGAGCCAGACTGGGTCAGCAGCCGAGGAGTGGTCGGAGGGACCCAGTGGCACGGAGGGCGAGGGGAGCCACACCGAGGAGTCCTCAGCAGCATCCACCTCAGCTGAGGACCAGAGCAACTCGGAGGATGACTCCCTTGTGGAGGCGGGTGTCAGCAGCCACCACACCCCAGCTAGTGTTGCTGTCCCCGCCACCACCAGCACCACCACCGCCCTCCCATCGGCTCCCATTCCCCAGGACCGTGGAGGCTCCCATGTCCGGGAGCGTGTCTCCTTTGGGCCAGGCACCGCACCCCTGCCCCTGTGTCCCCTGCTGCCCTGAGTGAGGAGTCTGTGTACCTCCTTCGCCAGCTCCATGTAGGGCAGACAGCCATGCTGAGTGTCCTCCATGCGCACACCGCGCTGTTGACTCAGCTGGTGTCGTTCATGGAGGGCATCTCATCGGGCATGTCTGACCTACAGAGGGGCAATAGGTCCATGGACTCCTCCCTGACGGCAGCAGTGTCCCTCCTCAAACGGTCCCTCACCCCTCCTGCCTCTGCTCCATCCACACTCCCCAGCACCTTACCCATCCCAGGCACACACACACTGGCACACACCAGCACACACACATCCAGCACACTGACACACACGCCAATGACAAAACGCACACGCAAGCACATTCAGGGGACTGAAGCCAGACTCACAGGGGATGGGGCCCTGGAACACACACACGCATCCACATGCACTGCGCAGTCCTCAGTTCCCTCTCCCTCCAAAGCACCCTCCCTTGCCTCACCTGCAACCCCAAAGTCACAGCAGCTCTTCCTCTGTGACCTCGGCCTCTTCCCCACCGATGAAGCTGCTCCAGCATCCCGGGGGAAGAGGAAGCCCACCCACACGGAGCAGAGTGCCCCTCGTCCCCGGACACCCTCCCCCAGGCGCAGACGGACTGAGGCCCCCACCCGCAAGTCCCCCGGAGTGCTAAGAGCAAGACCCCGCCACCGCCCTGCAGCTCAGGCACAAGGTCTCCGTCCTCCATCCCTCAGGCCCCCACTGCACAGGTGCCCCCACCACACCCTGCCCCAGGTTCCCCCACCCACAGATATACCATCCCCAAGATGCTCCGGCCTTCTCCCCCTGCCACTTGCTCTCCCAGCACCACACCCCCGCTGCGCTTGTCTGTGCCACTGATGTGGTGAGGGTGTCCCCCCCTCTGTCCAACCCACCTTGCCTGTTCCCCATTCTCCTCCCCTGGGGGTAGGCACTGCAGTGGAGACCACTACCGCCCTGTCTGACTTGGGCACTGCAGTGGCGGACCTGTCCACCCCATCTGCAGGGTCCACTGCAGTTGTGCCGGCACCCACGACATCTGTGTCATGCCCCCCAGTTGTGCCGGCACACACCATGTCAGACACCTCCACTGCAGTTGTCAGTGGCTCTCCAGCACCCACCACCCCTTCCCTGACTCCCCCTGGTGAGCCCTGATCCTGTCCCTGCGGTGCCTGGCCTGCCCCCCGGTTGCCCCTCCTAGTGGATTGTCCCTGGTATTGTGCAGGCATGCGTAGGGTGACATCTGCCAGTGTCACCCTGTTTGAACTTTGACAATGGACTGGCCATTGGCCTTTGCTCTTTTTCAGGACTTCGTTTGGCCTCAACACATATGCTGAATAAAGCAACTTTCTTTTCTCTAGTGCTCATGCTTCAGATGTACATGTTGTTGGTGCAGCTAACCATGCCCTTGCTGCAGTGATGGTGATATCTGGTCTCATGATTATGAAGTGTTACTGTGCAGGAACCCATGTGGTCCAGGGGGAATGTGTCCTATCATGTGGTGTATCCATGTCATCAATAGCAGCATCTGAGGGTGTCATGTGTTCAGTATTTGGCAATGGGTTTCCTACTTACATTGGCAATTTCATATCTGTGGCTTCCACCCCTGCACATCTGTTGTGCCTGCCATCGTTGCATTTGTCTACTTCCCTGACCGTGTTGCCATCTCCAGTGGACATGCAGGTTTGGGCATCAATGGGGAGGGACTCATCCGTGTAGTCAGTGCAACATTGCTATACAAGTGTGTTGGATCTGTGCTGATGATTCCGTTGGCACATCCATGACCAGGCTGATGTGATGGGAGCCCTCATTTGGTGCTAATTGTTGATTGTGTGACCAAGTGCTCAGCTGACATGATGGGGCCCTACTGAGGCAACATATGGCACAGCTTTCCTCACACAGGAGTGGAGTCCCCTCATGGCAGTGTGTACACGTGTGACATTGCCTGCGCCCAAGGTGTGTGTTGTATGTGCATGTCTGTGTGTTCACTTCCATTCATCTGCGCATGCTGTGATCCCTAGTGTTGTACCTGTTTGTGATGCTTGCTGACTTGAGCTATGTTCCCCCAAAGTCTTCTCCCTGTGTTCTCTGTGATGTGGGTGCATGGCACATTACTGGTCATCAGGGTGTCACCCATAGGTGTGTTTGCTGTCAGGGCAGAGTTTGTGTGCTGACGCAGATGGGTCACAGTCAGGTTTCCCTTTGGCACTTGTTGTTTGCCCCTGTCATGTGATTTCCAGTTTGTGTTATCTTTCAGTGATTGTGACACGTTGTGTGTGTGACTGCTGGCACTCCTTAGGGTCCGGGCTGCAATGTTGGTTGTTGTCTATGTGTGTTCTTTGTGGGTGACCTTGGCTTCTTCATTGGTGTGTGACTGTGGCTGGGATCCCATTGGTCGGTGTGGTATTGCCGTCATGTCCATGTACAGCGTAGTGTGCAGTGTGTCAGACATTCAGGAGTCTTGTTGAGTGTCCATGTGTGATGTGTTTCTACACCTTGGTTCCCACCCACCACCCTGGAATAGTCATGGGTGCATGTGCAATGTCACCAGTGCATGTGTACTTCACTGCTGCACATTGTTGGAGGTCGAGGGGTGTGGTCTTGAGTGTGTGCAGATGAGAGTTGTTGCCCGGCTAGTCCCCTGCCTCCATGTTGGCCTTGGCTTACTGGCCATGCTGATTGATTTGTGCTTGTGTAGGTGTGATGGTAGTTAGTTGCTCAGGACACCTGACTGTGGTTCACAGTGTGAACGACATTTAGCTTTGTCATCACAGTGGTATTTTTCTTCAGCCCAGGGTCACCACATTGTGGGGGCCCTGGGGGTGGTGCTGTGGTGTGTCTGTGACTTGCTGTGTCAGTTGTTGTTCCTACGTGCCTGTGTGACATGTGTGTTTTGTGCTCCCTCTCACCTGTCAATGCCTGCTTGCCCACATAGGGGATTTGGATCCATGAGTTACCTTAGTGTGGCAGTGTATGCACATCTGTATGATTGGTATTCAGCTCTCCTCATGTGTTGTGTTGTTGCCTGGGGACAATGGCACCCCCACCCCTCACCTGCTGTGTATGATGACAGTGTTGGTCTGCCTGTTTGTGTTTGTGCATCTGCACCACTGCATTGGCATATCTTGGGTGTGCCATTGGCTGTATGTTGTTTGGTGTGTTTCCCCTGCTGTCCCTGGGACTCCTAGGTCATCGGTCAGCACAGTGATCATGGTTTGTGTGTCCCATTGCTGCCATGGTATGGTATCTGTTCACCTCACATCTGCTGTCTCCACAGGGTATCTGCATTTGTGTGCCCATTGGTGCAAATATGTGGTTCTGCATTCTGATGGTCACTTCTGTCATTGTGTCATTGATGACTGTTGACGGTCTCAGCCACCATGGGTGTTGTTTGTCTGCACATGGCCAAAGGAATGTTTCATTTGCACTGCAGTATTTGGCTCCCCCAATTTATGTTGCAATGGGACACATACACGACTTTGCCACAGATGAGTTTTTGGTTCTGTGACCAGGAATGATCCATGCAGTTTGGCAGTTGCAGCTCTTTCTTTGTCAACAATTACCTTTTGGTCACTGTGATGATGAGGGTGTAGACCCCATTGCCACAATGGTCAAAATGTGCTTCAGCTATGGACCCCACACTTGCCTTTTGGTCACTGTGATGATGGGGGTTTAGACCCCATTGCCACAATGGTCAAACTGTGCTTCAGCTATGGACCCCACACTTACCTTTTGGTCACTGTGATGATGGGGGTTTAGACCCCATTGCCACAATGGTCAAAATGTGCTTCAGCTATGGACCCCACACTTGCCTTTTGGTCACTGTGATGATGGGGGTTTAGACCCCATTGCCACAATGGTCAAAATGTGCTTCAGCTATGGACCCCACACTTGCCTTTTGGTCACTGTGATGATGGGGGTTTAGGCCCCATTGCCACAATGGTCATGGGCTACTTGCATTGTGGGTGCCACACACATATATGTGTGGCACATGTGCTAGGGGGTCACATTGTATGTTCAATGTCATGTTCGGTGTTGTAGGCATTTGACACAGCCTGCTCACACGCTTGTCATGGTGGTGGGGGGATGTCTTAATCTTGCATTCCCTAGGTTGTGGTGTGCTTGTTGTGTCATGCATTGTCCATCCTATGAGTGGGGGTGGTAGTAGTGGTAGGCATCCAGCCCCCCTGGCTAAGGGTGGTAGTAGTGGTGGGCATCCTGCCCCCTGGGTGAGGGTGGTAGTAGTGGTAGGCATCCTGCCCCCCTGGTTGAGGGTGGTAGTAGTGGTAGGCATCCAGCCCCCCTGGCTAAGGGTGGTAGTAGTGGTAGGCATCCAGCCCCCTGGCTAAGGGTGGTAGTAGTGGTGGGCATCCTGCCCCCTGGGTGAGGGTGGTAGTAGTGGTGGGCATCCTGGCCCCCTGGGTGAGGGTGGTAGTAGTGGTAGGCATCCTGCCCCCCTGGGTGGGGGTGGTAGTAGTGGTGGGCATCCTGCCCCCTGGGTGAGGGTGGTAGTAGTGGTAGGCATCCTGCCCCCTGGGTGGGGGTGGTAGTAGTGGTAGGCATCCAGCCCCCCTGGCTAAGGGTGGTGGTAGGCATCCAGCCCGCCCTGGGTGAGGGTGGTAGTAGTGGTAGGCATCCAGCCCCCCTGGCTAAGGGTGGTAGTGGTGGTGGGCATCTGGCACCCCCTGGCTAAGGGTGGTAGTAGTGGTGGGCATCCTGCCCCCCTGGGTGAGGGTGGTAGTAGTGGTAGGCATCCTGCCCCCCTGGTTGAGGGTGGTAGTAGTGGTAGGCATCCTGCCCCCTGGGTGGGGGTGGTAGTAGTGGTAGGCATCCAGCCCCCCTGGCTAAGGGTGGTAGTGGTGGTGGGCATCTGGCACCCCCTGGCTAAGGGTGGTAGTAGTGGTGGGCATCCTGCCCCCTGGGTGAGGGTGGTAGTAGTGGTAGGCATCCTGCCCCCTGGTTGAGGGTGGTAGTAGTGGTAGGCATCCTGCCCCCCTGGGTGGGGTGGTAGTAGTGGTAGGCATCCAGCCCCCTGGCTAAGGGTGGTAGTGGTGGTGGGCATCTGGCACCCCCTGGCTAAGGGTGGTAGTAGTGGTGGGCATCCTGCCCCCCTGGGTGAGGGTGGTAGTAGTGGTAGGCATCCTGCCCCCCTGGTTGAGGGTGGTAGTAGTGGTAGGCATCCAGCCCCCCTGGCTAAGGGTGGTGGTAGGCATCCAGCCCCCCTGGCTAAGGGTGGTAGTAGTGGTGGGCATCCTGCCCCCTGGGTGAGGGTGGTAGTAGTGGTAGGCATCCTGCCCCCCTGGTTGAGGGTGGTAGTAGTGGTAGGCATCCTGCCCCCCTGGGTGGGGGTGGTAGTAGTGGTAGGCATCCAGCCCCCCTGGCTAAGGGTGGTGGTAGGCATCCAGCCCCCCTGGCTAAGGGTGGTAGTAGTGGTGGGCATCCTGCCCCCTGGCTAAGGGTGGTAGTAGTGGTGGGCATCCTGCCCCCCTGGGTGAGGGTGGTAGTAGTGGTGGGCATCCTGCCCCCCTGGGTGAGGGTGGTAGTAGTGGTAGGCATCCTGCCCCCTGGGTGGGGGTGGTAGTAGTGGTAGGCATCCAGCCCCCCTGGCTAAGGGTGGTGGTAGGCATCCAGCCCCCCTGGCTAAGGGTGGTAGTAGTGGTGGGCATCCTGCTCCCCTGGGTGAGGGTGGTAGTAGTGGTAGGCATCCTGCCCCCTGGGTGGGGGTGGTAGTAGTGGTGGGCATCCTGCCCCCCTGGGTGAGGGTGGTAGTAGTGGTAGGCATCCAGCCCCCCTGGTTGAGGGTGGTAGTAGTGGTAGGCATCCAGCCCCCTGGGTGGGGTGGTAGTAGTGGTGGGCATCCTGCCCCCTGGCTAAGGGTGGTAGTAGTGGTAGGCATCCAGCCCCCCTGGCTAAGGGTGGTGGTAGGCATCCAGCCCGCCCTGGGTGAGGGTGGTAGTAGTGGTAGGCATCCAGCCCCCTGGCTAAGGGTGGTAGTGGTGGTGGGCATCCTACCCCCCTGGGTGAGGGTGGTAGTAGTGGTAGGCATCCAGCCCCCTGGTTGAGGGTGGTAGTAGTGGTAGGCATCCAGCCCCCTGGGTGGGGGTGGTAGTAGTGGTGGGCATCCTGCCCCCCTGGCTAAGGGTGGTAGTAGTGGTAGGCATCCAGCCCCCCTGGCTAAGGGTGGTGGTAGGCATCCAGCCCGCCCTGGGTGAGGGTGGTAGTAGTGGTAGGCATCCAGCCCCCCTGGCTAAGGGTGGTAGTGGTGGTGGGCATCTGGCACCCCCTGGCTAAGGGTGGTTGTGGTGGTTGGCATCCAGCCCCCCTGGGTTGGGGTGGTGGCGCGCATTCAGGCCCCTGTGTGCATATGTGGCATTGGTGATGGGCATCCCGCCCCTATGGTGCTGCTGTTGCTGGTGTAAGTATATTCAGATTCCCAGTGTATGTGTGTGATGTGTCGTGTCCGTGTTGTATGTGTTTTGTGGTTGGTGTCTGACTTACCTTCTGCGCCGTACGCGTCCGTGCCTGTTCCGGTAGTAGATGTAGAATATTGGTATGATCGGGACGAAGGGATTCATGGTTGGTTCGTGTCGTTCGTCCTTCTCGTTGCTTCGCGTCGTCCTCGTCGCTTGGCTTCGTCCTCGTCGCTCCGCGTCGTCCTCGTCGGTGCTGTGTTCGTCTCGTAGCCGTGGATCGTGTTGTGGCGCGATTCGGAGCTTATGTGCGCCTCTCCCGGATGCTTTGACGTGCCGTGCGTAGCGACGGGTTCGGCGCGTACGGAAAGCGCATCGTACTTGTCCGGCCGGACGGGGCTGCATTTTCCCTTCCGTGCGACTCGATTCGGCGTTTCCGGATTCGCCTCGGTCGGAGAACAGGACCTGGTTTGGGTGAGTACGGCTCGGCCGGGATTTTTGCTGTTGTGCGCATCGTACTTGCTCGTTCGGTGTGCTGTACGGATCGGTCGGGAAACTGGCTTTCGCATGGCTTTTTCCCGACCGAATAGTATTGGGTGCGCCTCCGACCGAGATCGGAATCGGCCCCTAGGTGTTGACATTAGCAGCGAAGAAATTGCACAGGCCATTGACAAGATGACAACTGTGAAGGCCCCGGGAGACAATAGGTTTCCATTTGATTTCTACAAAATCAATAAACACATCATCGTGCCTTTTCTTGTGCAAACTTTTAAGGGATATATCCACCGTCACAGCTCCTCTTGTGTAATTCAGTAGGGAGCTTATTTCCTTATTTTATCAAACCTGGCAGAGAACCACTTCAATGAGCCAACTTAGAACCGATATCCCTCGTAAACGTAGATATGAAGATCATGGAGAACGTTTTGGCCAATAAACTCAAGGTCTATATTCCAATACTGATTTACCCCCCACAGATTGGGTTTGTGCATAATCACACTTCAGCAAATCATCTGAGGACGCACTCCCATCTACTGTTGCAGATGCAGCACGATGAGGATGAGAAGGCGTTTGACCGTGTGAAGCGGCCATACCTGTTCCGGATGATGGAGGTCATGGGCCTAGGGGACGCGTACTTTGCTAAAAAAAGTGACTCTAAAGTGCTCCCATTGCCTTAGTAACCTGTGGTTCATCCACCTTTTTTGCTCTCCTTCGTAGCACAAGGCAGGGGTGCCCAATCTCCCCGCTGTTATTTTTACTATTTTTTTGGCAAAAAAAATAAAAATTGGAAAAAACAACTGCCCAAAAATTAAATCCACAGATATAATCCTCCCTGGCGTCTAATCATGAAAAATATATTTTTTTAAATAAACGCTTCAAGAAAACTGAAAAAACCGGAAATGTAAAATATTTATTAGTTATTAATAAACTAATGCACATTTTCTAAAAAATAAAAAATGGTAACCGCGTCATCCCTGGAACTCCAAATCAGGAACAATTCCACCTGTTAAAAATAAAAAACAACACAAATCCCTCCTGCACATACAGATATTAATAACACTAGAGGCCTTATTACAATGTCCAACACCATCGCGGAAACAGGACTGACCGACCTCCGAATGGCAGTCCCTACCGCCTAATTATGATGCGACCGCACATGGGGGGACATTACGATGGCGGGCGGACTTTCCGTAATGGTGAATGGGACCGTCCGCCATAGGAGCTGCGGTCCCGCCATGTGTATTAGGATGCCACCGCTACGGTGGCATCCCCTATTCCCAGCATTGTGGCGGGCGGTGCTCACAGCACCGCCCGCCACAATGCTGGGAATGCACGTTGGGCATTCACATGCACAGGGTGACAGGCTCCGCGCGGTGCCTGCCACTTTGTCCATGCCAATGCAGGGGGGTACCATAGGTACCCCCCATGTGCAGCCCCCACCCCCCCAACATCCTGGGGGCCCGTTACGGGCCCCCAACAGTGAAGACCACATGCCATTCCATGGCGGCAATGCCGCCATGGAAGGGCTGCTTACCGCCATCATCATAATATGGCGGTGTCTTGCAGACACCGCCACCATATTATGTATGTTTTCCGCCTGGTCGACGAGTCGACCGGCGGAAAAGCGGCGGACGGTCTTTCCATCCGCCGCGGACCCCCCCAGCCATCATAATATGGTGGGGGAAAATGTTAGGCGGGCGGTGTGAGATAGCGGGCGGATCGCCACCGCCATACGGGCGCTGGCGATCCGCCCGCTATCATAATGACCCCCATGGTGCGGTGCAGTCATATTCTCACATTTCCTTATGGGAGCATGTGCTACAGCCATAAACCGCCTGAAGCACAAGCTCCCATAGGGAAATGGAAGGTGGTGTTCATCTCTGCACTGCATGGCAGGCACCTCAGGGTGCCTGCCACACGGTGAAGGGAATCAACAAGGGGGCATCCTAGGTACCCCCTCAGCTATCAACCGTAGGCCGCTGGGTCAGGGGGCCCTGCTAAAATGCCATCCATATGGATTACGTGCCAGTCCAACTGGTCGACGGGCTCCTTGAGCCTGTCGGAAGCCAGCCGGAATGTCCAGCTGGTTTCACTTCCAACTGGCTGTATTGTAATCAGCCGATCGGAAGTGAAACCGGGGATCTCAGTCGGAAAGCCTCCAACCTAAGGTCGAAGACTTTCCGACCGAGATAGTAATCAGGCCCTATATATTACACTTAAAAACAACTACAATAAATCTACACATACTAATCTACACATAACTAATATACTACATATCACTAAACCTACAACGTTTTCATGGTACTACACATATAACTACAGACGGACTACACCACATATCAAGATCCACAATTAAACAACACAAAACATATTCAATACCTAACTACCTTCCCTCTACTCTTAAATTTCCTTAAAAATAATTTAAAATAAACTTACCTTAACCGCTGAGACGCAGCTCCCAAATGCACGCTTCTCCCTCCAGAAGTGCCTAAACAATAATAGGTATAGATGAAAAAATCAACTTACAAAAAAATAAAAATGAACACCTAATTAAAATAGAAAAAAGAATGTGCACCATTGAAGTCAATATAAAACAATATTATTCTAAAAATGTATGCGTTTAAAATGTGTTTTATTGTAAAAACTGTTAAAAATATTATACAAATGTTTGAAATAATTGTACAATATATAGTAATTAATATTATAATATACATAATATTTTTTACTATATATTCAAATTAGTTTGGTTAATTTGTTGAAAAACAATATACACAACTGTTTCAAAATAATGAAAAAATAATGGAAAATATCACAAAAATATAATTATGTATAGAAAAATGACTTTCTAAATTATTCTTTATAAAACTGTATTTTCGGTTCTAGTTATATACTAAATAATATTATTGAAAAATATGATATTATTTAATTTCAAAACAATTGTTATAAATAAAAATAAATACAAACTAATTAACACACTATAATGTTTGTAAAATATATATTAAATAATAATATATACAATATATATTTATTTAATATAGATTAAAAATAATGTGAAAAAATATTTTAAGAAATAAACAATATAAAACATATAAAAAATAGACACATGAATCCTGATTTCGATGTCGGTCAGTAAGCCTCCGACTACTCATTGGAGGCTTACTGACCGACATCCTTGGTTTGAACTCCGACTCCCGTATTTCAATGACGGCGCTCAGAGTCCAAACCTGCTGGTCAATGAGACTGGCTTCCGATGGGCTCAAGGAGCCCGTCGGCCAGACGGAAGAGCCTCATAATCCCTAACAGACGGCGTTTCCTCCGTTGAGATTATGATAGCACTTTCCGACTGCTGTCGAAAAGTGTCTTTGGGGCCCCTAGCAGGGCCCCCATCCCTCCGCGGCCTTTGGCTGTGGCCCTGGGGAGCACCTATGGTGCCCCCATGAAAATCTCAGCACTGTGTGGCAGGCTCCGTGAGGTGCCTGCCACATGGTGTAGTGATTTACACAAACTCCCATTTCTCTATGGGAGCTTGTGCTGCGGGCTGTTTCCAACTGCAGTACAAGCTACCATAGAGAAATGGTAGTTTCCAACTGCACCATGTGCGGTCGCATCCTAATAAGGGGTGCTTAACCGCCGACCTATGGTCGGTCGGTTCCCACTCTGCACGTTCACCCAACATCGTAATGAGGGCCTTAATGTCTATTTACATGCAAAACTGTCTTTTCCATTTTTCTATACTACTTTAAAATATGTATGTTTACATTAAATATAACAATATATTGTTAAAGATGTAAATTAAACAATATGAGCAAAAATAATATTACTTAATAAATATGATTTAAAAAGATCTTTCATTACAAATAGTAATAAATGTATATTTATACTGTATTCTCAAAACTGCAATTAATCTACTGGTTATACGTCAAAAATATATATTATTCTATTTATTTATGTTACAATAATAATTAAAAAACTATGGAAACAATTAATGTAAAAACCTGATCTATGTTTATAAAATAAATCTACATTTTGTTACATTAAAATTACATAAATATTTAAAATACCGAGATCAATGTCTTATCTATATAAATAAAAATTACGTTTTCCAAAAATATATGTGTGTTTATTAATTGAAAATATGAAACATTACACATACATAACTTACTATTCGCAGCTCCAAACTACCTTAAATCAGGGAAGGTGCTGGACACTAAACATATATAATTTTCTAATCCCACTCCAAACTACCTTAAGTCAGAGAAGGTGATTGAAACTCTTGGGCTCATTACGATGTCGGGCGGAAAGCCTCCGCCCGACACCGACTCGAATTCGGGACCGACCGACTTGCGGTCGGCAGTTCTGACCACCAGATAACGATGCGACTATACACGGTTCGGTCGGATTCCCATTGTTTCCTATGGGAGCTCGTTTTACGCCCGACAACCGGCCATAATACAGGCTCCTATGGGGAAATGGGGCGTGTGCGGAAAACCCTGCACCTTGTTGCAGACACCCCAAGGTGCCTACCACACAGTGCAGGGTTTTACAGGGGGTCCCTTATGGGGAGAGCATGTAGCCTACTGGCTAGGATGCTCAATCTCAAATCTGGGGAACCGGGTTTGAGTCTCGGCAATGACGCTCAACATTCTGTGATTCTGAGCAAATCACTTAGGGGGTTATTAGGATGGCGTGCAGACTTTAGTCCGCCCGCCACCCTAGCGGTAACGGGACCGCCCGCCTGCCATGTGGCAGTCCCGCCACCCCAATTATGATGCGACCGCCACCGCGGCGGTCGCATCTGGCATTTTAACATTGCGGCAGGTGCTGCTGGCTGCAGCACCCGCCGCAATGGTAGAATGTCATGTTGTGCATTGCCATGCATAACGTGGCAGGCACAGCGCGGTGCCTCCCACCTTGTGCATGGCAATGTAGGGGGGTACCATAGGTACCCCCCAAGTGCAGTCCCCCACCCCCCCATCCCCCCGGGGGCCCGCAACGGGCCCCCAAAGCGAATCCCGCCAGCCTTTCCATGGCGGCATCGCTGCCATGGAAAGGCCTTGATACACACCCATCCTAATATGGATGGCGGTGCCTGCTAGGCACCGCCACCATATTGAGGCCCAATTCCGCCCAGCCGGCAATCGGCACGATTGCCGACCGGCGGAAATGCGTCGGACGCACTTTGCGTCCGCCGCGATACCCCCTGCCATGATAATATGGCGGGGGGTAAATCAGGTTGAGATAGCGGGCGGATCGCCACCACCGGCCCAGCGGTGGCAATCCGCCCGCCATCATAATCACCCCCTAAATCTCCCCATGCCTAACAAAAATGAATGTGTCCTTGTGTAAGCAACTGGTGCTCATGTAAAGTGCTCTGATACCCAATACCTTTGGGTCAAGTTTGCGCTATATAAAACTCTGGGAAAAAAAAAGGTGCCCCCTCGGCCACCAACTGTAGGCCACGGGGGCCAAAGTCACTTTCCGACAGCCTTTCCGTCTTGGACAGGCTGTTGGAAATCAACATCGTAATCCCGACGGCGGAAACGCTGTCCATAGGGGTGTACGATGCGTTTCTCACCGACACAAATACTCCGCGAGTTGGTCGGAACTGATTTGGAATAAAGGCGCGGTTTACAGTCCGACCGCGCACATCATAATCGGGCAGTCGGAATGTAAAGTGACCGAGTCGGTTAGAAGAGCTCCAATGCTGTCGCGAAGATAATGAGCCCCTAAACATATAGAATTTACTATTCCCAATCCAAACTACCTTACGTCATAGAAGATGCTAAACAGTAAACATACATATATTACTATTCCCACTCCAATCTACCTCTAAACAACAAAGGTGCTGGACACTAAACAAACATATTACACTATTCCCACTACAATATAGCTTACATAAAAAAGATACTGCACTCAAAGCATACATATAAAACTATTAACACCCACATATATCTTAAATTATAAAAAGTAGTAAAATTTAAAAAACATAATTTTTATATTAGTACTAAAATATACCTTAATTTAAGGTAGAATTTCATCATTAAACCTACATATTTACCTACTACTACACCAATATATCTTAAACCATGCAAAGTGCTAAACATTAAGCAATTTTAAGATATTGTGAACTCTCAAATATAAATAAAGTTATATTAGAAATTGAAAACATTTAATTCAAAATGTTCTAATATATATTCAAAATAAGGGCTCGATTACGAGTTTGGTGGTCTTCCGACCACCAGACTCACGGTGGCGCAGCAGTGGCGGTCGACCGTCAGCCGTATTACGACTTCTAAAGTCGTTGTTGCGGAGGACCGTTGGCTGCACCAGAGCACAGTTGTTCCCTGGCGGTTTCACAGGAGCACCACAACACAATATGCTAAGCGGGGACTGGCGCAGTCCCTCTCAGGGATGTTACGAGTTCCTGGACCGCCAGCATTTTCATGGTGGAGCCTGCTATGAAAAGGCTGGTGGTGCAGGAACAAAGGGGGTCCTACAGGGCCCCCATGGCCACACCACCATAGGCATACATTCATGGGGGCACAAAATGTGCCCCCTGTCTGTACCCCCCTCAAAGTTCCAGCACGGCATGGACGTGGACGTCCATGCCGTGCTGGAACTTTTTTGCTGTTCCCATTGCGGTGCCTGTTTTCCAGGCACCCCCATGGGAATAGCAAAGAACCGCCGACAGTATTGCGAGTTGCACATTTGCAACTCATAATACGGTCGGCAGGGCTTGCGTGGCTTTGGTGCAGCCGAAGCAGCATTGTGCCGGCATCCCTGCACCAAAGTCGTAGTCAAGCCCTAAGTCATGTCTATAAAATAATAAATCTAAATTAGTCATAAATGAGTATATCGTCTCCAAATGTTTCTGTTTTTTTTTTTAACCTTTACACTTATTTTTTATTTTTTTCCAATTAAATTGTTAAGCAATCAGTCTATTAAAACCATTACAAAAATGTTACATATAAAAAAATCCTACTTTAATTAAATAAATAATTTCAAATAAAAATAAAAATTAATCCAATATATATTGTTTATTTCTAATTTAAATATTTAAAATGCACAACTACTTTTTCGAATTAATATCTAAAATCATAATATGAAAAGTAAATGTTTTTTATTTTAAATCAAACTTAAATCAATTTATTTTACCAAAGACAACAATATTTCACTTTTTATTTTACAATGTGTTTTTAAATAACAGATTTTTTAGAATTAAGGGCCCAATTAAGATGGCGGGCGGACATAAGAAACGGGACCGACTAACTAGCCGTCGATGGTCCCACCATAGGGATTACGATGCGACTGCCTGCAAGGCGGTCGCACCGTGTATTCTTTGCATTGCAGCGGGTGCTGCTGGCTGCAGTACCCGCCGTAATGCAAAAAATGCACCCTGTATATATCCCTGCATTACGTGGCAGGCACCATGCGGTGCCTGCCACATGGTGCAGGGATATGTAGGGGGGCACAATAGGTGCCCCCCAGTGTCCACATCGGAGGGCCAGGGGAGAAGGGGGGCCTGCTACGGGTCCCCAAAGTCCCTTTCTGCCTGCATGTTCATGGAGGGTTAATCGACATAAACAGGTGGGCATAAAGGGACATCATAATCACTACGGCGGTGCCTGGTAGGCACTGCAACCATTGTAGGGAATACGGCCAAGCCCGTCGCACCGGCGGGCTCAATGAAATATGGCTGGCGGATATGATGGGTCCAATGGTGGAGGGACCGCCACCGACGGGCTGTCGGTGGCGGTCTCCCCGTCATCCTAATCGAGCCCTAAGTAACAATAATCAATGAATTTATTTAATTTGATTTCATTTTTAATTTTATATTTACATAAATAACCATTACATTTTTAATGAATTTATAAATACATCGATACTAAATTAAAATGTTATAATAAATACATTTTCTCACCAATCAATTTATACCCAATTTGATAGAAATCAATTGATGTAAAATATTTAATTTTTCCCAAAAAATAGCTCTTAAATAATAATTTTAATATTAAATAAAATAGTAATCAACCAAACAAATTGACAAACAGGTGAAATCATATACATTTTTTTTAAAACATAAACACATATCAATTAAAAACAAAAAACAAAAGCAAAACAGATATATTTAAATATTAATCACTAATAAATGTTTTATCTTATTTAAACAATTATAAAATTCCACACAATATTAGGAATAATATATTATTAAACTGTTCCTAAAATTTAATTTTTGATTAAACAATTAAAGCACCCATTTTTATCAATACTCAACAAATACATTTTCAAATTTTAAAATTTTTGTGTTCAAGTTTTTTTCTGCAACATTCGCCAATAATTGATAGAACCTACACACCCTAAGAGGCCGATTCCGATTCGGGCCGGAAAACGTACCGACCGACTCGGTCCGGGAATAAAGTCCGACCGACACGTACCGGCGCCGTATGACCCTGGTAGTACGATGAAATGCATGTGAAATCAGACCGACTCGGACGGAATACAAAACGACCGACCGAGCCGGACGGAAACAAGCGATCCGGCCGGGAAATCACGCGAAACGAACCAACCGACACGCACCCGGATTGAACCCGAACGAAACGTACCCGCGAACTCCGACCCGCGTAGTACGATGCTGTGCGTGCAAAACACGACCGACTCGCCCGGAGCACAAGCCGTACGACCGACACGCATACAAAACCCAGCCGAAGCAACCCAATACTACGCGACCGACTCGTACGCCGCATATGAAACCTAGCTGACACACAGCGGGAAGGAGTCGGACAAGATCGCACCAGACAACTGCAGCGTCCTACTCGGACACAAGAACAACTCCTACATGCACCAAAAACACCAAGGAAAAATTAGAAAAAAAGGGCCAAACAAGCAACCACAAAGCCAATAAATACAGGGAGGAAAAAAAAAATGGAACAAGGACACACCTCCAACTCCACCTACATAAAGGCCACAAATCCCTACCATGATCCTTTGCAAATTCCACTGACCTGCCAGCACACAACACTATCACACAGCAACCACAGACACACTCACAGCTCATACATCACACAAGCCACACACCATTACCACACCTACAAATAGCACCCTCACACACACCCAGCTAAACCTACACTCACACCCCCCCACTTGCACACACACACATCAATCACCACCACCACCCATCACCATGCCCCCAAAGAAGAACCATAAGTTCCTAGATAGTGAATTGGAAGTCCTGGTAGACGAGATCCTGAGGGTAGAGCCACAGTTGTTTGGTACATTGGTACAACAGACCCCCATGTCGCAGAAAACCAAGATGTGGGCGAGGATTGTCGACAGGGTGAACGCACAATCACCATGTTTGCGCACAAAGGAAGACATCCAGAACAGGTGGTATGATGTGCACAGGAGGGTCCGGGACCTACTCAAAAGGACTACCTCCTCAGCCAGCACACCGGCAGTGGCCCTCCTGCAAAACCAGTATACCTCAGGCCCTGGGAGGAGAAGGTGCGGGCCATCCTACCACCAGTGAGCGTATACGGACTAACAAACATCCCAGAGCCTGGTGAGTACACAACTAATATACACAATATGGTGTGACAACACACACACATCACAGTCAAGGGGATAGGCAAACCATGCACCCTTAGCAAATACACAGCAACCAAAAGATATTCATCCCAAGATGTGAATGCTAGTCAGACAAACACAATACCTCCCATCTCATAGTGATATGTAACTGTGTCATGACATGTACAAACCTAACAACAAATACAGCAAGGCAGTGGCACAAATAGAAACAACAAACACTCCCAGATATTTAAACACCACTAGAACACCACCTCACAGGGAAGCTCACCGAAAGGAAGGAATTCTGTGTATGCTGGTCAAGTCAGTGTAGCCAATAGCATGATGGGAGTGGTAGTCACAGATATTGGTCACACCCACAATTGGCCCATCAACACCACTCTGAACCATGCTCACATCACAGGGAGTGGAAAACAACTGACAAGATGGCTGACACTGGGTACTGCTGTGGGGAGCACAAGGCCCTGATGGGAACTGGGCACCAACAAACAACTGGACCACACTGTCAGCCATCTTGCCATTGCTGTCACACTCACACACAGTGAAGTCCACTCAAAAGGAAGGAAGTATGGGCATGCTGGGAAGGGGGTGTAGGCAATAGCATGATGGGAGTGGTAGTCACAGATATTGGTCAGCCTCACAATTGGCCCATCAACACCACCCTGAACCATGCTCACATCACAGGGAGTGGAAAAGGACTCACAAGATGGCTGACACTGGGTACTGCTGGGGGAAGCACAAGGCCCTGCTGGGAACTGTGCAACAGCCAACTGCAGGACACCACTGACTGACATCCTGAAAGACAACTTGCACTCCCTGCAATGGAAGCACGTTCATGGTGGGATATCTGGCTGGGTGGGAAGGAGGACTCACAGCACTGACCATAGTTACAAGCACCTCCACTCACACATCCCCTCAACACTAACTCCACATAACCCACCTGGGAGAATGCAATGCCTCACATCCTAACTGAAGATCCCACAAAGAACCACCACCCTGGGTTATGCTGTGTGAAGCACAGGGACACTCTTGGGACTTGTAGCCAAACAACTGCCAGGACAACACTCCCAGCCATCCTGTCAGCACAGGCACCCCACCCCACAGGGAAGCAGAGTCAAAAGGAAGGAAGGATGGGCATGCTGGGAAGGGGGTGGAGGCAATAGCATGATGGGAGTGGTAGTCACAGATCAACATCTCACACCCACATGGCCCAGCAAGTTAGCACTGAAGCATGCACACCTCACAGGGAGTCAAAAGCCACTTCAAAGATGTCTGACACGGGCCACAGCTGTGGGGAGCACAAGGCCCTGCTGGGAACTGGGCACCAACAAACAACAGGACCACACTGCCAGCCATCTTGCCATTGCTGTCACACTCACACACAGTGAAGTCCACTCAAAAGGAAGGAAGTATGGGCATGCTGGTAAGGGGGTGTAGGCAATAGCATGATGGGAGTGGTAGTCACAGATATTGGTCAGCCTCACAATTGGCCCATCAACACCACCCTGAACCATGCTCACATCACAGGGAGTGGAAAAGGACTCACAAGATGGCTGACACTGGGTACTGCTGTGGGGAGCACAAGGCCCTGCTGGGAACTGTGCAACAACCAACAGCAGGACACCACTGACTGACATCCTGAAAGACAACTTGCACTCCCTGCAATGGAAGCACGTACCATGGTGGGATATCTGGCTGGGTGGGAAGGAGGACTCACAGCACTGACCATAGTTACAAGCACCTCCCCTCACACACACCCTCAACACTAACTCCACATAACCCACCTGGGAGAATGCAATGCCTCACATCCTAACTGAAGATCCCACAAAGAACCACCACCCTGGGTCATGCTGTGTGAAGCACAGGGACACTCTTGGGACTTGTAGCCAAACAACTGCCAGGACAACACTCCCAGCCATCCTGTCAGCACAGGCACCCCACCCCACAGGGAAGCAGAGTCAAAAGGAAGGAAGGATGGGCATGCTGGGAAGGGGGTGGAGGCAATAGCATGATGGGAGTGGTAGTCACAGATCAACATCTCACACCCACATGGCCCAGCAAGTTAGCACTGAAGCATGCACACCTCACAGGGAGTCAAAAGCCACTTCAAAGATGTCTGACACGGGCCACAGCTGTGGGGAGCACAAGGCCCTGCTGGGAACTGGGCACCAACAAACAACAGGACCACACTGCCAGCCATCTTGCCATTGCTGTCACACTCACACACAGTGAAGTCCACTCAAAAGGAAGGAAGTATGGGCATGCTGGGAAGGGGGTGTAGGCAATAGCATGATGGGAGTGGTAGTCACAGATGTTGGTCAGCCTCACAATTGGCCCATCAACACCACCCTGAACCATGCTCACATCACAGGGAGTGGAAAAGGACTCACAAGATGGCTGACACTGGGTACTGCTGGGGGAGCACAAGGCCCTGCTGGGAACTGTGCAACAACCAACAGCAGAACACCACTGACTGACATCCTGAAAGACAACTTGCACTCCCTGCAATGGAAGCACGCTTCATGGTGGGATAACTGGGCTGGGGGAGAAGGAGGCCCGGATGGCAAGCAAATACCACCAATGCTGGTCATGCACACACCTCAACATTCACATTGACATGCCACAGGTTGGCAGGACAATGTGCTACACCAATATCACTCTCTGACTGTCACAATTTAGGAGAATGCAATGTCCAGGCCCACATCCAGAGGTACAGTCACAACTGTCAGGTGTTTGAACAATTGATGCCAGTAGAAACATAACATACAATCTGTGTCTCTCCCCAAAACAGGTGATGATGGGGACACAGCAGCAGACGAGGAGGAGTCCCTGTCCCAGGCTCCAGGGAACACTGAGCTCACTGGTGTGGATCAGCCTCTGCACTCCTCGGATGGTGAAGAACCAGCTGGACCCTCCGGTGTGAGTCATCATGCAGCACCAGCAGGACCAACATCTGCACCCCCTGCACCCACCCCTCCAACAACTGCCAACACACAGGCCACCCCTGCCAACAGCGGACAGACCAAGGACCACAGATGACAACAGCGCAGGGACCCAGACCCAAACTGGAGCTGGTGACAACGAGCCCAGGAACAACACCCAAGTGGGCCCACGGTCACCTGTGCGTGCCACCGCAGGTCCTGCACATGTCGCCAGGGGTGATGGGAGGGGTGGTAGACATAGGTCGCTCTTTGCAGAGGGGTCTGGACTGCATGATGACCCACAACTGGCACACATTGCGGATGCGTACCAGACTAGCACCGGAGAGGTCAGCCAGGTAGTGGGGATCCTCAAGGACATACAACAGCAGCAGGCTGCCCATCATGCCCGCTTGGACTCCCACATGTCCCGTGTCGAGACACACATGTCACGTGTCGAGACACAGATGTCTGGCATGGAGTCCAAGTGGGACACATTGGAACAACTGACAGCGGTGCATAGGGACATACTGACATGCCTCCGCCAGATCAGCACCAACATGGCCACACCTCCCTGTGTGCCCACAACATCTGCTGCTGAAACAACTGCAAATGCCACAGGGAGGGAGGAGGACTCTGGCAGAGAGTCCCCTGCACCGCCGCAGCCTGCACCTGAGGGTCCCCCCCAAGAAGAGGGGCCGTCCGAGGAGGCCAAACTGAGAGGCCGATGGCCATCTACATCCCCCAGGAAGCCAACACCTGTTCTGGAACTTTTCCTCTGTGTGCAAACTGCACGCCCTGTCGAAGCCAACCCAACTCTCCCACATGACATGGGGAGCTCTAGTTGGCCAAATTCATCAGATGACTGTGGACTTTACTCTGGACATCTCAGCTACCAAGACTTCCAAATCACATGGGAACTTTGGATTCCAATTTCTATGTACAGCACCCACCATCCTGTGCACCATTCTCACACCTGTATGTAAATAAACTCACCAATACACCATATCTGCCTCTGTTGTGATTCCAACGTGCTCTCTGTCATGGAGATGGTGATCAGAAAAATGACACTGTGCATGCTAACTGCTACAGCAAGTCCAACACCGTCATGTCAGTCATGGTGACGTGACACATATGAGGGAGACACACCACTAGGGCCACACAACACATACACACCAGGGCCATCAGACTCATCACCTATACTGATGTTGCAACTAAATACAGTGGAATGCACAGACACGCCACCTATTCACAGTCTGTCAACTAGACTACAGGTGCAGTAAGCAAATGTCAGTCAGATGTGTGACCACAGACAACGCACATCCCAAAGTGAAGCACAGGTTTATTACACATTTGCAACATGTTGTTTCCACTACAAATGCTAGCTAATCCAACCTGGCTGTGGCCACAAAGTCAAAAAGTGCAGAAGATAGAAAGTCCAGGGGTGTGTGGCACATCACCTGTAGGGAAACGACTGCTTCCACCTTGCAAGTTGATTCATGGATTCGTGGGATCCAAGTTGATCAAACAACTCCGGCAGCACCCTGTGAAGGACAGACATGACACACAGTCAAAACCACTGAAGAACAGCACAGAACGGCAATACTCATGTCTAATACATGTCACGAGATAACTACACAAAACCAAGTTAGCATGTCAACACTGTTGGGCAGTACAGACCACCTGCAAGGACACATCGCTGCACGCATCCAGTCAAGTAGCACATGGCCACACTCAAACAGCAACAGAGCACCACACACACATATCATGCAAACTCAAATCATTGACATTACAACCCTCTGGAGACTCACATTCAGCTGAAGAAGTTGGTGATGAGCTGTGTGCGGACATCACCATCATCATCATCATCATCTTCACTGGCATCGTGACCCAGGCCAGGATCTTCCACAGGTGGCGGACGTTGGTCATCGTCATCCAGGATGAGAGGCAACTCCTTCCGCACTGCCAGGTTGTGCAGCATGCAGCAGACGATGACAATCTTGCACACCTTTGCTGGGGCATATGGGAGGGCCCCTCCTGTCTTGTCCGGGCAGCGGAAGCGGCTCTTCAGGAGACCAAAGGTCCGCTCAATCACCCTCCTCGTCCGACCATGTGCCTCATTGTAGCGCATCTGGGCTGGTGTCACAGGGTTCCTGAGGGGTGTCAGCAACCACGGCATGTTGGGGTATCCCGAGTCACCTACAGACAGACAATTGCACATTAGCCGATTTGAAAATGTGTGCGGAAAACAACATAGCAGAACACACACAATGGTACAAAGTCAGTACACACCAACAAGCCAGGCACGCTGGTTCGGCATCTGTGACATCATCCTCGGGATGCGACTACTCCTCATCACGTAGGCATCGTGTGCCGAACCGGGGAAACGGGCACACACATGTGTGATGGTCATATCTGCAAGACATACCAACAGAGCATTGATCGAATGGTAATGTTTACGGTTCCGGTATGCCTGCTCATGTGCCTGTGGTGGTATCAAAGCCACATGTGTCCCATCAATGGAGCCAATTACATGTGGCATCCTCCCCAGGGCATAGAAGTCACTCTTGACGTCAGTGAGTCGTTGACGTGTTGGGAAATAGATGTACTGGTTCAGGTAAATCAACATTGCCCCCAAAACATCGCGTAGCACACGGCTGAACATAGTCTGTGACATCCCACCGGCAGTCGCAACAGTGTGTTGAAAGGTACCGGTGGCAAAGAAGTGTAGGGCTGCCATCACCTTCACCTTGGGGGTCAGCGCTGTAGGATACGGACGGCCAGGCTGCAAATGTGGGTCCAACCGCACTGCCAAATCCTCAATAAGCTGCCTGGTGAAGCGGTACCGTCGGATGCTGTCACGTTCCACCATCGTTGCCAGGTCTGGGAATGGTCGATGGACAGCAGGAGCCCTGCAGTGCATAGGTGAAGAAAGCAAGATTGTCAGTCACCCCAACTATGTGCCGTTCACCATACTCAATTTCACATGATACATCATTAACAAACACAAGTACTTGATGTGTGTGTCGTTCTGTTTGGACATATATGGCACCTACATGGACATCATCTAACATCTCTGTTCAACAAGTGTTGACAACAGGTTCCAGGGTGTGCTATGGGAAACCATTAGGCTGTGTCACAGTACCCATTTACTGCTCTCACGTTCCACACACATACCACAGTGACATGTCTGGACAGATGCTCCACAGGCATCACAGCTCATTGACAGGTAGATTCCCAGGGACCCTGTCTTGCCACATGGACACTGGCATGACATTGCGTATCATGTACACGTCAGAGAAACTAACATGACACCCACAGGTAGTGGCCCCTGTAGCCTCTGCAGGACAGACATGGACGTCTGTGACACACACACACACAACATCAAAGTTCATGCACAAACCACGTGGATGTGGAGACTGTCTCCCATTGTGCACATGGAGTCAGAGACATGCGAAACACAACATGCACACAGACTGCGGAGGGACATCACTATTGTGGCAATGGGCCACCCTGTGACGTACATGCCTTCCCACATGTGAGCCTGGGGGTATGTGACATGTCATACACATACACAACCTGGAAATGTGACCATGACACATGCCCATAAATGAAAAGTTGCACACCACAGTGGTCAGGTGCACAACACACAAAGGACCCTGTCCCCATGAACACGTGCACAGCCTGGGTGTGTCTGCCCCCAAATGCCACCCCAAAAACCACATGTTCACCCCCATACACAGATAAGGTTATGCTGCCACACATGCCTTAGATACAGTGTGGACTGGGTGTGGTGTTGTAGGTGTGCCCCTGAGTCCCTGGAAAGTATATGTGGCTGGCATAGGTTCACCAGTGACCAGCATGGTGACATATGCGTGTGACCTGTCCAGGGACGCGTTGTACAGCAATAGACCGATCGGTGTGCCCGGCTGGCCCATTGCATTGTATGTGAGCGGGTACGCATTGTATCCCGGGTACGCGTTGTACAGCAATGGACCGATCGGTGTGCCCGGCTGGCCCATTGCATTGTATGTGAGCGGGTACGCGTTGTATCCCGGGTACGCGTTGTACAGCAATGGACCGATCGGTGTGCCCGGCCGGCCCATTGCATTGTATGTGAGCGGGTACGCGTTGTATCCCGGGTACATGTTGAACAGCAATGGACCGAACGGTGCGCACACATTGGCTGGGGCCTGGCATGGCAACGGACGCGTTTTCGAAGCTCCAACGAGTCTGATGCAGTGAATTCAGTTGGCCAGCCACAACAATGTTGCAAAATCATGGGTGTCATGAAGTTGAAGATTTGAAGGATGCTGTGGGTGTGTATTAGTGCTGCTATTCCATGGATTGGTCAGATTCAGAAGATGCAAACGACTTGGACCTATCACTTTGGACACATGGGACAGTATCTGCCTCTGCAGCACACATATAATGCTGGCTGTTCCCCTGAGAGCTCACTTGCCTGCACTACATGCTCCAGGACGACATCTGCCACCAACACTGCTGCTGTTTATGCACCCTCTGGCTCCTGCAATGGCACGTACTGTGGAGAGAGCCCCAGCCTTCAGCCTTGTGGAGAACCAGGCCCTGCTGGACAGCCTCCTTCCACAGTACAGCAAGCTGTATGGGAAACCAGGGGAGCAGGTGAGTGTGCTGTCCACTGCCTCACTAATTGTGCATGTTGCCTGACTAGCAGGGCTTTCAGTGTGCACACCACTGGCTAGCATGCCCACTGAGTAGTTGTCACACCCCAAAGTGTGTAGTTACATGCACTGAACTGGTACAGTGCAGTAACAGTGCATTCCAACTAGGTTTACTTCCCATGCAATGATACCATGTAGTGACTGCTGGCAAACTGTTCATAGCCATTGTTGCACTGCCTGTGTACATCATATGCCCCTGTGATTGAGACATGTATATCCAACTGTGTGATGCACGTATATGTTGCATGTGTAGTAATGGCCTTTTCACTTTGTCATCCTCACAGGTTGATGCCCACCAGAAGCAGGAAATCTGGCTGACCATCGCCCGGAAAGTAAGATCCGTGGGGGTCTACAGGCGCAGGATCCGCAACTGCCAGAAGAGGTGGCAGGACCTTCGTGGCTGGACCCGGAGGATCGCAAGGGTCCAGCTGAAGCTGTTGCCTCCTCGCAGGAGGGGCGGACACCGGACCCTGACCCCCACATGCTCCGGATCCTGGCGGTGGTCTTCCCTGACCTGGATGGGCAGCTGAAGGACAGACAGCAGCAAGGAGGGGGTGAGTCCATGACTGCACTGTGCACTTTGTCTGACATGCTATGTGCCCTCCTCTGGCCTGGTTAAACTTCCACAGTACATCAGTCATGTGGTCCAGGACCCATGTCCCTCATTTGTGACATGCCCACTTCTCCTCTGATACGCATATGTGTGGCCCTTATAGTCAGGAAATTGTGTCATTTGGGGACTGTGTCATTGCATTTAGCTTTGCTCAAGCTGGGGGACAGCATTTGTTCCCGTGACTATGTTGTGCGATTCATGGGTGGGTCAATTGCTTACACAATGCCTAAGTTCTGACATGTAATCTGGGTGTAACTTTGATATGTGGTCCGCTTGCTGCTCTGACTCACCACATGTCCCTGGGGAATTTGGCACACACCCATGCTGCTGGTGGGAACAATGTTTGGGCCTCAGGAGTATGTGTATCCAGTGTGTCACACATGCTTAGCCACCTGCCTACTGTCCAGGACTCATCCCTCTTACAGGTGGAGCTGGACAGTCATGCCTACTCCAGGGCATGCAATGCACTCTGTACTCCCACTCCCGTGTATCATCTGGCATGTTGTGATCAGTGTAATGTACCCTCAGGTGTCTGCCTCTGTCTCATTGTGCTGTGGCTTCGTTGTCAGGACTACTGGTATGTTTATCGGTTAGGGCTCAGCATGCCATCTGAGATGTGACCATGATAGACGATACTTCTGTGACTTATAGGTGTCTGATCACTTGACTGTGCACACAGGTGTTTGCGACTGTGACTTTCAGTCAGCTGTATTGTCATTCACAGCACACTGTGAGGTGCTCATGTTCAGAGAGTTGTGTTTCATGTCCCCCATATGTCCAGTTGGTATGACATGGACAAATAGTAGTACAGATGATGTGGTATTTGGGGGATGGACATGTGCACTTGTCAGTCACATAACTTGCATTCCCCATGCCCTCGGATTGTGACACAGTGCAGACTGTTGTTGGCTGGCTGCCATGGCCATGTGACTTGAGACAGTAATGTATGGCTTTGCACGCATTCCTGTGTCATGGCATTCAACTTCCTGAGACTGATCCTGCAGGGGAGTGACATGTGCAACATGCACCCCATTGTGCCATTGACTATCCGGACATGGGTGCATCATGGTGTCTGGTGCTGGTATGCATCACATGCAATTCTATTTAGACTCTGGCCATCCCTTTATCCGGACACCTGCACTGACTCAGTGGCAAGAGATGTGATGTGTGCATGTTCACATACTTCACCGTGTTCCCTGCAAAGTCCAACAACTGCGTAGGTGGTGCATGTGTCCACACTGGGGTCTTACCATCAGACAGGCACCGAACAGATGGGTGCAAGGGCAGGAGGGGTGTGAGTCCCATGGTTGACCATCAGACTGACAATTGGCTTCCCCGAATCTGTGTGAGGACTTTAGGCAATGTTCAACTAAGGATGCCAGGGCTTGCTCTGTAATGTGCTGTACTTACTGTGGTGTGTGCAGTCAGTGCAGGTGACTGATGTTTGTCTGTTTCCCTAATTGTTTGCAGATACATCCACGGCCACAGGAGGGGACAGCTCCACGGACCAGGAGGAGCAGCGGAGCCAGACTGGGTCAGCATCGTACGAGTGGTCAGAGGTACCCAGTGGCACGGAGGGCGAGGGAGCCACACCGAGGAGTCCTCAGCACCATCCACCTCAGCTGAGGACCACAGCAGCTCGGAGGATGACTCCCTTGTGGAGGCGGGTCTCAGCAGCCACCAAAGGCCAGCTAGTCTGTCTGGCCCCGCCACCACCACCACCACCACCGCCCTCCCATTGGCTCCCATTCCTGAGGTCCGTGGGGGCTCCCGTACTCGGGAGCGTGTCTCCTTCGTGCCAGGCACCGCAGCCCCTGCCCCTGTGTCCCCTGCTGCCCTGAGTGAGGAGTCGGTGTACCTCCTTCGGCAGCTCCATGTAGGGCAGACAGCAATGCTGAGTGTCCTCCATGCACACACCACTCTGTTGACACAGCTGGTGTCGTTCATGGAGGGCATCTCAACGGGTATGTCTGCCCTACAGAGGAGCAATAGGTCCATGGACTCCTCCCTGACTGCAGCAGTGTCCCTCCTCCAACAGTCCCTCACCCCTCCCACCTCTGCCCCATCCACACTTCCTGCCCCCTACCTGTCCAAAGCACATGCACACCTGCACAGTCACCCAAACACACAGACACGAGCAGCACAGACACACCCAAGAGAAAGGCAAGACGTGCACACACGCATCCTCAGGGGACTGATACCACAGACACAGGGGACGGGGAACACACACACACACAGGCATCCACATTAACTCCGCTGTCCTCCAAATCCTCTCCCTCCAAGACCCCTTCCCTTGCCTCGCCTGCTAACACACCTACACAGCAGATCTTCCTGTGTGACCTCGGCCTCATCCCCTCCAATCCTGCTGATCCAGCATACCGGGGGCAGAGGAAGTCCACCCACACAGAGGGGAGTGCCCCTCACCCCCGGACACCCTCCCCCAGGCACAGGCAGAGTGAACCCCCCACCCGCAAGTCCCCCCGGTCCCGGAAGAGGAAGACCCCGCCACCGCCCTGCAAGTCAACCACCCAGTCTCTCACCTCCATCCCCCAGGCCACCACTCCACAGGTTCCACCGCCACACCCTGCCCCAGGTTCCCCCACACACCGATACCGCATCCCCAAACTGCTTAGGCCCTCCCCCCCTGCCACTTGCTCTTCCACCCCCAAACCAGACGCTCTGCCTGTTTGTGGCACTGGTGTGGAGACCGTGTCCCCCCCTCTGTCCTGCCCAGCTCTTCTGCCCCCCCCTTCTACTACCTTGGAGTCATGCACTGCGGTGGAGTCCACAACCACCCCGTCTGACTCGGGCACTGCATTGGGGACCCAGTCCACTCCATCTGACCAGCCCACTGCAGTGGTTGCAGCACCAACTCCATCTGACTTGAGCCCTGCGGTGGTGCCAGCCCCCCCTGAGTCAGACACCTCCACTGCAGTTGCCGGTGACACTCCTGCACCCACCTCCCCTTCACTGCCTCCTTCTGGCATCCCCTGATCCTGTCCCTGCAGTGCCTGGCCTGCCCCTCCAAGGGGGATGTCCCCTGTCCGTACCTGTGCAGGCAAGCAATTGTTGACAAGTTGTCACACATCATCCTGTTGGGACTGTATATTTGGACTGGCCATTGGCCTTAGTTTATTTTGGACTTTTGATTTGAGTTGCACACTTGCTGAATAAAGCCTATTTTTGTTTACTTGTGGTTAATCTTTGGAGGTACATGATGTAGATGTGTAGAATCAAGCATTTGCTGTTGTAATAGTGTTCAGATCAGGTAAATGAAGTTTTGCTGTGATGGGCTCCATGTGGTCCATGGGATATGTGTCCTAATCTAGTCTGGATCTATAGCATCCTTTGCTGCAGTCTGAGGGTGTAATGTTCAGCATTTGACACAGGGATGTACGTTTAGCATTTGTTGCTCAGGACACATGGCTGTGGTTCACAGTGTGGATGACATCTACCTTTGTCATCACAGTGTGATTGTCATGCAGGCTAGTGTCACCACAATGTGGGGTCCCTGGGGGGAGTGCTGTGGTGTTTCTGTCTCTTGCTGTGTGTGTTGCTGTTCCTACAAGCTTGTGTGACATGTGTAATTTGGGCTCCCTCTCATCTCACAATGCCTGTTTGCCCACATAGGGGAATCCAATCCATGAGTTACTTTTGTATGTGACTGTGTTGACATCTGTGTATCAGTGAATCTGGCCTCCTCATGTGTTGTGTGTTTGCCTGGGGACACTGGCACACAACCCCCCTCACCTGTTGTGTATGATTTGGAGTGTGAGTCTGCCTGTTTGTGTTTGTGCTTTTGCACCACTGCATTGGCATATCTTTAGTTTGCCATTGGCTGTATGTTGTTTGTTGGCTTTCCCCTGCTGGCCCTGGGACTGCTAGGTCATCAGTCAGCACATTGATCATGGTTAGTATGTCCCATTGCTGCCATGGTATGGTATTTGTTCACCTGACATCTACAGTCTCCACAGGATATCTACATTTGTGTGTCCATTGGTGCTGATATGTGGGTCTGCATTATGATGCTCACTTCTGTCATTGTGTTATTTGTGAATGTAGACAACGTGGGCCCCCATGGCTGATGTTTGTGTGCACATGGCCAGAACGATGTGTCATTGGCACTGCACTGCTTGCCTCACACAATCTATGTTGCTATGGGACACAAGCACTACAATGCCACGGTAGTGTTTGGTGTTGTGTGGCCAGGAATAATCCCTGCAGTTATGTTTTTGCAGCTTTTACCAGGACTACACTTCCCTTTTGGGCACTGTGGTGATGGGGCTTTGGGCCCCATTGCCACACTGTTCAAAATGTGCTTCAGCTATGGAGCACACACTTACCATTTGGGCACTGTGGTGATGGGGCTTTGTGCCCCATTGCCACACTGTTCAAAATGTGCTTCAGCTATGGAGCACACACTTACCTTTTGGGCACTGTGGTGATGGGGCTTTGGGCCCCATTGCCACACTGTTCAAAATGTGCTTCAGCTATGGAGCACACACTTACCTTTGGGCACTGTGGTGATGGGGCTTTGGGCCACATTGTCACACTGTTCAAAATGTGCTTCAGCTATGGAGCACACACTTACCTTATGGGCACTGTGGTGATGGGGCTTTGGGCCACATTGCCACACTGTTCAAAATGTGCTTCAGCTATGGGGCACACACTTACCTTATGGGCACTGTGGTGATGGGGCTTTGGGCCACATTGCCACAGTGGTCATGGTCTGCTTGCATTGTGTAGGCCACACACACAATTATGTGTGACACATGTGTTAGGGGGTCACATTGTATGTTCAATGTCATGTTCAGTGTTGTATGCATTTGACACAGACCACACACGCTTGTCATGGTGTTGGGGGCTGGGATGTAATTTACAGACAGTCCTTATGTGGGAGTATGCTAGTTGTGTCATGCATTACCCGTCCTATGAGTAGGGGTGGTTGTAGTGACAGGCATCCAGCCCCCATGAGTGGTGATGGTAGTAGTGGTAGGCATCCATCCCCCTAAGGGTGGGTATGGTAGTAGTGGCAGGCATCCAGGCCCCCTGGGTAGGGGTGGTAGTAGTGGCATGCATCCAGCCCCCTGGATAGGGGTGGTGGTAGTGGTAGGCATCCAGCCCCCTGAGTAGGGGTGGTGGTAGTGACAGGCATCCAGGCCCCCTGGGTAGGGGTGGTGGTAGTGGCAGGCATCCAGCCCCCTAAGGGTGGGGATGGTAGTAGTGGCAGCCATCCAGCCCCCTATGGGTGGGGATGGTAGTAGTCATAGGCATCCAGCCCCCCATGAGTGGGGATGGCATTAGTGGTAGGCATCCAGCCCCCCATGAGTGGGGATGGTAGTAGTGGTAGGCATCCAGCCCCCATGAGTGGGGATGGTAGTAGTGACAGGCATCCAGGCCCCCTGGGTAGGGGTGGTAGTAGTGGCAGGCATCCATCCCCCTAAGGGTGGGTATGGTAGTAGTGGCAGGCATCCAGGCCCCCTGGGTAGGGGTGGTAGTAGTGGCATGCATCCAGCCCCCTGGATAGGGGTGGTGGTAGTGGCAGGCATCCAGCCCCCCTGAGTAGGGGTGGTGGTAGTGACAGGCATCCAGCCCCCCTGAGTAGGGGTGGTGGTAGTGACAGGCATCCAGGCCCCCTGGGTAGGGGTGGTGGTAGTGGCAGGCATCCATCCCCCTAAGGGTGGGGATGGTAGTAGTGGCAGCCATCCAGCCCCTATGGGTGGGGATGGTAGTAGTGGTAGGCATCCAGCCCCCCATGAGTGGGGATGGTAGTAGTGGTAGGCATCCAGCCCCCAATGAGTGGGGATGGTAGTAGTGACAGGCATCCAGGCCCCCTGGGTAGGGGTGGTAGTAGTGGCAGGCATCCATCCCCCTAAGGGTGGGTATGGTAGTAGTGGCAGGCATCCAGGCCCCCTGGGTAGGGGTGGTAGTAGTGGCATGCATCCAGCCCCCCTGGATAGGGGTGGTGGTAGTGGCAGGCATCCAGCCCCCCTGAGTAGGGGTGGTGGTAGTGACAGGCATCCAGCCCCTGAGTAGGGGTGGTGGTAGTGACAGGCATCCAGGCCCCCTGGGTAGGGGTGGTGGTAGTGGCAGCCATCCAGCCCCCTATGGGTGGGGATGGTAGTAGTGGTAGGCATCCAGCCCCCCATGAGTGGGGATGGTAGTAGTGGTAGGCATCCAGCCCCCCATCAGTGGGGATGGTAGTAGTGGTAGGCATCCAGCCCCCCATGAGTGGGGATGGTAGTAGTGACAGGCATCCAGGCCCCCCTGGGTAGGGGTGGTGGTAGTGGCAGGCATCCATCCCCCTAAGGGTGGGGATGGTAGTAGTGGCAGCCATCCAGCCCCCTACGGGTGGGGATGGTAGTAGTGGTAGGCATCCAGCCCCCCATGAGTGGGGATGGTAGTAGTGGTAGGCATCCAGCCCCCCATGAGTGGGGATGGTAGTAGTGGTAGGCATCCAGCCCCCATGAGTGGGGATGGTAGTAGTGACAGGCATCCAGGCCCCCTGGGTAGGGGTGGTGGTAGTGGCAGGCATCCATCCCCTAAGGGTGGGGATGGTAGTAATGGCAGCCATCCAGCCCCTATGGGTGGGGATGGTAGTAGTGGTAGGCATCCAGCCCCCCATGAGTGGGGATGGTAGTAGTGGTAGGCATCCAGCCCCCCATGAGTGGGGATGGTAGTAGTGGTAGGCATCCAGCCCCCCATGAGTGGGGATGGTAGTAGTGACAGGCATCCAGGCACCCCTGGGTAGGGGTGGTAGTAGTGGCAGGCATCCATCCCCCTATGGGTGTGTATGGCATTGGTGTTGGCCATCCCACCCCTATGGTTCTGCTGTTGCTAGTGTATGTTATTTGTGCATCCCTATGTGTGTGTGACATATTTTGTGTACGTGTGGTTTGTTTGTATTGTTGGTGTTTGACTTACCGTCTGCGCCGTACGCGTCCGTGCCCGTCCCGGTAATAGATGTAGAGTATAGGTAGGACCTGCGCAATGGGATTCATGCTTGGATCGTCTCGTTCGGGTTTCTCGTGTCTTCGAGTCGTACTCGTAGCAGGCTTGTTCGTCTCGTAGCCGTGGATCGTCTTGTGGCGCGAAACGGAGCTTATGTACGGCTCGCCCGGATGCTCAAACATGCCGGACGTAGCGACGAGTTCGGCGCGTACGGAAGACGCATAGTACTAGTCCGGCCGGAAGGTGCTGTCTATTTGGTTCCGTGCGACTCGATTCGGCGTTTACGGATCCGGCTCGGGCGGGGAACAGGAGCTGGAATGGGCAAGTACGGCTCGCTCGGAATCTGGGCTGTTATGCGCATCGTACTTGTTCGTTCGGTAGAGTGTTCGAGTCGGTCAGAAAACACGCGTTTGGCTGGTATTTTTTCCGGACGAATACTGTTAGGTGCGCTTCCGGCCGACATCGGAATCGACCCCTAAGTCATTATATAAAAAATATTATTTCTTTTTACATTTGAAATTACTTTTTTTTTAAATATGTATAACTCATAAACACAAAAATAGCAACAAACCAGTTTAAATTAAAATAACATTTTTTAAATGTAAATTTCACATTTATTTCAATAAAACTTTTAAACAGTTTATTTAAAATTCACTCCCCACCCATATCCCATATAAACCCCACAACCCTGCTACTAAACGTTATTAAATTTTATCATATTTAATATATAATTAAAATTAAATTTAGTTATTTCAAATACATTTTAAATCACTACCTGCACTTATCCCCTATAAACCCAACATCCCACTACTAAAAAAAAAAGTTACTAAACACAAGAAAAAACATCTATATTGCATTAAAAAAAAAATCTTTATTGCTAAATAAAAAATTCATCACATTAAATCATTGAAACTAAATTATCAATATTGAAAAAAGAGATAATTTACATCGATATTTTTTGCAACAATATTAACCCCTTCCGTGCTCATGACGAGCTCAGCTCGTCATGCTGCGCGGTAGCGCTGTGCGCATGACGAGCTGAGCTCGTCACGACCCCACCCGCGATCGGAATGTCCAGCACACGAGCGGAATTCCGATCGCCGTCAAGGGGTTAAAAACATATAATTTCAATATTCTTGAGCTCGATATTACATACTACGATATTTTAATTACACAATATTTTAAACACAATATTTATGTTCCAATATAACTTTTAATTTAATATTGTGTCTAAGGGCCTGATTACAATGGCAGTGGGACTGTCACCGTCCGGCCGTCGATGGCGGTCCCACCGCCATCCAGCCCATTGGATCTAACCACCGCATTAGGATGCAGGCGGTCCAATCTTGGCTGGTGGGGGGATGACTGCTGCGTCCGACAGGATCAAGGATCCCATCAGTGTGGCGGTCGGACTCTTATTCCTTACAATGGGGCGGTGCCTGCTCAGGCACCACCTTAAGGATTAGGATGTCCCTTTCCGCCGGCACTTTCATTGCGGTTAACCTGCCATGAAAAGGCAGGGGGAAAGTGACTTTGGGGGCCCCTACAGGGCCCCCTTTCCCCCTGGCCCTCCACTATGGGCCCCGGGGGGGGCACCTATGATGCCCCCTAAACATCACTGCACCATGTGGCAGCACCGCAGGGATGTTTGAAATGTGTATATTTTGTAATGCGGCGTGTGCTGCAGCACACACCGCAATGCAAAGTATACACAGTGCGGCTGCCGTGAAGGTGGTCGCATCGTAATGTGGGCAGCGGGACCGCCGACATCTAGTCAGGCGTTCCTGCTTCCGCCACGTTGCCGGTCGGACGAAAGTCCGACCCCCATCGTAATCATGCCCTAAATACCGAGTGGGGTAGATTGGACTGGTTTAGAGTAGAGGTAGATCGAGGTGGAGTGGGGTACATTAGAGTGGAGTAGATTGGGTAGTTTACAGTATGGTAGACTGGAATGGAAGAATGGAGTGGAATTCAGTAAATTGCAGTGAAGGGCTCTGGGGGTATATTGAAGTGGTGTGGGGTAAATTAGGTTGGGGTGTATTGGAGTGTAGTGGGATAGGATGGAGTGCGGTAGAATAGAGTGGAGGGATGTGGAGTGTCTTGAAATGGAGGGCAGTGGCGAGCCGTGCCTTAAAAAGTCTTACACTGGAGTGTCTTGAAGTGGGATGGCATAGAGTGGAAGGGCATAGAGTGGAGCAGAATGTTGTACAGTAAAGTGGTGTAGAGTGTTGTAGAGAGGAGTAGGGTAAAGTGGAGTGGAGTGGCAAAATGTCGCATTAAGTGGGAAGGGTATGGGCAGACATGGGTCCCGTATGCACTGTGCCACTGAATGAAAGTTAGCTTGGCTGATGAGGAGTGATACCCCGATACTAGTCCCAGAATGCTTGTTTCAGGTCCAGAGAGGACCTGGCCCGTCAGATCAGGGTGAACTTTTCCCATCGGGAGCAAGGTTAAGACTGATTAGCATATGGCTGGGTCCAAACTGGGGTGGCATGGTGGGAAAAAAACGATGGGTTGGGATGTGGCCACAAGTGATTGCCAGTGGCTGATATTAAATTAAAACATTCCATCCATCATATGTTTTTTTTTTTTGCATTTGCCGCCCCAAGTGCACCAGGTATTCACAGACGTGGGTTGTGGGTTCACTCTGCCAGTGGATTCAAGCTAGCCAGGGAGGACTTGTCTGGATGTTGGGGATGGACTGTTCCCATGAGGAATAGGATCAAGACGGCTTTGCATATGGTTGGGTCCAAGCTAGGGTGGCATTTTAGCATGGCGGGCAAAAGAATGATGGATTGGAATGGAGCACAGATGATTTACAGTGGCTGAGATTAATTTGAGCATTCCATCCATCATCTTGTTTTTGCATCCGGTCCAACAGTAAGCGATGGACAGGATACAACCCCTGCAAGGTAAACAATATATATTGCAGGGACAGCAAAAGTGCTGTCGGCACGGAAGACCTAAAAGTAGGGAGGGGGTGGCTCATTAAGACATCAGGACGCTTTTATACTCCAAAAATAAATTAATTCTTTTGGGACCACTGTGGCATAGCAGGGGTAAATTACTCATTTTACAAATATATGTGTAAGGGAAAGTTACGTAATTTGCAGAGATCCACAATATTCCTACCACTCATTTGTACCATGTGTGAATGTTTAACAAAATGCTGTGTTATATTTATGACTTCTACTTTTTAAAAATATTTTTGTAGTTTTACTAAATTGACACTAGGACACAAGAATACTTTACGAGTATCAGATTACATTAAAAATAGTTAGTTTCATTTTTATTAGAGTTTTGGGGGTTATGGAGATTAAGGGGGTCATCACGATGGTGGACGGACTTGAGTCCGTCCGCCATCGTCACAGGAATTGGGACTGGCCGCCTATATGGCGGCAGTCCCGCCCATGGAATTACAATGCGACCGCCATGGTGGCGGTCGCATTGGGCATGTTTACCATTGCGGCGGGTGCTGCATGCTGCAGCACCTGCCGCAATGGTAAACATGAACGTTTTTCATTTCCCTGCACTACGTGGCAGGCACCATGCGGTGCCTGCCACTTGGTGCAGGGAAATGAAGTGCAGAAGGAAAGTGCCCCTGCTGAAGGGGGGCCCGCAACGGGCCCCCAAAGTCAATCTCTGCCAGCCTCTGAATGGATGGTGAACCGCCATTCAAGGCTGGCGGAGATGAAACATCCTCATATGGCGGACAGTGCCTACTAGGCACCGCCACCATTCTAGGTATGCTTTCCGGGTCCGCCAGGCAATCGGAACGATTGCCTGTGGTGGACCCATGGCAGACGGACTTCCCGTCCACCAGCAAACCGTCCGCCATCCTAATTTGGTGGGCGGAGAATGGCCGCAAGTTGGCGGTGAATCCGCCAACGGCACACTGCCGGTGGCGGTTTCACTGCTATCATAATCAGGCCCTAAGTAATTTCAAACTTTGGGCCTGATTGCGATGGCGGTGAGACTGCCGCCGTCAGTGGCGGTCCCACTGCCATCCAGCCTATTGGATCCGACTGCCGCATTAGGATTCAGGCGGTCGGATCTTGGCTGGCGGGGGGGAAAGACTGCTGTGTCTGACAGGATCAAGGATCTTGTCAGTGCGGCGGATGGACTCCTATTCCCTACAATGAGGCGGTGGGCATCGCCAAGGGATTAGGATGTCCCTTTCCGCCAGCCCTTTCATGGCGGTTAACCCGCCATGAAAAGGCAGGCGGACAGTGACTTTGGAGGCCCCTAGCAGGGCCCCCTTACCTCCCCCAAACATCCCTGCACCATGTGGCAGGCACCGCATGGTGCCTGCCACATAGTGCAGGGATGTTTTAAATGTGTATATTTTGTACTGTGGGCTGCAGCACATGCGCCGCAATGCAAAGTATACACATTGAGACTCATAATGCGGGCAGCAGGACTGCTGACTTCTAGTTGAACGGTCCTGCTTACGCCACAGTGCCAGTCGGACTAAAGTTCGACCAGCATCGTAATCAGGCCCAAGGTTTCCAGATTACAAAGTAAATGACTCTGGCCCTTAAAATACAATTGCTCGTATCTTTACATAGTGCTTCACGCTACACTTATAAAGTGCTTCTTAAAAATTGTTTCTATTGCTCAAATTAATGGTACTCATTATCAACCTTTGAAAAATGGAATGCTGATTGTTCTTTGCTGGATTCAGCTTTCTCACTGTTAAATGTATTTTAATATATTTATCTTATAACAACTATATATATTATCTACTGGCGGTCGCCAGTAGATAGTTATAGTTAGGACCTATTTTCCATAGGAAATCCGTGACATTCTATTTGCAATAACTCTTGCGTCGGTTGACGAATCTTCGCGAAATTTTCAAACTTTATGGCCCGCTCCAGTCCGTTCCTACCCTGAAAGTTTCAGGGTGATTCGTCAAGCGGGGGCCGAGAAAAAAGGGGGGTCCCAAAACGTGTTTTCCCCATTCATTTTCCCTTAGGAAACTTTAGCCAGGGCTACAGCCCGAACTGCTGAACGGAATTACACCAAATTTGGCAAAGAGGTAGTTCTTGGTTCAGAAAGAACACTTTTTGTTAAATGGTGTAAATCCGTTCAGTAGTTCCTGTGAAAATCAAAAGGAAAATCACATATATATCTATGGCCGCGTCGGATTCGCGCACCCTCCCGATCACGAGCTGCATGCTAATTGGCTGTCAACACTCCAAATCAGGAAGTGTTGGCAGCCATTTTGTCCCTCGAAACAAGTGCGCAAAGCGCAAAAAGGGGGCAGGGTAGAAACACCCTGACCCTTTAGGTCTGCTCAGGGGGTCCCACAAGGACCCCTGGGCAGAAAAGCATTTTTTTTTTTTAAATCGGCGGGATGCGCTTAGGGTGCGCGGATCCCGCCGATAAAAATCGAATCGCGGTCTCCGCGCTTTGAATGTATTTTGCCCCCTGGTGGCCCAAGTCCCGGGGCATGCGGGAGTGGGTTTATGTTTTATATGGGGGCCTCTAAGGCCTCCAAGCCCCGGGACTGCCACCCCCGGGGCTTTATAAAAAATGGTGCGGGAGGGCTCTCCTGCCCTCCCGCAGCCCCAGGGACCGCCAACCCCGGGCTTCTTTTAAAAATTAAATAACGTGTGGGGGCTCCAGCCCCACACGCCCGGGGACCACCACCTCCCGGGGCACTTAGAAAATAAATGTGGGGGTCCGTTACGGACCCCAGAGCCCCGGGGACCACCACCTCCCCGGGGCTGTGCAATTCAAGGGCCCCCTCCTGGAGCCCTTGATGGCCCTGGGGACCGCCACCCCCCAGGGCCGGCTCCTGCAGTGTCCCGGGGTGCCTATCCCCGGGACACTGTAGTTTGCTATGGCAGGGCGGAGCCTCGCGGCTCCCGTCCTGCCATAGCAAACTGCTTTGATTTTGGAAGAGAGAGCAGGAAACCTGCTCTCTCTTCCAAAATTCAAAGCAGATTGCTTTTCCACACGGGAGCTGCATCTTAGCAGCTCCCATGTGGAAAGCAATGCCGGCTCCCAAGGGACGCGGGAGCCGGCGGGACTGTGGGGGATTGGCGACCCCCACAGTCCCCAACGGAGAGGGCGAGCCCCGGGGATGGGGTCCCCGGGGCAAGTAGTGGCTCGGGAGGGGCCACGCGGCCCTCCCCAAAAAGAAAAAGAAAAAGAAAAAAATGGAAAGGCCGGCCTCGGGGATGGGGTCCCGGGGCCTTAAATGGCCTGAGGAGGGGGCCACGCAGCCCCTCCAAATATTTAAAAATTTTAAAAAGAGGGCATGCCCCGGGGATGGGGTCCCCGGGCCAATATAAGCCCAGGGAAGGAGGCCACGCGGCCCCTTCCCGTTTTATTTTAATTAAAAAAATAATGAAAATCCTCATGCCCCGGGGATGGGGTCCTCGAGGCCAAAAGAGGCCAAGGGAAGGGGGCCACGCAGCCCCTCCCATACAAAAAAAAATAAAAAAATAAAAAGACCGGCATTGTGCCGGAGGCCCCGCCTCACCCTGCAGCAGTCTGCAAACGCATCCCCTGGCGCGTTTGCAGATGGGGAATCAATCCCCTTGAATACTGGGGGTCTCTGGGAGCCAACTAGCCCGCCAGGAACCTCCAGTATGCAGCAGGGGCTGCGTTGCAGAGAGGTGTACAGAGGCCACGCCCCTTTTACACCTCTCTGCAATGCAGCTCTGTGGCGCTTTGGAGGTAGATGGTGGGCTAGTTGGACTCCAGGGACCCTCAGGATTCAAGGGGACTTAATCCCCCAACTTAAAATGCGCCATGGGCGCGTTTGCACAGTGGTGAAGGGAGGGGCGGGGCTTCAGGTGACATGTGTGCAAACAGGCCCCGTGGCGCATTTTTAGATGGGGAATTAAATCCTCTTCAATCCTGAGGGTCCCTGGGGGCCAACTAGCCCACCAGGTACCTACAGTAAGCGCCACGGAGCTGCGTTGCAGAGTGTTGTAAAAAGGGGCGTGGCCTCTGTACACCTCTGTGCAACGCCTGGTGCATACTGGAGGTTCCTGGTGGGCTAGTTGGCCCCTAGGGACCCTCAGGATTGAGGAGGAATTAATTCTCCAACTTAAAACGCGCCACAGGGCGTGTTTGCAGACATGTCACTTCAGGCCCCACCCCCTTCTTTCACCATTGTGCAAATATTCCTCTAAAATCAGCCGAACTACGAATTCCGATTTAGTCACCTGTTATCAGGAGAGACCTCAGTGCTGCATCTTTGAGCCCAGTACTGATCCTGAAAAGTAATTTTAACCATACTTACCAGTAACTTGAATTTCCTTCCATAGGCTAACATTGACTGGTTTCACTTGGAAATTCTTCTAAGTGTGGATTTTTGGAACTTTATAATATTCCTCTAAAATCAGCCGAACACCGAATTACGATTTACTCACCTGTTATCAGGAGAGACCTCAGTGCTGCATCTTTGAGCCCAGTACTGATCCTGAAAAGTAATTTTAACCGTACTTACCAGTAACTTGAATTTCCTTCCATAGGATATCATTGCCTGCTTTTTGCTGAAAATGTTTCTAAGTGTCGATTTTTGGAACATACAAATATTCATCTAAAATCAGCCGAACTACGAATTCCGATTTACTCACCTGTTATCAGGAGAGACCTCAGTGCTGCATCTTTGAGCCCAGTACTGATCCTGAAAAGTAATTTTAACCGTACTTACCAGTAACTTGAATTTCCTTCCATAGGAATCCATTGTCTGGTTTTCAGCAGAAAAGATTGTGTCGATTTTTGAAACATACAAATATTCCTCTAAAATCAGCAGAACTACGAATACCGATTTACTCACCTGTTATCAGGAGAGACCTCAGTGCTGCATCTTTGAGCCCAGTACTGATCCTGAAAAGTAATTTTAACCGTACTTACCAGTAACTTGAATTTCCTTCCATAGGCTAACATTGACTGGTTTCACTTGGAAATTCTTCTAAGTGTGGAGTTTTGGAACTTTATAATATTCCTCTAAAATCAGCCGAACTACGAATTCCGATTTACTCACCTGTTATCAGGAGAGAACCCAGTGCTGCATCTTTTAGCCCAGCACTGACCCTGAAAAGTAATTCTAACCGTACTTACCAGTAACTTGTATTTCCTTCCATTGGAATCCATTGTCTGGTTTTCAGCAGAAAAGTTTCAAAGTGTCGATTTTCACAAACTACAAATATTCCTTAAAAATCGCCTGTATGACTTAAACGCATTCTTTCAACTGTTTACAGGAGATGCACCAGTGCTGGACACAGGATCCACCACTGAGTAAGAAAAGTAATGATAACACTACTTACCTGCTAAGTGAATTTCCTCCCATAGGATAACATTGGTGATTCTATGTGAAAAAGTTTCTAAGTGTCAACTTTTAAAATACAATAATGTTCCTTAAAAATCACTACTGTAACCAAAACGCTTTTACTCAACTGTTTACAGGAGATGTCCCAGGACTGAATCTAGGATCCAGTCCTGTGGTTAGAAAAGTAATCCATAAAGTAACTAATTGCATTTAACTAGAAATTCACATTGAGCTCAATGTTGCATTGTGTTTGAAATTGTGTTGCCCATTGCAACAACTGTAACTACTGTACTTAAAAGTCTATTGCCTATTTGCAAAGTATTTAAACTAAAGTAATTCATTCTGAGAAAGTATATTTTGTAATGTAATGTATAATGTAATTACAATGTAATTTAAAAAATAAAATATGTAAAAATAAATAGTTTAAAAAAATGTAGTAAATCAGTATCAAAAAATAAATATAACAATTAATACATTTAAAAATTGTCATTTACAAAACCTTTGAAATTCACTGAAAAACCATAGGTTTTAAGGGCGTTATAGTTAGAAATTAGCATTTAAAAAACCTTTGAAATTCACTGAAAAAACCATAGGTTTCAGGCACGTTATAGTTAGAAATTAGCATTTAAAAAACCTTTGAAATTCACTGAAAAAACCATAGGTTTCAGACACGTTATAGTTAGAAATTAGCATTTCTCTCCTGATAACAGGTGAGTAAATCGGAATTCGTAGTTCGGCTGATTTTAGAGGAATATTTGCACAATGGTGAAGGAAGGGGGTGGGGCCTGAAGTGACATGTCTGCAAACACGCCCTGTGGCGCGTTTTAAGTTGGAAAATTAATTCCTCCTCAATCCTGAGGGTCCCTAGGGCCAACTAGCCCACCAGGAACCTCCAGTATGCGCCAGGGGCTGCGTTGCACAGAGGTGTACAGAGGCCACGCCCCTTTACAACACTCTGCAACGCAGCTCCGTGGCGCTTACTGGAGGTACCTGGTGGGCTAGTTGGCCCCCAGGGACCCTCAGGATTGAAGAGGATTTAATTCCCCATCTAAAAATGCGCCACAGGGCCTGTTTGCACACATGTCACCTGAAGCCCCGCCCCCTCCCTTCACCACTGTGCAAACGCGCCCCGTGGCGCATTTTAAGTTGGGGGATTAAGTCCCTTGAATCCTGAGGGTCCCTGGAGTCCAACTAGCCCACCATGTACCTCCAAAAAGCGCCACAGAGCTGCGTTGCAGAGAGGTGTAAAAGGGGCGTGGCCTCTGTACACCTCTCTGCAACGCAGCTCCCTGGCGCATACTGGAGGTTCCTGGTGGGCTAGTTGGCCCCCAGGGACCCCCAGTATTCAAGGGGAATTGTTCCCCATCTGCAAACGCGCCAGGGGACGTGTTTGCAGACTGCTGCAGGGTGGGGGAGGAGCCTCCGGCACGATGCCAGTCTTTTTATTTATTTTTGTATGGGAGGGGGCTGCGTGGCCCCCTTGGCCTCTTTTGGCCCCGGGGACCCCATCCCCGGGGCATGAGGATTTTCATTATTTTTTTAATTAAAATAAACGGGAAGGGCGCCGCGTGGCCCCCTTCCCTGGGCCTATATTGGCCCCGGGGACCCCATCCCCGGGGCATGCCCTCTTTTTTAAATTTTAAATATTTGGAGGGGGCTGCGTGGCCTCTCCTGAGGCCATTTAAGGCCCCGGGGACCCCATCCCCTGGGGCCGGCCTTTCCGTTTTTTTTCTTTTTCTTTTTCTTTTTGGGGAGGAGGGCCGCGTGGCCCCCTCCCGGGCCACTACTTGCCCCGGGGACCCCATCCCCCGGGGCTGGCCCTCTCCGTTGGGGACTGTGGGGGGGTCCCCAATACCCCCACAGTCCCGCCGGCTCCCGCGTCCCTTGGGAGCCGGCATTGCTTTTCCACATGGGGAGCTGCTAAGATGCAGCTCCCCGTGTGGAAAGCAATCTGCTTTGAATTTTGGAAGAGAGAGCAGGTTTCCCTGCCTCTCTTCCAAAATCCAAGCAGTTTGCTATGGCAGGACGGGAGCCACGAGGCTCCCGCCCTGCCATAGCAAACTACAGTGTCCCGGGGTAGGCACCCCGGGACACTGCAGGAGCCGGCCCTGGGGGTGGAGGTCCCCAGGGCCATCAAGGGCTCCAGGAGGGGCCGCGCGGCCCCCTCCCTTGAATTGCACAGCCCCGGGAGGTGGTGGTCCCGTGGCTCTGGGGGTCCGTAACGGACCCCACATTTATTTTCTAAGTGCCCCGGGAGGTGGTGGTCCCGGGCGTGTGGGGGCTGGAGCCCCCCACACATTATTAAATTTTAAAAAAGAAGCCCGGGGCTGCGGGAGGGCAGGAAAGCCCTCCCGCACCATTTTTTATAAAGCCCCGGGGGTGGCGGTCCTCGGGGCTTGGGGGCCTCACAGGCCCCCATATAAAACATAAACCCACCCCGCATGCTCCCGGGACTTGGGCCACCAGGGGCAAATACATTCGAGCGCGGAGACCGCGCTTCGATTTTTATCGGCGGGATTCGCGCACCCTAAGCGCATCCCGCCGATTTTTTTTTTTAAATGCTTTTTTCTGCCCAGGGGGTCCTTGTGGGACCCCTGAGCAGACCTAGGGGTCAGGATGTTTCTACCCTGCCCCCTTTTGCGCTTTGCGCACTTGTTTCTGTCCCTCGGTTCTACCGAGGGACAAATGGCTGCCAACACTTCCTGATTTGGAGTGTTGACAGCCAATTAGCATGCAGCTCGTGATCGGGAGGGTGCGCGAATCCGACGCGGCCATAGATAAATATGTGATTTTCCTTTTGATTTTCACAGGAACTACTGAACGGATTTACACCATTTAACAAAAAGGGTTCTTTCTGAACCAAGAACTACCTCTTTGCCAAATTTGGTGTAATTCCGTTCAGCAGTTCGGGCTGTAGCCGTGGCTAAAGTTTCCTATGGGAAAATGAATGGGGAAAACACGTTTTGGGACCCCCTTTTCTCAGCCCCGCTTGACGAATCACCCCGAAACTTTCAGGGTAGGAGCAAACCGGAGCGGGCCATAAAGTTTGAAAATTTCGCGAAGATTCGTCAACCGACGCAAGAGTTATTTCAAATAGAATGTCGCGGATTTCCTATGGAAAATAGGTCCTAACTATAACTATCTACTGGCGACCGCCAGTAGATAATATACACATATTTATATAGAATTATATATTATTATTCAAACAAAAAAGCTTCTTGTGTCCAAATTTAAATACTTGAAACCCAAAGAATTAGTGAAAACAAACATTTTCCTTTCATATCTGCATATGTTGTGTTACAAAAATAGATTAAAACATATTGCTTAAAACAGTATTTGTGTGCCTCTTCACGCATGCCATAACAGTTTTCGGTAAGGCAGAAACATCTGCGGTGCTTTAGGGGAGGCATAGACAGACGGGCATGTACCGACATATAGGTAGCAGCTGTATTTCTAAGCTTCCCTCTGATGTAGGGGAGGCACAAACCGACGGGGAGCAGATCTAGTTAGAACACCGGCATTCTCCCCACTCGGCACAAACTTCGGGAGTCCGTGTTCTAACTACCAGGTAAGCAAAAAACACACCCTGAAAAATGAACATTAAGTAGCAATGCCTTCCATTTAAAGCAAAGCACCATTGTTAGGTAATGCATCCAATCATAGTCAACTTCATAGGACCTTAAAGCAGACTTTTGGCCACGTATGTTTAAAATATAGCATAAATGAAAATATGTGATGGAACTTTCAAACTAAATCTGTAGCAGCCCTGCTGAGAAGTGCTGGTGATAAACTATTTTAAGTGGCCGATTATGAGTTGCATGATGCAGCGGTCCTAAATTTTATGGGGCAATAATTACCAATTCCTTCCTGCCGGTAATTCTACCCGCCTGAGTCTCTGCCCGGCGTCACCTGCTTTCAGGGTTTGCGATCGCTCCATATTCCCCCCTCCAGCCTCTAACATCTCCCTTGGAACCCTTAATACATGCGTGTCAGAGAGCAATGCAAGCACGGAAGTGTGAACCTTAGCAGAAAGGCCTGAACACGACTGCTAAGATTCACACTTGCATGCTTGCATTGCACTCTGACACGCACGTATTTAAAGACACATTGGGGCTCATTACGGTGGCGGGCGGATTTTATCCGCCCACCACCATAGCGGTGATTAGGTCCGAACGCCATGCGTGCGGCGGTCCCGCCTATCCAATTATGATGGGACCGCCACTGCTGCGGTCGGATTCCGCACCTTTAACATTGCGGCGGTGGCTGCTGACAGCAGCACCGCCGCGATGTTGAAAGGAGCATGTTGTGCATTTCACTGCACTACGTGGCAGGCACTACACTGTGCCTGCCACTTGGTGCAGTGAAATGTAGGGGGTACCATGGGTACCCCCCCAGTGCACCCACACCTCCCCCAACACAAGGGGGGCCTGCAACAGGCCTTGGAAGACATTCTCCGCCAGCCTTTCAATGGCAGTTCGACCGCCACGGAAAGGCTGGCTACCACCGGCATCATAATTGTGCCGGCGGAGCCTGCTAGGCTCTGCCGCCATTGTGAGCATGCTGACCACTCCGCCAGGCATTCGTGACGATTGCTACCGGCGGAAAAGCGGCTGCCGGACTTTCCCTCCGCCACGGTACACACCGCCATCATAATGTGGCGGGGGTAAATCTCATGACAATGGCGGAAGGATCGCCACCGCCGGCCCGGCGGTGGCTATTTTTCCACCATCGTAATGAGCCCCATTGTCTTTAAATACATGCGTATCAGAGTGCAATGCAGGCATGCAAGTGTGAATCTTTGCAGTCGTGTCCTGGCGGTGTGTATTTTGAGATATTCTTTCTTAGTTCCTAGAGACCTTGTTCGTTGTCACTGGTGTGCTTAATGTTTGGAGGATTGCAAAATGCGTTGCAATTTGGCTTTTGGCAAGTTTAATCCAGTAATAAATAGAGGCGGGAGGCCAGTCGTTAAAGTTTGTTGTGTGCCTGCTCCATTCTGGTTCCCGGGGATATGGCTGTGGTTATTGAAAGATCTCTGTATTCATCTAAAAATAATGAGTCGAGCTGTATTCACTGGGAGGTCAAGTTTTGCCCGAATTTTGTTCTTAAGGTAAGGAATCTCCATTTATTGAGTGGAAAAAATATATTTATTTTGGCGGTGAGAGTGGAGGGGGTATGCACGGGTGGAACAGTAAGTACTGTAATCTATAAGAGAGGAACTTACTCTCTCATTTATGAACACCGGCAATAATTCTACCACCGTTATAATATAAAATGGGCATGTTATGTCTGTCGTGGAGAAAGCTTGGAGATCAGCAGAAGCTAGTATTTTTCTGTGTTACTGTGCGGCAAATGTAATGATTGCTTTCATCATAAACACAACGAAGGGCCGCTTTTTCGTCATTAGGGGCCTTGGCTGAGCATGGCTCATCCATTGTGAGGGTGTGGGGGCCTGTCATATTTTAGGTTTCTTGTTGGAGGGCAGAGGGTTGATTTCACCAAGAGGGGGACTCTCTCATTGGGAAATCGTGTTGTAAATGTGCAAACTCACTAGACAGGTAAAGATTGATAGAGCCATAATAACTTCAAATATAGTCAAGGTAATAGACTAGAGAATTAATTAGCTGAAGAATGGCCATGCAGAAAAGGGCATTCTAAAGGAAGGGATGGCTTCTTGTAAATAATGGTGTTACCAGGATATGAATTATGAAAATTCAAGCAAAGTATCCCTGTATATGCAATACTCAGTGTCTACTGTACAATCTAAATGGACAGTTTGGTCGCACAGTTGGTGTTACTACTTTTGCATCATACCATGATATTTTGTACAGTCTTGTCTCCCCCTCCCATCTTCGTATGCCGAACGGCTGCCAAACGTTGTTTGCACAAGGGTGCGAACAAAGGAGAGACGAGACCAGGTGGAGACTACACCTTGTGACCTGTGCTGTGGCCAGGCTTAAGTCTCATTTGTCCTGATTCTGAGGCCGACCCTTGCTGTCATGTTGTGTGATCCAGTGGCCAAATGGGAGGGATCTGAAGGACACGACATGAAAAGACAACCGTCCAGGCAGTTGTAATGCTTCAGCTGAAGTGTAAGGCACGAGTATCCTGTGCTGTGAAACTGAGGGAGGGGTAGGCACCTAAACAAGCCTTCTTGCCTGTGTGCCTGCTTCCCAGAAAAAAATGTAAATGTGTGCAACTGGTCAATCTGCAAATGTAAAGGGTTCTTAGAAGCCGGTATTGGCTTTAATTGATGGAATTACTTGAAGCTTCCTGAAATCTTTTTATTGATGTCATAACTACATTTTCACAAGTGCTTTATTAACCTTGCTTTTTCAAATATGCTTGAAAATGCACCACTTGCCCACTTTTTTTTTCCAAAATTTTCTGGGGGGGTGAAACCCCCCCCCTTCCCGAATCCCCCTAATGGCAGTCAGGACCGCTCGCTGCGCTCGCTCGCCACTGGGCACTCATTTCAAACTTTTACGGTCACCACTTTCAAATGTCACCAGCCGCCACTGAGATACAGTAGGGAGTTGCAAGGGTAGGGAGTAGGTGCACAGTATTTCCCTGAGGTCGTGAAAGAACATGGCAACATAGCACTTAAGATCATGAAACTAGCACTTTACAGAGTAAGCACAACAGCAGAAATTTGAGGTACATAGAGAACAAATTAAAAAAAGTGCTAACTGTAAAAAAGGAGTAGACGAAATACAGTGGGGTATGTAAGCAAGAAGCAGCCAGAGCCAGAGTTACATAAAGTGTGAGTAAAAGTACATAGCAACAGTAAATCAAAGAAGAATGCGTATGATAGAGTGCATAAAAGTTCTGAGGTAGTTGAGGAAGGGAGCTGTAAAGATGGGGAGAGCAAGGTACAGTTTTCCCAGAGGTAGTTATATATAGATTTATGTGAGGAGTGCAGTGTTACTTAAGTCCTGGACTCAGGCAAATTACAGAGAGGCAGGAGGCAGCAGACAGATGGAGGGCGGGGTCTAAACAAGGAGCAGGGCGTGGTCGAGTCCTCAGTGAGAGAAGAATTTGTTGGAGAGAAATATGTTTGTTTCTTTACTGAAGCGGGATGTGGATGAGTTGCATCTGATCTCAGTAGGGAGAGAGTTCCAAATGTTTGGGGCCATTCCAGAGAAGGATCAGCTAAAAGTTTTCTTTTTCTGGAATTTTTGTGGCTTGAGAAGTAAGGTGCTCATACTTCTGGAGGTTCTGTTTCGCCCGAAAGGGTCAGTTTCTGGGACAGGTAGGAAGGGGTATTATGGTGTAGCACTTTATGGGTCATGCAAGCAATTTTGAAATGCATCCTGGCCTTGAATGGTAGTCAATTCAGAGCTCGAAGGTCAGGAGTAATGTGATCACTTTTTTTGGAACCCGTGATGAGCCTGGCTGCTGCATTAAGTGTACATAATAAAAAAAACAAATCCAGCTGCCTGAAAACCATTTCTTTAATGTGGCGGTACATTTATTTATTTAAAGTTTTGTATAGCGCGAACATGACCCCAGAGGGTATCAGAGCACTTTACATACGAGTTGCGGAAGACATAGGTAGATAGCTGTGGGAGAAAAGTAGAGATATATACAACAGATACACAATGACATATTAGAGGGCAACATTGAGGCCGTAGCAATTGCCAGGTAGCAGATTAACCAGCTAAACAAGATAGGAGACAAAAGGAGAAAAGCTTCTAGTTCAGCGCAGTGCTCATCAGTAGAGCTTTCACTTCCCTTTTGTAGGCAAGTGTTGAGGGAATCGGTCTTATTTCCACAGGTAGGGAGTTCCAGATTCTCAGGGCAATACCCGAAAATGTACGATTGTAGGTTTTAATTTTTTTAAATTTCTTTGGCTTGAGCAGCAATGTACTGGAGCTCCTTGAGGAACGGGAGCCACCCGATAGTTCGAGCTTATTTGCCAGGTAAAGAGGCGTGTTGAAGTGTAGTGCTCTATGGGTCATACATGCAATTTTTAATTGAATCCTTGACTCAAACGGAAGCCAGTTGAGAGATTTCAGGTCCGGGGAGATGTGGTTGGTTTTCTTGGACCCAGTGATGAGCCTAGTAGCAGCATTCAGAGATGCTCTGAGGGGGGCTAAACTGAGTTTCGGTAGCCCGCATAGAGTGGCACTGCCGTATTCTAGTCTTGAGATGACTAGTGCTTGCACCGCAGATTTGAAGTCATCTTGGAGAAGGTAGGGTTTGAGTTTTCTTAAGATGCTCAGTTGGAAGTTCGCTCCTTTGGTAGATGCTCTGATGTGATCTTGCATGTTTAGGTTCTTATCTAGCACAATTCCCAATGATTTTGTGGAATCAATGATGTGTGGTGTGCAGTTGAGAGCAGAGAGGTTTTTCAGATATTTCTCGACAATGGGGGTTTGCCTAGTGGGTGAAATGAGGAGGAATTCCGTTTTAAGGGCGTTTAGGTTGAGGTGGTTGGAGGTTAGCCAATTTAGGGTTTTGTGCAGGGTTCCGTTGAGTGTCTTAATATCTTCAGTGAAAGAGATTTTCATGTACAGTTGTGTGTCATCCGCATACATGTGATATTGGATGTTAGATGCTTTGAGGATTACAGTAAGTGGTTCAATGAAAAGGTTGAAGAGCGTGGGGGAGAGCGAGGACCCTTGGGGCACCCCCAGTGTGCAGGGACTGGAGTTGTATAGAGTTTGATTGGATTTGACTCTCTGCGTTCTGTTATTGAGAAAAGAGGCAAACCATTTTAGTACAGTGCCTGAGAGCCCCATCCTACATTCTAAAAGGTTAAGTAGATTGTCATGTTTGACAGTGTCAAATGCAGATGAGAGATCGAGTAGTATTAGTAGGCAAGATTCATTCTGGTCAAGCAATGTGAGAGCGTCGTCCACTATATGAGTGATGGCCGTTTCAGTGCTGTGGCCGGGACGGAAGCCCGATTAGAATTGGTCAAGATGTTGGAATTCCTCAATGTGTTTGCGCAGTTGTTCATGGACACATTTCTCAAGGAGTTTTGCCAGAGTAGGGATGTTTGTGATAGGTCAATAATTATTCAGGTCTTCAGGGTCTGCTGTCAGTTTTTTGAGAATAGGGAGAACCAGGCCCGCCTTCAGGCAGTCAGGGATCTCACCTTGAAGAAGAGAAGCATTGATGAATTTGGACCAGAGCGGGACTAGTGGTCTTATCATTTCTTTAAAGAAGTTGGGCGGGAGGGGATCATTGAAGTGATTTGAAGGTTTCAGGGTCGAGAGAATGTTGAAGATGGAAGTGTCATTGAGGGGTGTGAATTGACTCCAAGAGGCATTGTTTTTAAGGGGGCAGACAGGGCGGAGTAAAAGGGAGCAAGGGTAAGGAAGAGTCAGGAGAGGGTGAGAGATCGATCAGTGCAGACTTTAGATCCGATTCGATCTTACTCGCCTTTTCAAGGAAGAAGTCAGCAAAGGCATCGCAGTTTGGCTGGGGGCAGGAGATGAGAGGAGATTGGATAGGAGTGTTATTGGATTGTAACTTAATCAACTCAAACAGCCTTTTCGGTCGATTTTTGGCTTTGTCAAGTTGGGATTTGAAGAAGGTTGCTTTCGCTGTTCTGATGAGTTTGTTGTATCTACTCCTTTTTAGTCTTAGAATTTTTAGTAGACCAGTGGATGGAGCGGATCTCCAAGAGCGTTCTGCTAATCTCAGGCTGTGTCTGTCAGCATTTAGGCTGTCACTGAGCCATGGTTTGGAGTCTTCGTTGGATATTCTTTTAAGTTGAAGGGGGGCAGTAGCATTCAGGGCAGTTAACATGGAGTTGTTATAGTGCTCAGTGAGGACGTGAACGTCGGACATGTTTGCAGGCGGCGGTAGGGAGATATTGCAGTGAGATATAAGCTCATTTACGTTTGTATTTTGGAGTGATCTTTTCCAATGTTTTTGTTTTAATGGTTGTCATCTTTTGGAGTTCCAACTTTCTAGGATACGGAAGGTGATATAGTGATGGTCCGACCAGTCACAGGGGAGAATAGATTCGAGCTGAATGGAGTTGGGATTGGAGATGATTAGATCGAGGGTTGAGCCTAAGTTGTGCGTAGGACTGTCACAGAATTGAGTCAGGCTGAGGTCAGTTAGGAAGTTTTTGAGACTGTTAACCGCCTGATCATTCGGGTCATTCCAATTGAGATTGAAGTCACCAAGGAAGATCTGGGGGCAGTGTCGACCCTGGTTGGAGGCGATGGTTTCCATTGTTTGTTCAATTAGAGAGAGGTTGTCTCCTGGAGGGTGGTAAAAGATGTGCCGGCTGCATAAGGGTCTATGTTTGCTAGTGATGTCAGATGTCTATGCATAAATATTCACAAGATGAGAGATTTGCCGAAGGGGACTGCTTTGCTGAGAGAGAGTTGTGGTAGATACAGGCTATGCCACCTCCCGTTCTCTTCACTCGATCGAGTCTGATAATGTTGTTGCTCGGAGGGGCTAGAATGTCAAGGATGGGACCTGAGGAGTCGGTGAGCCAAGTTTCGGTGAGGATAAGGAGCCTGAACAAGGATGAGATTGGCAAGGTCTGTGGCATGTTTCACAGCTGATCTACAGTTCAGTAACATGCATTTCAGGTGTGATTTGTGGTCAGTGAGAGAGGGCTGTGTAATGGGGATCTGCATGAGGTTATTAATGTTTAAGGCATTAGCGTTGAGTCTGGGAGCTCTATTTGGGTTAGATGTGATGCTTTGTATAGCCTCTGTGTTGCCTTGCTTGGGATTAGTCGCTCCAGGAGTGTTTAAAGGGGAGGTTAGAGAGGTTCCAGAATGGACTCGGATGACCGCAAGAGAGGAGTTGTAAGCTCGTAAGAGGGAGAGAATATCAAGTTCTGATAAATGATTTTTGGATCTGGCGGGTCTAGAAGAGGCCTTAGGGTAGGGAGTGGTATTCCAGTTCAGGCCTGGGGGTTTCTGCCCGAGGTCACTCGATAACATAGTGGAAGGCGATGGTAGTTTAGGGTAATGGTGGATCATATGCAGGATCTCCTGTGAGGTCTTGTTGGAAGAGAAGTCAAGGGCCAGCTCCTGCGAGGTCTTGTTGGAAGAGAAGTCAAGGGCCAGCTCCGAGGTGATGTTAATGAGATTTTGTATGTCGGTTTTGAGTTTTAGAAGCTCCCGGTTTATTTCCTTGAGATTAGATGCAGGACCAGATTGTGGTTCATAGTTGTTGTGGAGGGGAGGAGGAGGGTTGTTCACTAGGGTGGAGGTAGGCGTGTCCCAGTAAAGGGGATGATGAGGAGCGCAAAGCAAGTGGGTGCTAGAATTGGCGTGAGGAAGGAGTTTGGGTGGAAGGGTTCAAGAGTTGAGGATTAGAAAGGGAGTGGGGTCTCTTGGAATTGATGAGGTTAGGGGGAACTAACTTCCGGGTGGATAGTGGGTGAGCCTGCTGTGGAGAAAGGGAATTATCTAGGAGAGAGCCAGGAGGAAGGGGAGCGGGGGAAGTGTAGGAGAGGTGGTCGGAGCTAGGGATAACATTTGCTCCAGCATTACGGAATGGAGGTGGTCAAGTCTTGTTGGTCGGTAGACGGTGGGTGAGTCTGTGGAGCCAAAATTTGGCGGTACTAGGGCCCTATTAGTGTTGTTCAAGGTAGGCGGGGCAATCAACAGGTGGTTGTGGCTCATTAGAGAGAAATCATGGAGGTCCTGTGGCAAAGTTAGGGGAAGGACGACCCTAGAGTGATTAGGAGTGTCACTTTGGTTCAGCGATTTAGGGCGTAGCCTTTCATTCACATAGTCACATTGCTTCAGTGAGGAATGAAATCATTGTTATGAGAATACAGTAAGATCGGCCATACATTGTTATGAGGATAAAGGACATGAGCTTTAGCAAAACAGCTCAACGATCGTACAAGCATTAAAAACAGTTGTCTCCACCCAATACAGTGCAACACTTCAGAATGCACTTGTAAAATCAGTTCAAGGCATTATTGTTCCGAGAATACAGTACATAAGATCAGCAAAACATCTCAAGGATTGCGCCAGCAATAAAAACAATTGGCAACACTTTGGAATGCAAAAAGTGCTAGCAGGCCCCTTTTCCATATCCATCACCCAAGCCCTTAACTCAGGGCATCCGTGCATTACTTTGCAGCGACTTCCCCTCCATCACACAGAGGGATGGGCAATACCCGCAGTTCCACATACCAGGGCACCGAATAGCGCTTTGTCCCTGCCGGGGTACATCTCAACCGTCTAGTAGGGATATGTATCTTCTCATCCGTAGGGAGCTGAAGAGAGTATGCAGTTAAGGATCCCTACATTAAGAATAATTAAATGTCAGATATAATTCCATACTATTCAAAACATATATGATCAATTTATTTTACATATTTGTCACTAAAAAAAATATGCATATTTCAATGTACATCAATGGACGTAAACAATCAATAAAATTCATACATAGAAGAAAGTACCCTTATGAGTCAGAAACATAAATCATTGTTGTTGTAAATAATCTGCCCCATTGCTCCATACATTCATATAAACCGAGCTCATACATTCACACTCACACTCAAGCACATGAACAACACAGGACATAACAAACCAACTGACCAAGTAAATAATGCTAATAATTCACCATAAATACACAAAATGACAACATAGGGGCCGATTCCGGTCGTAAACCGTACCGACCGACTCGGACCTGGAATGGAGACCGACCGACACGGACCTGCGCCGTACGACCCGCGCAGTATGATGCCTTGTGTGTGAATTACAACCCACCCGCACGGAACAGAAGCCGCACGCCCAACCCGTTCGGAAATCATTGATTCGCCCGTAAATTGACTGGGAATCGTACCGACTGACACGCATTAGGAATTGACGCGAGCGAAACGTACCCGCGATGCACGAGCCGCGTAGTACGATGCAATACGTGTGAAACGCGACCGACTCGCACGGAGCACGAGCATGAAAACCGAGACGTACAGCAAATAGTGACTAGCAAACAATAGAGCCCTTCGCGTCCGAGGCGTACACCAACGTCGAAACACAGCAGATTGTCAGTGTGACAGACTCGGATCACCCTGCGCGAGCCACAGACAGCGTCCCACCCGGTCAAACGAACGTCTCCATCATGCACAACACAAGCAAAGGAAATAAGACAAAAACTTTTTTTTAAAAGCAATGACACAGCCAATTTATAAATAAAAAAAAATAAGGAACAAAGACACACCCACAACTCCAACTATATAAAGGCCAGAAATCCCTACCATGATCCTTTGCAAACTACAAGCATAGGACAGCAGACAACCCCACCACACTGCAGAGACACACCACAACACACACAAAACACAACAACTACACCATTTGCACCACTCAAAAACCAAATCACATATTCACTGACAAACTCACACCCACCACACTCACTTACACCCTCACACACACATGAATCACCACAACCACCCAGCACCATGCCCCCCAAGAAGAATCCAAAGTTCACAGATAGTGAGTTGGAAGTCATGATAGACGAAATACTCAGGGTAGAGCCACAGTTGTTTGGCACATTGGTCCAACAGACCCCCATGTCACAGAAAACCAAGATGTGGGAGAGGATTGTCGACAAGGTTAATGCACAAGCTCCTTGTCGGCGCACAAAGGACGACATACAGAACAGGTACTATGATGTGCGCAGGAGGGTCAAGAAGCTCATCAACAGGGAGCACGCCTTGAGCACAGACACTGGCGGTGGCACTCCTGCCAGACCAACGCACTTCAGGACCTGGGAGGAGAAGGTGCGGGCCATCCTACCACCGGAGAGCATCCATGGATTAACAGGAATACCAGAGCCTGGTGAGTACACAAACAATATACTCAATTTTGTGCGGCAATACACATATATCACTCTCAAGGGGACTGTTAAACCAATTCCTGCCAGCAAAGCCATAGCAACATAAAGGCAAGTCTCCTGTGATGTGTATGCCAGTTACCCAAATACAATACCTGCCATCCCACAGTAAAATGGAACTACGACATAACATGTACAAACCTAACGACAAATACTGCAAGGCATTAGCATAAATCCACAACAAACACAGTCATCCATTTCGCCAACAACGTCACACCACCTCACAGGAAAGCTGAGTCAAAATGAAGGAAGGTTGGGCTGCTGGGAATGTGCATGTAGCAGAAAGCATGATGGGGTTGCAGTCACAGCCAACAGTCCCCCCCCCCCGTCCCAGCAAGCTCACACTGAACCATGCTCACCTCACAGGGAGTGCAAAAGCACTGCCAAGATGGCTGACACTAGGCCCTGCTGTGGGGAGCACAAGGCCCTGCTGGGACTTGGGCTCAAACAAACAACAGGACACCAATGCCTGACAGCCTGAAAGGTAACTCACACTCCCTGCAATGGAAGCATGCTGCATGTTGGGATAACTGGACTGGGGAAGGAGTACTGCCTGCTCTGACCACATCTACCAGCAGGTACTTGCACACACACACCCCTTAACACAAACGCAACACAACCACCTGGTATAATGCATTCCCTCAGAATCCATTTAAATATCCCACAAAGATTAAACACACTGGGTTCTGCAGTGTGAAGCACATGGGCTTGTTGGTACTTTTGTGCAAACAAACACCAGGACAACACTGCCTGCCAACTTGTCAGCACAGGCACACCACCACATAGGGAAAAAGCTTCACAGGAAGTAAGGTCAGGTATTGTGGGAAGGTGGGTGTAGCCAAAAGCATGATGGGAGTTGAAGTCACAGCCAACAGTCCCCGCCCACATGTCCCAGCAAGCTCCCACTGAACCATGCTCACCTCACAGGGAGTGCAAAAGCACTGCCAAGATGGCTGACACTAGGCCCTGCAGTGGGGAGCACAAGGCCCTGCTGGGACTTGGGCTCAAACAAACAACAGGACACCAATGCCTGACAACCTGAAAGGTACCTCACACTCCCTGCAATGGAAGCATGCTGCATGGTGGGATAACTGGACTGGGGGAGGAGTACTGCCTGCTCTGACCACATCTACCAGCACGTACTTGCACACACACATCCCTCCCACCAACACCAAAATACACACCTAGAATTATGCTCCACAAGAGAGTGAGTGAAAAGTCTCTACCAAGAACACAGACATTGGCCTCTGCTGTGGGGAGCACAAGGCCCTGCTGGGACTTGTGCTCAAACAAACAACAGGAAACTACTGACTGACAGCCTGAACGTAAATTGTGACTCCCTGCAATGGAAGCATGCCACATGGGGGATTACCTGGCCACTGTGGGTGAAGGAGGTCCTGCAATGACTCCAAATGCCATCAATGCCACATCAAAACACACCTTCTCTGCTCGAACAAATTGCACCCTGGGACCAGTCACTCCAAAAGTAAATGCCTTGGCAAGATGTCTGACACATGGTCCAGATGTATGAATTGGCTGCAAGTCACACCTACGCACTGGCCAACTCAAACACATTTACACTCACAGCCATTGGAAATGTAGGTATCCTCCCACTGTCTGGAGATTCAGTGTCCCTGGGGTGTCCCCTGACCTGCCTGTGAAGGTGTGTTTCGTAGATGACAATTGGGGAGATGCAGACATAGTACATAGCACCAAGCACACACAATGTCACATATACATCATTGACAGTGGACACCTGACAGTGACTAGAATGGACACACACATATAGCTGACACTGTAGCATGGTGTCATACACAAAATGTGCAGTTGTGAGCTGCATGTCAATACCACATCGGTCTGCGTTGTACGCATCATTCACACAACATATCACTCACTGTCATGGACAATCCAAACACAATGACTATCCTGGACTGCATCGGATGACGCATGCAACTCACAGCAGCAGAACTGTAACACAGACACCTCTGCCCATCACTGTCATGAGCATGGAAAAGAAAGAGTGCTGCTGTGCCCAATCCCTCTCACTGTGGAGGAAATAGACAAGATAAAAGACGTTAGCACTGACAAAACTCTGCACCAACATCAGTAGGCACGGTAACATTGTGAGAAGTTGGCCTGGCATATGCTGTCCACTAATTATAGTGGGCACCTTGCACCAGTCCAAACAACCCCTTATTGGAGATAGGTTAAAGACAACCTTATTGAAAGCTATCCTAGTGGTAGCTATGGAGAGCAGCCTTCAGGCTAAGTCTTGAAGGAATGTAAAGCAGCTTGTTTTACCAGTCTATAATCTCTTGAGTGACCAAATGAAAGAGCACCACACCAGGTATATATTCAAAATATATGTATTTATTGCTAAACACACCCTCTAGTCTCTTTATGAGGCTAGAGTTCGAAGTACACAAGTTATAAGTTATTTAAACACAGTAATAGCACAAATACACGTTTGGGCCCTAGGGGCGTACCAAACCATATACCAATAAAGTGGTATAAGAACCACGACTGAACTAGACACTAGGCCTAGAGCCTCTAGAAGTGCTTGGACCACAAGGAACCACCCAAGGTAGTGACACAGGGGACCCACGGGGGACGCGTGCAGTGTAAATACACAACCTCGATACGCCGTTAACTTCTATGGAGAAAGTCGCGATTAGGAAATTAAAGAAAAGGGACACTTAAAGGAGGACTTGGAGCAAACTCTTTGAGAACTAGGTCGTTCTAGAGTCTCTACCCACGGGAGCACCGGAGTACTCGTGTTACCTCCCCCAGGGAACCCGGGTGCATAGGTGTCTTTCGGGGTCGGGTTTCGTCGTCGATTTGAATGGCGATCTGCTGCAAAGTGCTGCTGGCGACCAAGTGGAAAGTGTCCGGTTGGATCCAAGAGTGGATCGGAGATCTGAAGAACCTGAAAGCAGAGGGGACAGAGTCTGGGTCACTAGCCAGTGACCAGGATGGCGATGAGCGGATGCCCACCGATGTCGAGTGCTTCAGGTGCATTGACGGTCGTGTTGACTCTTCAGCCACGAGGTCCAGGAGGTGTTGTCGGCAACCAGGAGCAGGATTCAGGTTGGTACACAATGTCTGTCGAGTGCTGAGGTGTCGACGACCGGATTGGACCCAACAAGCCTTGGCAACGGCAAGTCTTGGTGAAGATAAAGATCGTCGATGGTGCAGACCAGCAAGGTCTGAGGAACTCACCCAGCGAGGGTAAGTGAGGGCAGGCCTGGAGAAACCAGGATGGCTAAGAAAAAAAAGATTGGCCTTCGTGAAGGGCTACTAGCCAACGGGCTAACGACCGCGAAGGAGCCTCGAGACGTCGTACGTGGATCTGGCTCACAGGACACTCGTGGAGTGGAGGCCAGTGATCTTCGGTGCAGTTGATGCTGGAGACTAGGGCTACTCGGAGCCCAAAGCACGACTTCGTGGGAGACCCAGAAGAGGATGCACTTGCAAATGTGCTTGGTGTCCAGGGGTCATGGTCTCACATTACCCACGATAGCTACGGGCCTCAACTTTGCTGGGGACTCAGGGTAGCCTTGGGGAAGTCTGAGAATCCACCTCTGGTGATGCGAAGACTTTGGCGTCTGACGGGAGCTTCAGAAATGCAGACCGGACAGATGCGTCTTTGGTGCCTGCCAAGCAGGGGAGTCACTCCTTGACCCCAAAGGGAGATTCTTCTGTCCTCTGGTCTTGAGTAGAGCGTCGAAGGCCCAGGATTCTGTTTCAGAGTTTCGTCCAGGGATAATCTAAAGTCCTAAGGACTGGGTTCCTATACTTATACCAAGTTTAGGGGTTGGACTACTCTGTGGCCCCACCCATGGGTGGGTCAGGGCAGAGGGGTGGCTACACCCCTTTCCCTTTGTCCAGTTCACGCCAAAGCAGGGGCTGCAAGCCCCTGATCCGGTTTGAACTGGGGTATGCACAGGGACACCAAATGTGCCCCCAGTGCAGGACTTCCAAGCACCCGAAAGTGCTCCCGCCCAGCCCCAATACACATTATCCTGTCTGGGGAGGTGGTCACAGCTCCCTGGGACAGGAAACCTATTGTCCAGGCCTCCCCTGCCGGAGTTTCGTCCAGCAGCAGGAGGCCAGACTCGTGTCTGTGGCAGCAGCATCCATTTTGTGATGCCAGGGCTTTAGAAAGAAGTTACCGGGCTAGCCAGAGTTAACATGTCTTTCCCTCTAGAAGGGTGGAATGCTACCCCCGCCGCCAGAATTGGTGGGGGGTAGTATTCCAAGATGTTTGACACCAAACACGACATGTTTAGGTGCAGCCATTCCAAAGTTAGCATTTAACGCGAGGTTATAATGCGCTTAAGAGTATATGGTCAGGCTGCACTACAAACAGCATCAGAGAAGGGTCTCCGAACGCTGCAGAGGGGCCCTGCTCATGCAGGGGCACCCTCTCACATAGGAACCATGCACTCTGCCTTCAGGATTGATAAGGCCTGCCATAGGAGTGACTTATAGGTTTATATGTGTGTATGTATTTAGTGATATAGGTAACCTATATCACAGTAAGGGGTGCATGCACCACCTTACCCAGGCTGCAGTAGCAGACCTGTGGTGTCAGTTTGGATGGCCTTCCAGGGGTGGCATAATACATGCTGCAGCCCCTGGTAGGCCTCTGAGGTACCTATGCCCTTGGTACATAGTATACCATATACTAGGGACTTATAAGGGCACTCCAGATTCCAATCAGTGATGTGCCTAAGGCACATGGAAACCATTTTAGAGAGGAAGCAGCTAGGCTGGGGTTCTGATTAGCAGGGCCCCAGCCAGACTAATGTCGAAAAACAGTGAAGCATCAGCAAAAAGTGGGGGTACCCATGTGAAGCAGATCCTACTCTCCTACACAACCCCCCAAACGTAGGGACATTAAACTAACCTTGCCCAGTTAAGTCTTCATGTTCTAAGTGGAAGTACCTAGAGAGTCCATCTGCATTGGCATGGTTACTCCCAGGTCTATGTTCCACTGTAAAGTCCATCCCCTGTAGGGAAATGGACCACCTAAGCAGTTTGGGGTTTTCACCCTTCATTTGTTTTAGCCATAAGAGGGGCTTATGGTCTGTCTGAACCAGGAAGTGGGTACCAAACAAGTATGGCCTCAACTTCTTCAGAGCCCAGACCACAGCAAAGGCCTCCCTCTCTATGGCTGACCAACGTTTCTCTCTAGGGGTCAGCCTTCTGCTAATGAAAGCTACTGGCTGATCCTGACCTTCTTCATTCAATTGTGACAGTACAGCCCCTACCCCCAATTCAGATGCATCAGTTTGAACAATGAACTTCTTGGAGTAATCAGGACTCTGTAGAATGGGAGCAGTGCACATGGCCTGCTTCAGGTCATCAAATGCCTTTTGACAGCTAACTGTCCACTGAACCTTTTGGGCATTTTCTTAGAAGTTAAGTCATTCAGGGGTGTCACTATTGATCCATACCCCTTGACAAATCTCCTATAGTACCCAGTCAGGCCTAAGAAGGCTCTCACCTGAGTCTGGGTAGTTGGAGCAGTCCAGTCCATGATAGTCTGGATCTTGCTCTGCAAAGGTTGAACCTGGCCTCCACCCACAAGGTGGCCCAGGTACACAACCTGACTCTGCCCTATCTGGCACTTAGTGGCCTTGATAGTCAGGCCTGCCTTTTGCAGGGCCTGTAAAACATTCCTGATGTGGACCAGGTGACCCTCCCAGGTGGAGCTAAAGACAGCAATATCATTTAGATATGCTGCACTATAGGCTTCCAGACCTGTGAGAACTGTATTCACCAACCTCTGGAAAGTGGCAGGTGCATTCTTCAGACCAAAAGGCATCACCACAAATTGATAATGCCCACTAGGGGTTGAGAATGCTGTTTTGGGCTTTGCAGTATCAGCTAGTCTGATCTGCCAGTAGCCAGCTGTCAAGTCAAATGTGCTGAGATATTTGGCTGAGGCCAAAGTATCTATGAGCTCATCTGCCCTTGGTATTGGATGGGCATCAGTCCTAGTGACTGCATTGAGACCCCTGTAGTCCACACAAAACCTCATCTCTCTTTTTCCACCACTGGTGTGTGGTTTTGGCACAAGGACCACTGGACTAGCCCAAGGGCTATCTGAGGGTTCAATAACTCCCAACTCCAACATTTTCTGGACTTCAGTCCTGATACAGTCCCTGACATGGTCAGGTTGCCTATAAATCTTATTTTTAATAGGCAGACTGTCCCCAGTGTACACTTCATGAGTGCACCAGGTGGTCTGACTGGGTGTCAGAGAAAACATGTGTCTAAACTGATTGAGCACCTGTCTACAATCAGTTTGTTGCTGGGTAGTGAGGCTGCCTGCCAAGGCTACACCATCTACTGACCCATCATCAGGGTTCTGTGAGAGCAGGTCAGGGAGTGGGTCACTCTCTTCCTCCTGCCCTTCATCAGTAGCCATGAGCAAGCCCATGTCTGCCCTGTCCACATATGGTTTTAACCTGTTGACATGGAGAACCCTGTGGGGACTCCTGGGTGTTCCTAGGTCTACTAAGTAGGTAACCTCACCCTTCTGCTCAACAATAGTGTGGGGTCCACTCCATTTGTCTTGGAGAGCTGCTGGGGCCACTGGCTCCAACACCCACACCTTCTGTCCTGGCTGGTAAACAGTCAGAACAGCCTTTTGGTCATGCCAGGCCTTTTGAAGTTCCTGGCTAGCCTCAAGGTTTTTGGTTGCCTTTTCATATACTCAGCCATCCGGGAGCGGAGACCAAGTACATAGTCCACTATGTCTTGCTTTGGGGGCTTGAGAGGTAACTCCCATCCTTCCTTCACCAAGCACAGTGGACCCCTGACAGGGTGGCCAAACAGAAGTTCAAAAGGGCTGTAACCAACCCCCTTCTGAGGCACCTCCCTATATGCAAATAAAAGGCAGGGCAAGAGTATGTCCCATCTTCGCCTAAGCTTTTCTGGGAGCCCTTTAATCATGCCCTTCAAGGTTTTGTTGAATCTCTCAACTAAACCATTGCATTGTGGGTGATAGGGTGTGGTGAACTTATAAGTCACTCCACACTCCTTCCACATTGCTTTTAAGTACCCAGACATGAAGTTAGCACCCCTGTCTGATACTACCTCCTTAGGAAAGCCCACTCTTGAGAAAATTCCCAGGAGGGCCCTTGCCACCACAGGTGCTGTAGTGGTCCTGAGGGGAATAGCTTCTGGGTACCTGGTGGCATGATCCACTACCACCAGGATAAACCTGTGCCCAGAGGCTGTTTGGGGATCCATGGGACCAACAATGTCAATCCCTACCCTTTCAAAGGGCACCCCCACCACAGGTAGTGGTATCAGGGGGGCCTTTGTAGTGCCACCTGCCTTGCCACTGGCCTGGCAGGTTACACAGGAGCGACAAAACTCCTTGGTGTCTTCAGACATGTGGGGCCAGTGAAAGTGAGGGTCAATTCTGTCCCAAGTCTTGTTCTGGCCCAGGTGACCTGCCAAGGGAATATCATGGGCTAGGGTCAATAGGAAGCCCCTGAACTTTAGAGGTATAACCAACCTCCTGGTGGCACCAGGTTTGGGGTCTCTACTCTCTGAGTACAGGAGTCCATCATCCCAATACACTGTATGGGGACCACTAGCTTTCCCAGCAGCCTCAGCAGCAGCTTGCTGTCTGAGGGGTTCAAGGAGGGGCAGCTCTGCTGCTCCTGGCTCAGATCTGCCCTGGAAGGTCCCCCTGTCCCCAAGAACTCAACCTGGTCAGGTTCAAGTTCCTCTGGGACAGTTCCTTCTTCAGGACTGAGATCATCCCCCTCAAGGGACTGATCTTCTTCCTGAGCCAAGAGGGAAGGCACTGCCTTAACCCTACTACTCCTCCTCTTGGAAGGCACTTGGTCCATTATTCCAGAATCCAAGGCCTGTTCAGTGCTAGACATTTTGGCTTGTGACCTGGTCACAGCAAACACATCTGCAGGGATCCCCAGCATTTCTGCATGGGTCCTGAGCTCCACTTCTGCCCAAGCAGAAGTCTCTAAGTCATTGCCAAGCAAGCATTCGACTGGTAGGTTTGCACTCACCACAACCTTCTTAAGGCCAGTTACCCCTCCCCAGGAGAAGTTAACAACTGCCAGAGTATGGTCTGTTCTGACGTTGCTAGCATTGGTCACTTGGTACATCTCACCAAGTATAACTTGCCCAGGATGCACAAGGTCTTGTGTCACCATTGTGACACTTGCCCCTGTGTCCCTAAATGCCAAAGCCTCTCGTCCATTGATTAAAGGCTGTTGTCTGTACTTGCCCAGATTACTGGGACTCACAGAGGAGGTCACATCCATCCCTCCATCACAGACTAACACAGCCTGAGTCAGTTCTCTGACTAGGTCAGAGCCCAACTCAGAACCCAGGGTGAACCCTACTAAACCCTTGGCTGGAGCACTCCCACCAACTGTAACTGTACTAAGGGGGAACAGGTGCCTTAGAGGCATTGGTGGGTGCTGGACTTGAGTCTTTGGACTTGGTGCAATCACTGGTCCAGTGGGTCTTTTGCTTACAGACCTTGCACCATGGTTTTCTTTGGCCTTTCCCTTTGGTAGACTGTGAATCCCCACCTGAAGAAGATTTTTGGGGGCCTGATGAAGACTTTTGATCTTTACCCTTCTCCCCACCCTTTTCAGAGTTCTTAGCATCTTGCTTCTTAGTGTCCCCACCTTGGTTCTGTACTTTCTGCTTCACCCTGGTTCTGACCCATTTGTCTGCCTTCTTTCCCAATTCTTGGGGAGAGGTCAGATCAGAGTCTACCAGGTATTGATGCAACAGCTGATTTTGACAGTTATTAAGAATCTGCTCCCTCATTATCAGATTGTACAATCCTGAGAAGTCACACACCTTACTGCCCATCAACCAGCCTTCCAGAGCCTTGGCAGAACAATCCACATAGTCTACCCAGTCTTGAGTCTGTGCTTTTGGGTATCTCTGAACTTCAACCTGTACTGTTCAGTGGTTAGGCCAAACCCATCAATAAGAGCACTCTTCAAGACCTTGTAATTATCAGCATCCTCCTCTCTAACAGTGAGGAGCTTATCTCTACCTTTGTCTGCAAAGGAGAGCCACAAGATTGCTGCCCACTGTTCCTGAGGGACCTTCTGTACTTTACAGGCCCTCTCTAGAGCAGTCATCCATTTGTGGATGTCATCCCCACTCTGGTAGGGAGGGACAATCTTGCTCAGGTTCCTATGGTCATAGGACCTTTCCCTATCTCTAGGGACATGGCTGCCACCATGGGACTCTAGTCCCAACTTTCTTTTCTCTCTAAAGAGATCTAGGGACTCCCTGTCTAAGGCTACTTGCTTCCTTCTGAGTTCAAGCTGAGCTTCCTCATACTGAATCAGCCTTGTTCTCCTCTCATGAGAGGATTCCCTCCTATGAGATGAGACAGAGCTCCCTATTTAGGTGCCAGAGTGGTTAGACTCCTGAGAAGGAGATCTAGACTTTCTGGGCACACTCATAATCCTTCCTGGGGGGACAAAGAGGGCATCATCCTGATCATCCTCTTCATCTTCCACAGGAGGGATTGGGTTATCCAGGTCAGGGTCATTGTCACCCTCCTGGCCATTTTCAGAGGGGGGGCTGGGGGTATTGCTACCCCTGGCACCACCCTCATCTTCTGCCCCACCCTCAGCTCCTACCCCTTCAGTCCCCAAGGGCTTACTAAGGTCATAAGCTACCAACAACTCCTTAAGGTGTTGGGTGGTGGGACTTTGGCCTGTCCTTAATTTCCTCAAGTTACATAATGCTCTCAATTCCAAGAATGGGAGTGTATCATACTTGGAGGGGAGAAGCCCAGTGGCTTCTGGTAAGGATTCTCTAGATCCTACCTTTAAAGACATTACTAGTGTGGTGTGGTTTATGCTCTACCTACTCTAGTGTGGCCTACTAAACTCTCTTGAGTTGTAGAAAGGGTGTGCTATCCCTTAACACACAACTCTAAGTTCAGTAGAACTTACTGTATTCTAAGCTTAAATTATATGTACCTTAGGTACCTTTAGTGGTTTTCAGTTGATCAATTCAATTGAGATTATCTGGTAAAACAATAGCAAGCTGGAATCCCACACGCTGCACACCAATGTGAGAAGTTAGCCTGGCATATGCTGTCCACTAATTATAGTGGGCACCTTGCACCAGTCCAAACAACCCCTTATTGGAGATAGGTTAAAGACAACCTTATTGAAAGCTATCCTAGTGGTAGCTATGGAGAGCAGCCTTCAGGCTAAGTCTTGAAGGAATGTAAAGCAGCTTGTTTTACCAGTCTATAATCTCTTGAGTGACCAAATGAAAGAGCACCACACCTGGTATATATTCAAAATATATGTATTTATTGCTAAACACACCCCTCTAGTCTCTTTATGAGGCTAGAGTTCAAAGTACACAAGTTATAAGTTATTTAAACACAGTAATAGCACAAATACACGTTTGGGCCCTAGGGGCGTACCAAACCATATACCAATAAAGTGGTATAAGAACCACGACTGAACTAGACACTAGGCCTAGAGCCTCTAGAAGTGCTTGGACCACAAGGAACCACCCAAGGTAGTGACACAGGGGACCCACGGGGACGCGTGCAGTGTAAATACACAACCGCGATACGCCGTTAACTTCTATGGAGAAAGTCGCGATTAGGAAATTAAAGAAAAGGGACACTTAAAGGAGGACTTGGAGCAAACCCTTTGAGAACTAGGTCGTTCTGAAGAGTCTCTACCCACGGGAGCACCGGAGTACTCGTGTTACCTCACCCAGGGAAGCCGGGTGCATAGGTGTCTTTCGGGGTCGGGTTTCGTCGTCCATTTGAATGGCGATCTGCTGCAAAGTGCTGCTGGCGACCAAGTGGAAAGTGTCCGGTTGGATCCAAGAGTGGATCGGAGATCTGAAGAATCTGAAAGCAGAGGGGACAGAGTCTGGGTCACTAGCCAGTGACCAGGATGGCGATGGAGCGGATGCCCACCGATGTCGAGTGCTTCAGGTGCGTTGACGGTCATGTTGACTCTTCAGCCACGAGGTCCAGGAGGCGTTGTCGGCGACCAGGAGCAGGATTCGGGCTGGTACACGATGTCTGTTGAGTGCTGACGTGTCGACGACCGGATTGGACCCAACAAGCCTTGGCAACGGCAAGTCTCGGTGAAGATGAAGATCGTCGATGGTGCAGACAGCAAGGTCTGAGGAACTCACCCAGCGAGGGTAAGTGAGGGCAGGCCTGGAGCAACCAGGATGCCCAAGAAGAAAAAGATTGGCCTTCGTGAAGGGCTACTAGCCAACGGGCTAGCGACCGCGAAGGAGCCTCGAGACGTCGCACGTGGATCTGGCTCACAGGACACTCGTGGAGTGGAGGCCAGTGATCTTCGGTGCAGTTGGTGCTGGAGGCTAGGGCTACTCGGAGCCCAAAGCACGACTTCGTGGGAGACCCAGAAGAGGATGCACTTGCAAATGTGCTCGGTGTCCAGGGGTCACGGTCTCACGTTACCCACGATAGCTACGGGCCTCAGCTTTGCTGGGGACTCAGGGTAGCCTCGGGAAGTCTGAGAATCTACCTCTGGTGATGCGAAGACTTCGGCGTCCGACAGGAGCTTCAGAAATGCAGACCGGACAGATGCGTCTTTGGTGCCTGCCAAGCAGGGGAGTCACTCCTTGACCCCAAGGGAGATTCTTATGTCCTCTAGTCTTGAGTAGAGCGTCGAAGGTCCAGGATTTTGTTTCAGAGTTTCATCCAGGGATAATCTAAAGTCCTAAGGACTGGGTTCCTATACTTATACCAAGTTTAGGGGTTGGACTACTCTGTGGCCTCACCTATGGGTGGGTCAGGGCAGAGGGGTGGCTACACCCCTTTCCCTTTGTCCAGTTCGTGCCAAAGCAGGGGCTGCAAGCCCCTGATCCGGTTTGAACTGGGGTATGCACAGGGACACCAAATGTGCCCCCAGTGCAGGACTTCAAAGCACCCGAAAGTGCTCCCGCCCAGCCCCAATACACATTATCCTGTCTGGGAGGTGGTCACACCTCCCTGGGACAGGAAACCTATTGTCCAGGCCTCCCCTGCCGGAGTTTCGTCCAGCAGCAGGAGGCCAGACTCGTGTCTGTGGCAGCAGCATCCATTTTGTGATGCCAGGGCTTTAGAAAGAAGTTACCGGGCTAGCCAGAGTTAACATGTCTTTCCCTCTAGAAGGGTGGAATGCTACCCCCGCCGCCAGAATTGGCGGGGGTAGTATTCCAAGATGTTTGACACCAAACACAACATGTTTAGGTGCAGCCATTCCAAAGTTAGCATTTAACGCGAGGTTATAATGCGCTTAAGAGTATATGGTCAGGCTGCACTACAAACAGCATCAGAGAAGGGTCTCCGAACGCTGCAGAGGGGCCCTGCTCATGCAGGGGCACCCTCTCACATAGGAACCATGCACTCTGCCTTCAGGATTGATAAGGCCTGCCATAGGAGTGACTTATAGGTTTATATGTGTGTATGTATTTAGTGATATAGGTAACCTATATCACAGTAAGAGGTGCATGCACCACCTTACCCAGGCTGCAGTAGCAGACCTGTGGTGTCAGTTTGGATGGCCTTCCAGGGGTGGCATAATACATGCTGCAGCCCCTGGTAGGCCTCTGAGGTACCTATGCCCTTGGTACATAGTATACCATATACTAGGGACTTATAAGGGCACTCCAGATTCCAATCAGTGATGTGCCTAAGGCACATGGAAACCATTTTAGAGAGGAAGCAGCTAGGCTGGGGTTCTGATTAGCAGGGCCCCAGCCAGACTAATGTCGAAAAACAGTGAAGCATCAGCAAAAAGTGGGGGTACCCATGTGAAGCAGATCCTACTCTCCTACACCCAACAATAGGTATCCCTTCCAGGCAGGGTTTAGTGTATTGGGGCTGGGTGGGTGCACTCTTAGAGTGCTTTGAAGTCCTGCACTGGGGGAGCAGAAGGCTCCTCTGTGCATATGCCAGTTCAGACCAGCTCAGGGGCTACCTGCCCCTGCTCTGGCGTGAAAATGGACAAAGGGAAGTGGTGTAGCCACCCACTCCACTGACCCTCCCATAGGTGGGGACATAGAGCTAGTCCCTCCCTTTCTTTTAGTATAAGAGGGAACCTGTGCATTGCAAACTAGATACCCCTGGACGACGCTCTAAAGAGAATCCTGGACCTTCAACGTTCCACTACCTCTGGAAGACTGAAGAATCTCCCTTGGAGTCAAGGAGTGACTCCCTGCTTGGCAGGCACCAAAAACTACAAATGACGGTCGCAAACTACGCCGCTCCCGCCGGAGCCAGAGGTCCCTGTGTGAGAAGTTGGCCTGGCATATGCTGTCCACTAATTATAGTGGGCACCTTGCACCAGTCCAAACAACCCCTTATTGGAGATAGGTTAAAGACAACCTTATTGAAAGCTATCCTAGTGGTAGCTATGGAGAGCAGCCTTCAGGCTAAGTCTTGAAGGAATGTAAAGCAGCTTGTTTTACCAGTCTATAATCTCTTGAGTGACCAAATGAAAGAGCACCACACCAGGTATATATTCAAAATATATGTATTTATTGCTAAACACACCCCTCTAGTCTCTTTATGAGGCTAGAGTTCGAAATACATAAGTTATAAGTTATCAAATCACAGTAATAGCACAAATACACGTTTGGGCCCTAGGGGCGTACCAAACCATATACCAATAAAGTGGTATGCGAACCACGACTGAACTAGACACTAGGCCTAGAGCCTCTAGAAGTGCTTGGACCACAAGGAACCACCCAAGGTAGTGACACAGGGGACCTACGGGAGGACGCGTGCAGTGTAAATACACAACCGCGATACGCCGTTGACTTCTATGGAGAAAGTCGGGATCGGAAATTATAGAAAAGGGACACTTAAAAGAGGACTAGGACAAAACCCTTTGAGATCTAGGACTTTGAAGAGTCTCTACCCACGGGAGCACCGGAGTACTCGTGTTACCTCACCCAGGAAGCCGGGTGCATAGGTGCCTTTCGGGGTCGGGTTTCGTCGTCGATTCGAATGGCGATCTGCTGCAAAGTGCTGCTGGCGGCCAAGAGAAAAGTGTCCGGGTGGATCCAAGAGTGGATCGGAGTTCTGAAGAACCTGAAAGCAGAGGGGACAGAGTCTGGGTCACTAGCCAGTGACCAGGAAGGCGATGGACAGATGCCCACCGATGTCGAGTGCTTCAGGTGCGTTGACGGTTGTCTTGACTCTTCAGCCACGAGGTCCAATAGGGGTGGTCGGCAACCAGGAGCAGGATTCGGGCTGGTACACGATGTCTGTCGAGTGCTGAGGTGTCGGCGACCGGATTGGACCCAACAAGCCTTGGCAACGGCAAGTCTCGATGAAGATGTAGATCGTCGATGGTGCAGACCAGCAAGGTCTGTGGAACTCACCCAGCAAGGGTAAGTGAGGGCAGGCCTGGAGCAACCAGGATGCCAAGTAAGAAAAGGATTGGCCTTCGTTAAGGGCTACTAGCCAACGGGCTAGCGACCGCGAAGGAGCCTCGTGACGCCGCACGTGGAGCTGGCTTACAGGACACTCGTGGAGTGGGGGCCAGTGATCTTCGGTGCAGGTGGTGCTGGAGGCTAGGGCTACTCGGAGCCCAAAGCACGACTTCTTGGGAGACCCAGAAGATGATGCACTTGCAAATGTGCTCGGTGTCCAGGGGTCACGGTCTCAAGTCACCCACGATAGCCACGGGCCTCAGCTTTGCTGGGGACTCAGGGTAGCCTCGGGGAAGTCTGAGAATCCACCTCTGGTGATGCGATGACTTCGGCGTCCGACGGGAGCTTCAGAAATGCGAACCGGACAGATGCTTCTTTGGTGCCTGCCAAGCAGGGGAGTCACTCCTTGACCCCAAGGGAGATTCTTCAGTCCTCTAATCTTGTCGTAGAGCGTCGAAGGTCCAGGATTCAGTTTCAGAGTTTCGTCCAGGTATAATCTAAAGTCCTAAGGACTGGGTTCCTACCTTTATTCTAAAAATAGGGGTTGGACTACTCTGTGGCCCCACCTATGGGTGGGTCAGGGCAGAGGGGTGGCTACACCCCTTTCCCTTTGTCCAGTTCACGCCAAAGCAGGGGCTGCAAGCCCCTGATCCGGTTTGAACTGGGGTATGCCAGGGACACCAAATGTGCCCCCAGTGCAGGACTTCAAAGCACACAGATGGTGCTCCCGCCCAGCCCCAATACACATTATCCTGTCTGGGGAGGTGGTCACACCTCCCTGGGACAGAAACCTATGTCCAGGCCTCCCCTGCCGGAGTTTCGTCCAGCAGCAGGAGGCCAGACTCGTGTCTGTGGCAGCAGCATCCATTTTGTGATGCCAGGGCTCTGGAAAGAAGTTACCGGACTAGTCAGAGTTAACATGTCTTTCCCTCTAGAAGGGTGGAATGCTACCCCCGCCGCCAGGATTGGCGGGGGGTAGTATTCAAGATGTTTGACACCAAACACGACATGTTTAGGTGCAGCCATTCCAAAGTTAGCATTTTACCGCGAGGATATAATGCGCTTAAGAGTATATGGTCAGGCTGCACTACAAACAGCATCAGAGATGGTCTCCGAACGCTGCAGAGGGGCCCTGCTCATGCAGGGGCACCCTCTCACATAGGAACCACGCACTCTGCCTTTAGGATTGATAAGGCCTGCCTTAGGAGTGACTTATAGGTTTATATGTGTGTATGTATTTCGTGATATAGGTAACCTATATCACAGTAAAGGTGCATGCACCACCTTACCCAGGCTGCAGTAGCAGACCTGTGGTGTCAGTTTGGATGGCCTTCCAGGGGTGGCATAATACATGCTGCAGCCCCTGGCAGGCCTCTGAGGTACCTATGCCCTTGGTACATAGTATACCATATACTAGGGACTTATAAGGGCACTCAGATCCCAATCAGTGATGTGCCTAAGGCACATGGAAACCATTTTAGAGAGGAAGCAGCTAGGCTGGGGTTCTGATTAGCAGGGCCCCAGCCAGACTAATGTCGAAAAACAGTGAAGCATCAGCAAAAAGTGGGGGTACCCATGTGAAGCAGATCCTACTCTCCTACACAACCCCCAAACGTAGGGACATTAAACTAACCTTGCCCAGTTAAGTCTTCATGTTCTAAGTGGAAATACCTAGAGAGTCCATCTGCATTCGCATGGTTACTCCCAGGCCTATGTTCCACTGTAAAGTCCATCCCCTGTAGGAAATGGACCACCTAAGCAGTTTGGGGTTTTCACCCTTCATTTGTTTTAGCCATAAGAGGGGCTTATGGTCTGTCTGAACCAGGAAGTGTGTACCAAACAAGTATGGCCTCAACTTCTTCAGAGCCCAGACCACAGCAAAGGCCTCCCTCTCTATGGCTGACCAACGTTTCTCTCTAGGGGTCAGCCTTCTGCTAATGAAAGCTACTGGCTGATCCTGACCTTCTTCATTCAATTGTGACAGTACAGCCCCTACCCCCAATTCAGATGCATCAGTTTGAACAATGAACTTCTTGGAGTAATCAGGACTCTGCAGAATTGGAGCAGTGCACATGGCCTGCTTGAGGTCATCAAATGCCTTTTGACAGCTAGCTGTCCACTGAACCTTTTGGGCATTTTCTTGGAAGTTAAGTCATTCAGGGGTGTCACTATTGATCCATACCCCTTGACAAATCTCCTATAGTACCCAGTCAGGCCTAAGAAGGCTCTCACCTGAGTCTGGGTAGTGGGAGCAGTCCAGTCCATGATGGTCTGGATCTTGCTCTGCAAAGGTTGAACCTGGCCTCCACCCACAAGGTGGCCCAGGTACACAACCTGACTCTGCCCTATCTGGCACTTAGTGGCCTTGATAGTCAGGCCTGCCTTTTGCAGGGCCTGTAAAACATTCCTGAGGTGGACCAGGTGATCCTCCCAGGTGGAGCTAAAGACAGCAATATCATCTAGATATGCTGCACTATAGGCTTCAGACCTGTGAGAACTGTATTCACCAACCTCTGGAAAGTGGCAGGTGCATTCTTCAGACCAAAGGGCATTACCACAAATTGATAATGCCCACTAGGGGTTGAGAATGCTGTTTTGGGCTTTGCAGTATCAGCTAGTCTGATCTGCCAGTAGCCAGCTGTTAGGTCAAATGTGCTGAGATATTTGGCAGAGGCCAAAGTATCTATGAGCTCATCTGCCCTGGGTATTGGATGGGCATCAGTCCTAGTGACTGCATTGAGACCCCTGTAGTCCACACAAAACCTCATCTCTCTTTTTCCACCACTGGTGTGAGGTTTTGGTACAAGGACCACTGGACTAGCCCAAGGGCTATCTGAGGGTTCAATTACTCCCAACTCCAACATTTTCTGGACTTCAGTCCTGATACAGTCCCTGACATGGTCAGGTTGCCTATAAATCTTGTTTTTAATAGGCAGACTGTCCCCAGTGTCCACTTCATGAGTGCACCAGGTGGTCTGACTGGGTGTCAGTGAAAACATATGTCTAAACTGATTGAGGACTTGCCTGCAATCAGTTTGTTGCTGGGTAGTGAGGCTGCCTGCCAAGGCTGCACCATCAACTGACCCATCGTCAGGGTTCTGTGAGAGCAGGTCAGGGAGTGGGTCACTCTCTTCCTCCTGCCCTTCATCAGTAGCCATGAGCAAGCCCATGTCTGCCCTGTCCACATATGGTTTTAACCTGTTGACATGGAGAACCCTGTGGGGACTCCTGGGTGTTCCTAGGTCCACTAAGTAAGTGACCTCACCCTTCTGCTCAACAATAGTGTGGGGTCCACTCCATTTATCTTGGAGAGCTGCTGGGGCCACTGGCTCCAACACCCACACCTTCTGTCCTGGCTGGTAAACAGTCAGAACAGCCTTTTGGTCATGCCAGGCCTTTTGAAGTTCCTGGCTAGCCTCAAGGTTTTTGGTTGCCTTTTTCATGTACTCAGCCATCCTGGAGCGGAGACCAAGTACATAGTCCACTATATCTTGCTTTGGGGGCTTGAGAGGTAACTCCCATCCTTCCTTCACCAAGCACAGTGGACCCCTCACAGGGTGGCCAAACAGAAGTTCAAAGGGCTGTAACCAACCCCCTTCTGAGGCACCTCCTATATGCGAATAAAAGGCAGGGCAAGAGTATGTCCCATCTACGCCTAAGCTTTTCTGGGAGCCCTTTAATCATGCCCTTCAAGGTTTTGTTGAATCTCTCAACTAAACCATTGCATTGTGGGTGATAGGGTGTGGTGAACTTATAAGTCACTCCACACTCCTTCCACATTGCTTTTAAGTACCCAGACATGAAGTTAGCACCCCTGTCTGAGACTACCTCCTTAGGAAAGCCCACTCTTGAGAAGATTCCCAGGAGGGCCCTTGCCACCACAGGTGCTGTAGTGGTCCTGAGGGGAATAGCTTCTGGGTACCTGGTGGCATGATCCACTACCACCAGGATAAACCTGTGCCCAGAGGCTGTTTGGGGATCCATGGGACCAACAATGTCAATCCCTACCCTTTCAAAGGGCACCCCCACCACAGGTAGTGGTATCAGGGGGCCTTTGTAGTGCCACCTGCTTTGCCACTGGCTTGGCAGGTTACACAGGAAGCGACAAAACTCCTTGCTGTCTTCAGACATGTGGGGCCAGTGAAAGTGAGGGACAATTCTGTCCCAAGTCTTGTTCTGGCCCAGGTGACCTGCTAAGGGAATATCATGGGCTAGGGTCAATAGGAAGCCCCTGAACTTCAAAGGTATTACCAACCTCCTGGTAGCACCAGGCTTGGGGTCTCTACTCTCTGAGTACAGGAGTCCATCATCCCAATACACTGTATGGGGACCACTAGCTTTCCCAGCAGCCTCAGCAGCAGCTTGCTGTCTGAGGGGTTCAAGGGAGGGGCAGCTCTGCTGCTCCTGGCTCAGATCTGCCCTAGAAGGTCCCCCTGTCCCCAAGAACTCAACCTGGTCAGGTTCAAGTTCCTCTGGGACAGTTCCTTCTTCAGGGCTGAGATCATCCCCCTCAAGGGACTGATCTTCCTCCTGAGCCAAGGGGAAGGCACTGCCTTAGCCCTACTACTCCTCCTCTTGGAAGGCACTTGGTCCATTCTTCCAGAATCCAAGGCCTGTTCAGTGCTAGACATTTTGGCTTGTGACCTGGTCACAGCAAACACATCTGCAGGGATCCCCAGCATTTCTGCATGGGTCCTGAGCTCCACTTCTGCCCAAGCAGAAGTCTCTAAGTCATTGCCAAGCAAGCATTCGACTGGTAGGTTTGCACTTACCACAACCTTCTTAAGGCCAGTTACCCCTCCCCAGGAGAAGTTAACAACTGCCAGAGTATGGTCTGTTCTGACATTGCTAGCATTGGTCACTTGGTACATCTCACCAAGCATAACTTGCCCAGGAAGCACAAGGTCTTGTGTCACCATTGTGACACTTGCCCCTGTGTCCCTAAATGCCAAAGCCTCACGTCCATTGATTAAAGGCTGTTGTCTGTACTTGCCCAGATTACTGGGACTCATAGAGGAGGGCACATCCATGCCTCCATCACAGACTAACACAGCCTGAGTCAGTTCTCTGACTAGGTCAGAGCCCAACTCAGTACCCAGGGTGAACCCTACTAAACCCTTGGCTGGAGCACTCCCACCAACTGTACTAGGGGAACAGGTGCCTTAGGGGCATTGGTGGGTGCTGGACTGGAGTCTTTGGACTTGGTGCAATCACTGGTCCAGTGGGTCTTTTGCTTACAGACCTTGCACCATGGTTTTCTTTGGCCTTTCCCTTTGGTAGACTGTGAATCCCCACCAGAAGAAGATTTTTGGGGGCCTGATGAAGACTTTTGATCTTTACCCTTCTCCCCACCCTTTTCAGAGTTCTTAGCATCTTGCTTCTTGGTTTCCCCACCTTGGTTCTGTACCTTCTGCTTCACCCTGGTTCTGACCCATTTGTCTGCCTTCTTTCCCAATTCTTGGGGAGAGGTCAGATCCAGAGTCTACCAGGTATTGATGCAACAGCTGATTTTGACAGTTATTAAGAATCTGCTCCCTCATTATCAGATTGTACAATCCTGAGAAGTCACACACCTTACTGCCCATCAACCAGCCTTCCAGAGCCTTGGCAGAACAATCCACATAGTCTACCCAGTCTTGAGTCTGTGCTTTTTGGGTGTCTCTGAACTTCAACCTGTACTGTTCAGTGGTTAGGCCAAACCCATCAATAAGAGCACTCTTCAAGACCTTGTAATTATCAGCATCCTCCTCTCTAACAGTGAGGAGCTTATCTCTACCTTTGTCAGCAAAGGAGAGCCACAAGATTGCTGCCCACTGCTCCTGAGGGACCTTCTGTACTTTACAGGCCCTCTCTAATGCAGTTATCCATTTGTGGATATCATCCCCACTCTGGTAGGGAGGGACAATCTTGCTCAGGTTCCTATGGTCATAGGACCTTTCCCTATCTCTAGGGACATGGCTGCCACCATGGGACTCTAGTCCCAACTTTCTTCTCTCTCTAAGGAGATCTAGGGATTCCCTATCTAAAGCCAGTTGCTTTTTTCTGATTTCCAGCTGAGTTTCCTCATACTGGACCAGTCTGGCTCTCCTCTCATGAGAGGATTCCCTCCTGTGAGAGGAGACAGAGCTCCCTATAGAGGTGCCAGAGTGGTTAGACTCCTGAGAAGGAGATCTAGACTTCCTGGGCACACTCTTAATCCTTCCTGGGGGGACAAAGAGGGCATCATCTTGATCATCCTCATCATCATCCACAGGAGGGATTGGGTTCTCCAGGTCAGGGTCATTGTCACCCTCCTGGCCAGTTTCAGAGGGGGCTGGGGGTATTGGTACCCCTGGCCTCGTCCTCTTCTTCTGCCCCACCCTCAGCTCCTACCCCTTCAGTCCCTACAGGTCTTACTAAGGTCATAAGCCACCAACAACTCCTTGAGGTGTTGGGTGGTGAGAACTTTGGCTTGTCCTTATTTTTCTCAAGTTACATAAAGCTCTCAATTCCAAGAATGGGAGTGTATCATACTTGGAGGGTGGAAGCTCAATGGCTTCCTGCAAGGATTCTTTGGATCCTACCCTTAAAGACATTACTAGTGTGGTGTGGTGTATGCACTACCTACTCTAGTGTGGCCTACTAAACTCTCTTGAGTTGTAGAAAGGGTTGTGCTATCCCTTAACACACAACTCTAAGTTCAGTAGAACTTACTGTATTCTAAGCTTAAATTATATGTACCTTAGGTACCTTTGGTGGTTTTCAGTTGATCAATTCAATTGAGATTATCTGGTAAAACAATAGCAAGCTGGAATCCCACACGCTGCACACCAATGTGAGAAGTTGGCCTGGCATATGCTGTCCACTAATTATAGTGGGCACCTTGCACCAGTCCAAATCGACTCTTATTGGTAGATAGGTTAAAGACAACCTTATTGAAAGCTATCCTAGTGGTAGCTATGGAGAGCAGCCTTCAGGCTAAGTCTTGAAGGAATGTAAAGCAGCTTGTTTTACCAGTCTATAATCTCTTGAGTGACCAAATGAAAGAGCACCACACCAGGTATATATTCAAAATATATGTATTTATTGCTAAACACACCCCTCTAGTCTCTTTATGAGGCTAGAGTTCGAAAATACATAAGTTATAAGTTATTAATTCACAGTAGTAGCACAAATACACGTTTGGGCCTTAGGGCGTACCAAACCATATACCAATAAAGTGGTATGCAAACCACGACTGAACTAGACACTAGGCCTAGAGCCTCTAGAAGTGCTTGGACCACAAGGAACCACCCAAGGTAGTGACACAGGGGACCCACGGGAGACAGCGTGCAGTGTAACTACACAACCGCGATACGCCGTTGACTTCTATGGAGAAAGTCGGGATTGGGAAATTATAGAAAAGGGACACTTAAAGAGGACTAGGACAAAACCCTTTGAGAACTAGGACTTTGAAGAGTCTCTACCCACGGGAGCACCGGAGTACTCGTGTTACCTCACCCAGGGAAGCCGGGTGCATAGGTGCCTTTCGGGGTCGGGTTTCGTCGTCGATTCGAATGGCGATCTGCTGCAAAGTGCTGCTGGCGGCCAAGAGAAAAGTGTCCGGGTGGATCCAAGATTGGATCGGAGTTCTGAAGAACCTGAAAGCAGAGGGGACAGAGTCTGGGTCACTAGCCAGTGACCAGGAAGGTGATGGACAGAGGCCCACCGATGTCGAGTGCTTCAGGTGCATTGACGGTCGTCTTGACTCTTCAGCCACGAGGTCCAGGAGGCGTTGTCGGTGACCAGGAGCAGTATTCGGGCTGGTACACGATGTCTGTCGAGTGCTGAGGTATTGGCGACCGGATTGGACCCAACAAGCCTTGGCAACGGCAAGTCTCGAGTGAAGATGTAGATCGTCGATGGTGCAGACCAGCAAGGTCTGTGAAACTCACCCAGCGAGGGTAAGTGAGGGCAGGCCTCGAGCAACCAGGATGCCAAGTTAGGAAAAGATTGGCCTTCGTTAAGGGCTACTAGCCAACAGGCTAGCGACCGCGAAGGAGCCTCGTGACGCCGCACGTGGAGCTGGCTTACAGGACACTCGTGGAGTGGGGGCCAGTGATCTTCGGTGCAGGTGGTGCTGGAGGCTAGGGCTACTCGGAGCCCAAAGCACGACTTCTTGGGAGACCCAGAAGATGGTGCACTTGCAAATGTGCTCGGTGTCCAGGGGTCACGGTCTCAAGTCACCCACGATAGCCACGGGCCTCAGCTTTGCTGGGGACTCAGGAGTAGCCTCGGTGAAGTCTGAGAATCCACGTCTGGTGATGCGATGACTTCGGCATCCGACAGGAGCTTCAGAAATGCGAACCGGACAGATGCTTCTTTGGTGCCTGCCAAGCAGGGAGTCACTCCTTGACCCCAAGGGAGATTCTTCTGTCCTCTAATCGTGAGTAGAGCGTCGAAGGTCCAGGATTCTGTTTCAGAGTTTCATCCAGGGATAATCTAAAGTCCTAAGGACTGGGTTCCTACCTTTATTCGGACGCCGAAGTTATCGCATCACCAGAGGTGGATTCTCAGACTTCTCCGAGGCTACCCTGAGTCCCCAGCAAAGCTGAGGCCCGTGGCTATCGTGGGTGACTTGAGACCGTGACCCCTGGACACCAAGCACATTTGCAAGTGCATCCTCTTCTGGGTCTCCCAAGAAGTCGTGCTTTGGGCTCCGAGTAGCCCTAGCCTCCAGCACCACCTGCACCGAAGATCACTGGCCCCCACTCCACGAGTGTCCTGTAAGCCAGCTCCACGTGCGGCGTCACGAGGCTCCTTCGCGGTCGCTAGCCCGTTGGCTAGTAGCCCTTAACGAAGGCCAATCCTTTTCTTACTTGGCATCCTGGTTGCTCCAGGCCTGCCCTCACTTACCCTCACTGGGTGAGTTCCACAGACCTTGCTGGTCTGCACCATCGACGATCTACATCTTCACCGAGACTTGCCGTTGCCAAGGCTTGTTGGGTCCAATCCGGTCGCCGACACCTCAGCACTCGACAGACATCGTGTACCAGCCCGAATCCTGCTCCTGGTCGCCGACAACGCCTCCTGGACCTCGTGGCTGAAGAGTCAAGACGACCGTCAACGCACCTGAAGCACTCGACATCGGTGGGCATCTGTCCATCGCCTTCCTGGTCACTGGCTAGTGACCCAGACTCTGTCCCCTCTGCTTTCAGGTTCTTCAGAACTCCGATCCACTCTTGGATCCACCCGGACACTTTTCTCTTGGCCGCCAGCAGCACTTTGCAGCAGATCGCCATTCGAATCGGCAGACGAAACCCGACCCCGAAAGGCACCTATGCACCCGGCTTCCCTGGGTGAGGTAACACGAGTACTCCGGTGCTCCCGTGGGTAGAGACTCTTCAAAGTCCTAGATCTCAAAGGGTTTTGTCCTAGTCCTCTTTTAAGTGTCCCTTTTCTCTAATTTCCCGATCCCGACTTTCTCCATAGAAGTCAACGGCGTATCGCGGTTGTGTATTTACACTGCACGCGTCTCCCGTGGGTCCCCTGTGTCACTACCTTGGGTGGTTCCTTGTGGTCCAAGCACTTCTAGAGGCTCTAGGCCTAGTGTCTAGTTCAGTCGTGGTTCGCATACCACTTTATTGGTATATGGTTTGGTACGCCCCTAGGGCCCAAGCGTGTATTTGTGCTATTACTGTGTTTTAATACCTTATAACTTATGTACTTCGAACTCTAGCCTCATAAAGAGACTAGAGGGTGTGTTTAGCAATAAATACATATATTTTGAATATATACCTGGTGTGGTGCTCTTTCATTTGGTCACTCAAGAGATTATAGACTGGTAAAACAAGCTGCTTTACATTCCTTCAAGACTTAGCCTGAAGGCTGCTCTCCATAGCTACCACTAGGATAGCTTTCAATAAGGTTGTCTTTAACCTATCTCCAATAAGGGGTTGTTTGGACTGGTGCAAGGTGCCCACTATAATTAGTGGACAGCATATGCCAGGCCAACTTCTCACATTGGTGTGCAGCGTGTGGGATTCCAGCTTGCTATTGTTTTACCAGATAATCTCAATTGAATTGATCAACTGAAAACTTTAGGAAGGTGGAATCTGACTATATGGTTGCCCCCACTTTTTATGGTGTTTTGCTGGTTTATGACTTAGTTGGACTGGGATCCTGCTATTCAGGGCCCCAGTCTATCTGCTTTCTCTGTAAAATGGATTCCATGTGCCTTAGGCACATCTCTGATTGGGATCTGGAGTGCCCTTATAAGTCCCTAGTATATGGTATACTATGTACCAAGGGCATAGGTACCTCAGAGGCCTGCCAGGGGCTGCAGCATGTATTATGCCACCCCTGGAAGGCCATCCAAACTGACACCACAGGTCTGCTACTGCAGCCTGGGTAAGGTGGTGCATGCACCCCTTACTGTGATATAGGTTACCTATATCACTAAATACATACACACCTAGAAACCTATAAGTCACTCCTAAGGCAGGCCTTATCAATCCTAAAGGCAGAGTGCATGGTTCCTATGTGAGAGGGTGCCCCTGCATGAGCAGGGCCCCTCTGCAGCGTTCGGAGACCATCTCTGATGCTGTTTGTAGTGCAGCCTGACCATATACTCTTAAGCGCATTATATCCTCGCGGTAAAATGCTAACTTTGGAATGGCTGCACCTAAACATGTCGTGTTTGGTGTCAAACATCTTGGAATACTACCCCCCGCCAATCCTGGCGGCGGGGGTAGCATTCCACCCTTCTAGAGGGAAAGACATGTTAACTCTGGCTTAGTCCGGTAACTTCTTTCTAGAGCCCTGGCATCACAAAATGGATGCTGCTGCCACAGACACGAGTCTGGCCTCCTGCTGCTGGACGAAACTCCGGCAGGGGAGGCCTGGACAATAGGTTTCCTGTCCCAGGGAGGTGTGACCACCTCCCCAGACAGGATAATGTGTATTGGGGCTGGGCGGGAGCACTCTTAGAGTGCTTTGAAGTCCTGCACTGGGGGCACATTTGGTGTCCTCTGTGCATATCCCAGTTCAAACCGGATCAGGGGCTTGCAGCCCCTGCTCTGGCGCAGAACTGGACAAAGGGAAGTGGGTGTAGCCACCCCTCTGCCCTGACCCACCCATAGGTGGGGCCACAGAGTTAGTCCAACCCTATTTTTAGAATAAAGGTAGGAACCCAGTCCTTAGGACTTTAGATTATACCTGGACGAAACTCTGACACTGAATCCTGGACCTTCGACGCTCTACGACAAGATTAGAGGACTGAAGAATCTCCCTTGGGGTCAAGGAGTGACTCCCCTGCTTGGCAGGCACCAAGAAGCATCTGTCCGGTTCGCATTACTGAAGCTCCCGTCGGACGCCGAAGTCATCGCATCACCAGAGGTGGATTCTCCAGACTTCCCGAGGCTACCCTGAGTCCCCAGCAAAGCTGAGGCCCGTGGCTATCGTGGGTGACTTGAGACCGTGACCCCTGGACACCGAGCACATTTGCAAGTGCACCATCTTCTGGGTCTCCCAAGAAGTCGTGCTTTGGGCTCCGAGTAGCCCTAGCCTCCAGCACCACCTGCACCGAAGATCACTGGCCCCCACTCCACGAGTGTCCTGCAAGCCAGCTCCACGTGCGGCGTCACGAGGCTCCTTCGCGGTCGCTAGCCCGTTGGCTAGTAGCCCTTAACGAAGGCCAATCTTTTCCTTACTTGGCATCCTGGTTGCTCCAGGCCTGCCCTCACTTACCCTCGCTGGGTGAGTTCCACAGACCTTGCTGGTCTGCACCATCGACGATCTACATCTTCACTCGAGACTTGCCGTTGCCAAGGCTTGTTGGGTCCAATCCGGTCGCCGACACCTCAGCACTCGACAGACATTGAGCACCAGCCCGAATCCTGCTCCTGGTCGCCGACAACGCCTCCCGGACCTCGTGGCTGAAGAGTCAAGACGACCGTCAACGCACCTGAAGCACTCGACATCGGTGGGCATCTGTCCATCGCCTTCCTGGTCACTGGCTAGTGACCCAGACTCTGTCCCCTCTGCTTTCAGGTTCACCAGAACTCCGATCCACTCTTGGATCCACCCGGACACTTTTCTCTTGGCCGCCAGCAGCACTTTGCAGCAGATCGCCATTCGAATCGGCAGACGAAACCCGACCCCGAAAGGCACCTATGCACCCGGCTTCCCTGGGTGAGGTAACACAAGTACTCCGGTGCTCCCGTGGGTAGAGACTCTTCAAAGTCCTAGATCTCAAAGGGTTTTGTCCTAGTCCTCTTTTAAGTGTCCCTTTCTCTCTATTTTCCCGATCCCGACTTTCTCCATAGAAGTTAACGGCGTATCGCGGTTGTGTATTTACACTGCACGCGTCTCCCGTGGGTCCCCTGTGTCACTACCTTGGGTGGTTCCTTGTGGTCCAAGCACTTCTAGAGGCTCTAGGCCTAGTGTCTAGTTCAGTCGTGGTTCGCATACCACTTTATTGGTATATGGTTTGGTACGCCCCTAGGGCCCAAACGTGTATTTGTGCTATTACTGTGATTTAAGATCTTATAACCTATGTACTTGAACTCTAGCCTCATAAAGAGACTAGAGGGGTGTGTTTAGTAATAAATACATATATTTTGAATATATACCTGGTGTGGTGCTCTTTCATTTGGTCACTCAAGAGATTATAGACTGGTAAAACAAGCTGCTTTACATTCCTTCAAGACTTAGCCTGAAGGCTGCTCTCCATAGCTACCACTAGGATAGCTTTCAATAAGGTTGTCTTTAACCTACCTACCATAAGAGTCGATTTGGACTGGTGCAAGGTGCCCACTATAATTAGTGGACAGCATATGCCAGGCCAACTTCTCACAATGCACAGGTTCCCCCTCTTATACTAAAAGGAAGGGAGGGACTAGCTCTATGACCCCACCTATGGGAGGGTCAGGGGAGTGGGTGGCTACACCCACTTCCCCTTTGTCCAGTTTCACACCAGAGCAGGGGCAGGTAGCCCCTGAGCTGGTTTGAACTGGCATATGCACAGAGGAACCTTCTGCTCCCCCAGTGCAGGACTTCAAAGCACTCTAAGAGTGCACCCACCCAGCCCCAATACACTAAACCCTGTCTGGGAATGTGGTCACACCCTCCTGTGACAGGATACCTATTGTTCGGGCTTCCTCCACTGCGGAGTTTCGGTCATCAGCAGGAGGGCAGCCCAGTGTCTGTGACTGGTGGCATCCATTTTGTGATGCCATGGCTCTTGCAAGGATTCTACCGGGTTTCCACAGTAGGTACATGTCTATCCCTCTAGAAGGGTGGAATGCTACCCCCGCCACCAGAACTGGCGAGGGGGTAGTATTCCAAGATGTTTGACACCAAACATGACATGTTTCCGTGCAGCCATCCCAACGTTAGCATTTAACGTGAGGTTATAATGTGCTTAAGAGTATATGGTCAGGCTGCACTACAAACAGCATCAGAGAAGGGTCTCCGAATGATGCAGAGGGGCTCTGCTCATGCAGGGGCACCCTCTCACATAGGAACCAAGCACTCTGCCTTCAGGATTGATAAGGCCTGCCATAGGAGTGACTTATAGGTTTATATGTGTGTATCTATGTAGTGATATAGGTAGCCTATATCACAGTAAAGGGTGCATGCACCACCTTACCCAGGCTGCAGTAGCAGACCTGTGGTGTCAGATTTAGATCTGCTTCCCAGGGTGGCATAATACATGCTTCAGCCCCTGGTAGGCCTGTGAAGTACCTATGCCCTTGGCACCTAAGGTACCATATACTAGGGACTCATAAGGTACCCCAGTATTCAATCACTAGTGCACCTAGAGTGCACTCCAAGTCGTTTAGAGAGAACAGAGAGGCTGGGGCCCTGATTGGCAGGGTCCCAGCCTGACTATAGCCAGTAACCAGTGTAAACATCAGAAAAAAGTGGGGGCAACATAAGAGGCAGATCCTACTCTCCTACAGTCATTCTCTCTCTCAGTCAGTCTCTCTCTCTGTCAGTCAGTCTCTCTCTCAGTCAGTCAGTATCTCTGTCAGTCATTCTCTCTCTCAGTCAGTCAGTCTCTCTGAGTCAGTCAGTCTCTCTTAGTCAGTCAGTCTCTCTCTCAGTCAGTCAGTCTCTCTCTCTCAGTCAGTCAGTCTCTCTCTGTCAGTCAGTCTCTCTCTGTCAGTCTCAGTCAGTCTCTCTCTCAGTCAGTCAGTCTCTCTCTCTCTGTCAGTCTCAGTCAGTCAGTCAGTCTCTCTCTCTCTGTCAGTCTCTTTTTGTCAGTCAGTCTATCTCTGTCAGTATCTCTCTCTGACAGTCTCTCTCTCTCTGTCAGTCTCTCTCTTTCAGTCAGTCTCTCTCTCAGTCAGTCAGTCTCTCTCTCTGCCAGTCTCTCTCTCTGTCAGTCTCTCTCTGTCAGTCAGTGTCTCTCAGTCAGTCAGTCTCTCTCAGACAGTCAGTCTCTCTCAGTCAGTTAGTCTCTCTCTCAGTCGCTCTCAGTCAGTCAGTCTCTCTCTGTCAGTCAGTCTCTCTCTCTCTCTCTCCCTGCCAGACTCAGTCAGTCAGTCTCTCTCTCAGTCAGTCAGTCTCTCTCCCTGTCAGTCAGTCTCTCTCAGTCAGTCAGTCTCTCTCAGTCAGCCAGTTTCTCTCTCTGTCAGTCTCTCTCTGTCAGTCAGTCTTCTCTCAGTCAGTCAGTCTCTCTCTCAGTCAGTCAGTCAGTCTCTCTCTCTCTGTCAGTCAGTCTCTCTCTCTGTCAGTCAGTCTCTCTCTCTCTCTCAGTCAGTCAGTCTCTCTAAGTCAGTCAGTCTCTCTCTCAGTCAGTCTCTCTCTCAGTCAGTCAGTCTCTCTGTCAGTCAGTCTCTCTCTCTCTGTCATTATCTCTCTCTCTCTCTCTCTCTCTCTCAGTCAGTTTCTCTGTCAGTCAGTCTCTCTCTCAGTCAGTCAGTCTCTCTGTCAGTCAGTCTCTCTCTCAGTCAGTCAGTCTCTCTGTCAGTCAGTCTCTCTCTCTGTCAGTCTCTCTCTCTCAGTCAGTCTATCTGTCAGTCAGTCAGTCTCTCTCTCTGTCAGTCAGTCTCTCTCTCAGTCAGTCAGTCCCTCTGTCAGTCAGTCTCTCTCTATCAGTCAGTCTCTCTCTGTCAGTCAGTCACTCTCTGTCAGTCAGTATCTCTCTCTGTCAGTCTCAGTCAGTCTCTCTCTGTAGGAAGGTGGAATCTGACTATATGGTTGCCCCCACTTTTTTTATGGTGTTTTGCTGGTTTATGACTTAGTTGTACTGGGATCCTGCTATTCAGGGCCCCAGTCTATCTGCTTTCTCTGTAAAAGGTTTCCATGTGCCTTAGGCACATCACTGATTGGAATCTGGAGTGCCCTTATAAGTCCCTAGTATATGGTATACTATGTACCAAGGGCATAGGTACCTCAGAGGCCTGCCAGGGGCTGCAGCATGTATTATGCCACCCTGGAAGGCCATCCAAACTGACACCACAGGTCTGCTACTGCAGCCTGGGTAAGGTGGTGCATGCACCCCTTACTGTGATATAGGTTACCTATATCACTAAATACATACACACATATAAACCTATAAGTCACTCCTAAGGCAGGCCTTATCAATCCTGAAGGCAGAGTGCGTGGTTCCTATGTGAGAGGGTGCCCCTGCATGAGCAGGGCCCCTCTGCAGCGTTCGGAGACCCATCTCTGATGCTGTTTGTAGTGCAGCCTGACCATATACTCTTAAGCGCATTATAACCTCGCGTTAAATGCTAACTTTGGAATGGCTGCACCTAAACATGTCGTGTTTGGTGTCAAACATCTTGGAATACTACCCCCCGCCAATTCTGGCGGCGGGGTAGCATTCCACCCTTCTAGAGGAAAGACATGTTAACTCTGGCCTGAGTCCGGTAACTTCTTTCCAGAGCCCTGGCATCACAAAATGGATGCTGCTGCCACAGACACGAGTCTGGCCTCCTGCTGCTGGACGAAACTCCGGCAGGGAGGCCTGGACAATAGGTTTCCTGTCCCAGGGAGGTGTGACCACCTCCCAGACAGGATAATGTGTATTGGGGCTGGGCGGGGAGCACTTTCGGGTGCTTTGAAGTCCTGCACTGGGGGCACATTTGGTGTCCCTGTGCATACCCCAGTTCAAACCGGATCAGGGGCTTGCAGCCCCTGCTTTGGCACGAACTGGACAAAGGGAAAGGGTGTAGCCACCCCTCTGCCCTGACCCACCCATAGGTGGGGCCACAGAGTAGTCCAACCCCTATCCTTAGTATAAGTATAGGAACCCAGTCCTTAGGACTTTAGATTATCCCTGGACGAAACTCTGAAACTGAATCCTGGACCTTCGACGCTCTACTCACGATTAGAGGACAGAAGAATCTCCCTTGGGGTCAGGAGTGACTCCCCTGCTTGGCAGGCACCAAGAAGCATCTGTCCGGTTCGCATTTCTGAAGCTCCCGTCGGACGCCGAAGTCATCGCATCACCAGAGGTGGATTCTCAGACTTCCCGAGGCTACCCTGAGTCCCCAGCAAAGCTGAGGCCCGTGGCTATCGTGGGTGACTTGAGACCGTGACCCCTGGACACCGAGCACATTTGCAAGTGCATCCTCTTCTGGGTCTCCCAAGAAATCGTGCTTTGGGCTCCGAGTAGCCCTAGCCTCCAGCACCACCTGCACCGAAGATCACTGGCCCCCACTCCACGAGTGTCCTGTAAGCCAGATCCACGTGCGGCGTCACGAGGCTCCTTCGCAGTCGCTAGCCCGTTGGCTAGTAGCCCTTAATGAAGGCCAATCTTTTTCTAACTTGGCATCCTGGTTGCTCCAGGCCTGCCCTCACTTACCCTCGCTGGGTGAGTTCCACAGACCTTGCTGGTCTGCACCATCGACGATCTTCCTCTGCATCGAGACTTGCCGTTGCCAAGGCTTGTTGGGTCCAATCCGGTCGCCGACACCTCAGCACTCGACAGACATTGTGTACCAGCCGGAATCCTGCTCTTGGTCGCCGACAACGCCTCCTGGACCTCGTGGCTGAAGAGTCAAGACGACCGTCAATGCACCTGAAGCACTCGACATCGGTGGGCATCTGTCCATCGCCTTCCTGGTCACTGGCTAGTGACCCAGACTCTGTCCCCTCTGCTTTCAGGTTCTTCAGAACTCCGATCCACTCTTGGATCCACCCGGACACTTTTCTCTTGGTCGCCAGCAGCACTTTGCAGCAGATCGCCATTCAAATCGACAGACGAAACCCGACCCCGAAAGGCACCTATGCACCCGGCTTCCCTGGGTGAGGTAACACGAGTACTCCGGTGCTCCCGTGGGTAGAGACTCTTCAAAGTCCTAGATCTCAAAGGGTTTGGTCCAAGTCCTCTTTTAAGTGTCCCTTTTCTCTAATTTCCCGATCACGACTTTCTCCATAGAAGTCAACGGCGTATCGCGGTTGTGTATTTACACTGCACGCGTCTCCCGTGGGTCCCCTGTGTCACTACCTTGGGTGGTTCCTTGTGGTCCAAGCACTTCTAGAGGCTCTAGGCCTAGTGTCTAGTTCAGTCGTGGTTCGCATACCACTTTATTGGTATATGGTTTGAGTACGCCCCTAGGGCCCAAACGTGTATTTGTGCTATTACTGTGATTTAAGATAACTTATAACTTATGTACTTGAACTCTAGCCTCATAAAGAGACTAGAGGGGTGTGTTTAGCAATAAATACATATATTTTGAATATATACCTGGTGTGGTGCTCTTTCATTTGATCACTCAAGAGATTATAGACTGGTAAAACAAGCTGCTTTACATTCCTTCAAGACTTAGCCTGAAGGCTGCTCTCCATAGCTACCACTAGGATAGCTTTCAATAAGGTTGTCTTTAACCTATCTCCAATAAGGGGTTGTTTGGACTGGTGCAAGGTGCCCACTATAATTAGTGGACAGCATATGCCAGGCCAACTTCTCACACTCTCTAAATCAGTCTCTCTGTCAGTCAGTCTCTCTCTGTCAGACAGTCTCTCTCTCAGTCAGTCAGTCTCTCTCTCAGTCTCTCTCTCTGTCAGTTTCTCTCTCTCTCTTTGTCAGTCTCTCTCAGTCAGTCAGTCTCACTGTCAGTTAGTCTCTCTTTCAGTCAGTCTCTCTCTCAGTCAGTCAGTCTCTCTGCCAGTCAGTCTCTCTCTGTCAGTTTCTCTCTCAGTCTCTCTCTCTCTCACTCTCTCTCTGTCAGGCTCTCTCTGTCATTCAGTCTCTCTCTCTCGGTCAGTCAGTCTCTCTCTACCTCAGTCAGTCAGTATCTCTCTCAGTCAGTCAGTCTCTCTCTGTCTGTCAGTCTCTCTCTCTCTGTCAGTTTCTCTCTCTCTGTAAGTCTCTCTCAGTCAGTTATTCTTTCTCTCAGTCTCTCTCTCTGTCAGTCTCTCTCTCTCTCTCTCTCTCTCACTCTCTCTCTGTCAGGCTCTCTCTGTCATTCAGTCAGTCTCTCTCAGTCAGTCTCTCTCTCTCAGTCAGTCTCTCTCTCTCAGTCAGTCTTTCTCTCTCTCAGTCAGTCTCTCTCTTTCAGTCAGTCTCTCTCTCATTCAGTCAGTCTCTCTCTCTCTCTCTCTCTCTCAATCTCAGTCATTCAGTCTCTCAGTCAGTCAGTCTCTCTCAGTCAGTCACTCTCTCAGTCAGTCTCTCTCTGTCAGTCAGTCTCTCTCTGTCAGTCACTCTTAGTCAGTCCGTCTCTCTCAGTCAGTCAGTCTCTCTCTCTGTCAGTCTCTCTCTCTCAGTCAGTCTCTCTCTCTGTCAGTCAGTCTCTCTCTCAGTCAGTCAGTCTCTCTGTCAGTCAGTCTCTCTCTCTCTGTCAGTCTCTCTCTCTCTGTCAGTCTCTCTCTCTCTCTCTCAGTCAGTCTCTCTGTCAGTCAGTCTCTCTCTCAGTCAGTCAGTCTCTCTGTCAGTCAGTCTCTCTCTCAGTCAGTCTCTCTCTCAGTCTCTCTCTCTGTCAGTCTCTCTCTCTTTGTCAGTCTTTCTGTCAGTCAGTCTCTCTCTAAGTCAGTCAGTCTCTCTCTCAGTCTCTCTCTCTGTCAGTCTCTCTCTCTCTCTTTTGTCAGTCTCTCTCCAGTCAGTCAGTCTCACTGTCAGTCAGTCTCTCTGTCAGTCATTCTCTCTCTCAGTCAGTCAGTCTCTCTCTCAGTCAGTCTCTCTCTGTCAGTTTCTCTCTCAGTCTCTCTCTCTGTCAGTCTCTCTCTCACTCTCTCTCTGTCAGGCTCTCTCTGTCATTCAGTCTCTCTCTCTCAGTCAGTCAGTCTCTCTCTACCTCAGTCAGTCAGTATCTCTCTCTCTCAGTCAGTCTCTCTCTGTCTGTCATTCTTTCTCTCTCTCAGTCAGTCTCTCTCTGTCAGTCAGTCTCTCTCTCATTCCAGTCAGTCTCTCTCTCTCTCTCCAATCTCAGTCATTCAGTCTCTCAGTCAGTCAGTCTCTCTCCAGTCAGTCACTCTCTCAGTCAGTCTCTCTCTGTCAGTCAGTCTCTCTCTCTGTCAGTCACTCTTAGTCAGTCCGTCTCTCTCAGTCAGTCAGTCTCTCTCTCTGTCAGTCTCTCTCTCTCAGTCAGTCTCTCTCTCTGTCAGTCAGTCTCTCTCTCAGTCAGTCAGTGTAGGAAGGTGGAATCTGACTATATGGTTGCCCCCACTTTTTTATGGTGTTTTGCTGGTTTATGACTTAGTTGGACTGGGATCCTGCTATTCAGGGCCCCAGTCTATCTGCTTTCTCTGTAAAAGGTTTCCATGTGCCTTAGGCACATCTCTGATTGGAATCTGGAGTGCCCTTATAAGTCCCTAGTATATGGTATACTATGTACCAAGGGCATAGGTACCTCAGAGGCCTGCCAGGGGCTGCAGCATGTATTATGCCACCCCTGGAAGGCCATCCAAACTGACACCACAGGTCTGCTACTGCAGCCTGGGTAAGGTGGTGCATGCACCCCTTACTGTGATATAGGTTACCTATATCACTGAAATACACTACACACATATAAACCTATAAGTCACTCCTAAGGCAGGCCTTATCAATCCTAAAGGCAGAGTGCATGGTTCCTATGTGAGAGGGTGCCCCTGCATGAGCAGGGCCCCTCTGCAGCGTTCGGAGACCATCTCTGATGCTGTTTGTAGTGCAGCCTGACCATATACTCTTAAGCGCATTATATCCTCGCGGTAAAATGCTAACTTTGGAATGGCTGCACCTAAACATGTCGTGTTTGGTGTCAAACATCTTGGAATACTACCCCCCCGCCAATCCTGGCGGCGGGGGTAGCATTCCACCCTTCTAGAGGAAAGACATGTTAACTCTGGCTTACCCGGTAACTTCTTTCTGAAGCCCTGGCATCACAAAATGGATGCTGCTGCCACAGACACAAGTCTGGCCTCCTGCTGCTGGACGAAACTCCGGCAGGGGAGGCCTGGACAATAGGTTTCCTGTTGCAGGGAGGTGTGACCACCTCCCCAGACAGGATAATGTGTATTGGGGCTGGGTGGGTGCACTCTTAGAGTGCTTTGAAGTCCTGCACTGGGGGAGCAAAGGCTCCTCTGTGCATATGCCAGTTCAAACCAGCTCAGGGGCTACCTGCCCCTGCTCTGGCGCGAAACTGGACAAAGGGAAGTGGGTGTAGCCACCCCTCCCTTGACCCTCCCATAGGTGGGGTCATAGAGTTAGTCCCTCCCTGTTTTACTGGTTAAAATGGGGAACCCTTGCCACAGCAAGATTAGATTATACCTGGACGAAACTCTGAAACTGAATCCTGGACCTTCGACGCTCTACGACAAGATTAGAGGACTGAAGAATCTCCCTTGGGGTCAAGGAGTGACTCCCCTGCTTGGCAGGCACCAAAGAAGCATCTGTCCGGTTCGCATTACTGAAGCTCCCGTCGGACGCCGAAGTCATCGCATCACCAGAGGTGGATTCTCAGACTTCCCGAGGCTACCCTGAGTCCCCAGCAAAGCTGAGGCCCGTGGCTATCGTGGGTGACTTGAGACCGTGACCCCTGGACACCGAGCACATTTGCAAGTGCACCATCTTCTGGGTCTCCCAAGAAGTCGTGCTTTGGGCTCCGAGTAGCCCTAGCCTCCAGCACCACCTGCACCGAAGATCACTGGCCCCCACTCCACGAGTGTCCTGTAAGCCAGCTCCACGTGCGGCGTCACGAGGCTCCTTCGCGGTCGCTAGCCCGTTGGCTAGTAGCCCTTAACGAAGGCCAATCTTTTCCTTACTTGGCATCCTGGTTGCTCCAGGCCTGCCCTCACTTACCCTCGCTGGGTGAGTTCCACAGACCTTGCTGGTCTGCACCATCGACGATCTACATCTTACTCGAGACTTGCCGTTGCCAAGGCTTGTTGGGTCCAATCCGGTCGCCGACACCTCAGCACTCGACAGACATCGAGCACCAGCCCGAATCCTGCTCCTGGTCGCCGACAACGCCTCCCGGACCTCGTGGCTGAAGAGTCAAGACGACCGTCAACGCACCTGAAGCACTCGACATCGGTGGGCATCTGTCCATCGCCTTCCTGGTCACTGGCTAGTGACCCAGACTCTGTCCCCTCTGCTTTCAGGTTCACCAGAACTCCGATCCACTCTTGGATCCACCCGGACACTTTTCTCTTGGTCGCCAGCAGCACTTTGCAGCAGATCGCCATTCGAATCGACGACGAAACCCGACCCGAAAGGCACCTATGCACCCGGCTTCCCTGGGTGAGGTAACACGAGTACTCCGGTGCTCCCGTGGGTAGAGACTCTTCAAAGTCCTAGATCTCAAAGGGTTTTGTCCTAGTCCTCTTTTAAGTGTCCCTTTCCTCTATTTTCCCGATCCCGACTTTCTCCATAGAAGTTAACGGCGTATCGCGGTTGTGTATTTACACTGCACGCGTCTCCCGTGGGTCCCCTGTGTCACTACCTTGGGTGGTTCCTTGTGGTCCAAGCACTTCTAGAGGCTCTAGGCCTAGTGTCTAGTTCAGTCGTGGTTCGCATACCACTTTATTGGTATATGGTTTGAGTACGCCCCTAGGGCCCAAACGTGTATTTGTGCTATTACTGTGATTTAAGATCTTATAACCTATGTACTTGAACTCTAGCCTCATAAAGAGACTAGAGGGTGTGTTTAGTAATAAATACATATATTTTGAATATATACCTGGTGTGGTGCTCTTTCATTTGGTCACTCAAGAGATTATAGACTGGTAAAACAAGCTGCTTTACATTCCTTCAAGACTTAGCCTGAAGGCTGCTCTCCATAGCTACCACTAGGATAGCTTTCAATAAGGTTGTCTTTAACCTATCTACCATAAGAGTCGATTTGGACTGGTGCAAGGTGCCCACTATAATTAGTGGACAGCATATGCCAGGCCAACTTCTCACAGTCAGTCTCTCTGTCAGTCAGTCTCTCTCTCTCTGTCAGTCTCTCTCTCTCTGTCAGTCTCTCTCTCTCTCTCTCAGTCAGTCTCTCTGTCAGTCAGTCTCTCTCTCAGTCAGTCAGTATCTCTGTCAGTCAGTCTCTCTCTCAGTCAGTCTCTCTCTCAGTCTCTCTCTCTGTCAGTCTCTCTCTCTTTGTCAGTCTTTCTGTCAGTCAGTCTCTCTCTAAGTCAGTCAGTCTCTCTCTCAGTCTCTCTCTCTGTCAGTCTCTCTCTCTCTCTTTGTCAGTCTCTCTCAGTCAGTCAGTCTCACTGTCAGTCAGTCTCTCTGTCAGTCAGTCTCTCTCTCAGTCAGTCAGTCTCTCTGTCAGTCAGTCTCTCTCTGTCAGTTTCTCTTTCAGTCTCTCTCTCTGTCAGTCTCTCTCTCACTCTCTCTCTGTCAGGCTCTCTCTGTCATTCAGTCTCTCTCTCTCAGTCAGTCAGTCTCTCTCTACCTCAGTCAGTCAGTATCTCTCTCTCTCAGTCAGTCAGTCTCTCTCTGTCTGTCAGTCTATCTCTCTCTCAGTCAGTCAGTCTCTCTCTCAGTCTCTCTCTCTGTCAGTCTCTCTCTCTCTCTCTCACACTCTCTCTCTGTCAGGCTCTCTCTGTCATTCAGTCTCTCTCTCTCAGTTAGTCTCTCTCTACCGCAGTCAGTCCGTATCTCTCTCTCTCAGTCAGTCAGTCTCACTCTGTCTGTCAGTCTTTCTCTCTCTCTGTCAGTCTCTCTCTCTCTCAGTCAGTCTCTCTGTCACTCAGTCTCTCCCTCAGTCAGTCAGTCTTTCTCTGTCAGTGTTCCTACCCTGCCCCCTTTTCTTGTTTTTCATTTTTGTTTAACTGTTTTCTTATGACTCGGTTTAACCTAGTCCCAAGATGGCTGCCAGCATTTCCTGGATGAAGTGCTGACAGCCAATCAGATTTCACGATGACATGTGTGGTTAGGCTCCGCCCAGATATCGATATTTCTTTTTCCTTTCTTTTTCCTTTAATATTTCAAAAACTACTGAACGTATTTACACCATTTAAAAAAAAGGGCTCTTTCTGAACCAAGGGGGGCTACCTTTTTGCCAAATTTGGTGTAATTCCATTCATCAGTTCGGGCTGTAGCTTTGTCTACAGTTTCCTATGGAAATTAACATGGGGAAAACTCGTTTTGGGACCCCACTTTTTTCTCGGCCCCCGCTTGACGAATCACCCCGAAACTTTCAAGACAGGAGCTGACCGGAGCGCCCCACTAGTTTTGAACATTTTGCGAAGATTTGTCAACCGGCGGCAAAGTTATTGGGAAAAGAAAAAACACTTTTTGAATAGAAACAAGGTCCTAGCTACAACTACCTACTGGCAACTGCCAGTAGGTAGTTATAGTTAGGACCAAGTTTCCATAGGAAAAGCATTTTTTGATTTGCTTATAACTTTGGCGTTGTTTGACGAATCTTTACGAAAATTTCCCCAAAAATTATTTTTTCAGATCAGCTCCTATCTTGAAGTTTTTGGGGTGATTCGTCAAGGGGGGGCTGAGAAAAAAGGGGCGTCCCAAAACGTGTTTTCTCCATGCAATTTCCATAGGAAACTTTAGACAAGGCTACAGGTCAAACTGCTGAACGGAATTACGCCAAATTTGGCAGGGAGAAAGGTCTTGGTCCAGAAAGCACGCTTTTGTTTGAATGATGTAAATCCGTTCAGTAGTTTTTGAGAAATATCAAAATTTATAGATATTGATATTTGAGAATTATGACATCTGATTGGCTGAGGCGTTACGAGCACGAGCTTGCGGCTCATTGGCTGTGAACGGTTGAAACTAGGAAGTGTTGGCAGCCATTTTGTAACTCAGTTGAAAGGAGTAGGGGGAAAAAAAGAGAAAAATTGTATAAGAGGGTATAGTAGGAACACTGTGGACTTAGTTTAAGCAGTATGTACGGTGCAGAGGCAGGGAGTTTGAATGTTGCGTAGGCCGTTGAAATCACATCCGCAGAACAACGGTGAGCGGTATTGCGGCAAGGTTGCGTTGTCTCTGGAAATCCCGTCGGGAAAACAATGCGCCGTATTGCGGCAAGCAGTGTGTAGAGTGCACACACAGGTAGTGTGAATGTTGCGTAGGCCATGGAAATCACGTCAGCAAAACAACGATGCACGGTATTGCGGCAATGTTCAGTAGGCTTGTGAAAATCATATCGGGAAAACAACAATGCGCCGTATTGCGGCCTTCCTTTAATATAATGCGTAGTAATGTTTACTTATAATGTGGTGTTCACTTTTATCACGGATAGTGTCACTTTGTGTGAGAAGTTGGCCTGGTATATGCTGTTCACTAGTTAAAGTGGACACCATGCACTAGTACAATTCGACTCTTATGGTAGGTAGGTTTAAGACAACCTTTATAGAAAGCTATCCTAGTGGTAGCTGTGGAGAGCAGCCTTCAGGCTAAGTCTTGGAGGAATGTAAAGCAGCTTGTTTTACCACACAATCTCTTGAATCACCAAATGAAAAGACACCACACAGGTATATATATCAAATATATATGTATTTATTACTAAACAACTCTCTACTAATCTCTTGTGAGATTAGAAGACAGGAACATATGCATAAATCAACGTTTCACAATAAATTAAGCACAAATATGGCTGGGGCCCTAGGGGCGTACCAGACCATATACTAAAAAAGAGACTTAAGAACAACGACTTGCAGGGAGACAAGGCCCAGGGCCTTCAGAAGTGCTGGGGCCTCACGAAACCACCCAAGGCAGGTAAGTAAAGGACCCACGGGGGACACGTGCAGTGAGTGAACACAGGCACGGATCGCTGTAGACTTCAATGGATCAAGTCACGGTTGGAAATTAAGAGTTTAAGGGCACTTCGGGAGTAGCTACAAGCAAGTCACTTACAGGGTAAGTAGTTCTAGGGCCAACACCCTCAGGAGCACCGTAGTGCTGGAGTTACCTCACCAAGGTAAGCCGGGTGCATAGGTGTCCTTTGGTGTCAGGTCGCGGCGTCGTTTGCAATGGGAGCCAATGAAGACTTGCTGCTTGTGAAGACAGAAGAAGTGTCCGGTGGAATCCAAGCCTGGATTCGGAAGAAGGAAGACCTGAAAGCAGAGGGGACAGTGTTCAAAGTCACTTGGCAGTGACCCGGGGCAAGGAAGATGAATGCCCACCGTCGTCGACAGATTCAGGTTGTTCTATGGTGTCTTGACTCTTCGGCCACGAGGTCCAGGAGGTGTCAAGGACAAACAGGAGCTGGATTCCGCGTGTCCCACAAAGTCTTCAGTGAACTGCAGTGTTGGCGTCCCGATTGGAGCCAACAAGCCTTGGTAGCAGCAAGTCTTGTGGAAAGTGTAAAAAGTCAATGGTGCAGACCAGCAAGGTCTGGGGAACTTACCCAGCGAGGGTAAGTCAGGGCAGGCCTGGAGCAACCAGGGGAGCCCTTTGGATTTGTAGAAAAGTGTTCAGGGGACCCACAAGCCAGCTGGCAAGGGATTGCAAAGATGCCTCGGGAGGATTCTTCAACAGAGGCCCACGGTCACTCGGGACAGGGTAGGCCTCTGATCTTCAGAGGAGTTCTTGCTAGAGGCTGGGATCACACGTGATCCAAAGCACAGGTTCTTAGAACATCGTGAAGGGGTTGCACTTGACAATAGTGCACTGTACCCAGGGACTGCGGTTCCTCGTCACTCGTGGGGTCCACTGGCCTCAGCTTCGCTGGGGACTCACGATGGCCTTGGAGAAGTCAGGAAATCCTCATCTTGGGCTGCAGGGACCTCGGGCTCCAGCGGTAGCTGTGTAGTTTGCGACTGTCATTTCAGTTTTTGGTGCCTGCCAAGCAGGGGAGTCACTCCTTGACTCCAAGGGAGATTCTTCAGTCTTCCAGAGGTAGTGGAACGTCGAAGGTCCAGGATTCTTCTTCAGAGCATCGTCCAGGGGTATCTAGTTTGCAATGCACAGGTTCCCCCTCTTATACTAAAAGGAAGGGAGGGTCTAGCTCTATGACCCCACCTATGGGAGGGTCAGGGGAGTGGGTGGCTACACCCACTTCCTTTGTCGAGGTTCGCACCAGAGCAGGGGCAGGTAGCCCCTGAGCTGGTTTGAACTGGCATATGCACAGAGGAGCCTTCTGCTCCCCCAGTGCAGGACTTTAAAGCACTCTAGGAGTGCACCCACCCAGCCTCAATACACTAAACCCTGTCTGGAAGGTGGTCACACCCTCCTGCGACAGGATACCCTATTGTTGGGCCTCCTCCACTGCGAGTTTCGGTCATCAGCAGGAGGGCAGCCCAGTGTCTGTGACTGGTGGCATCCATTTTGTGATGCCAGGGCTCTTCAGGATTCTACCGTGTTTCCACAGTAGGTACATGTCTATCCCTCTAGAAGGGGTGGAATGCTACCCCGCCACCAGAACTGGCAGGGGGTAGTATTCAAGATGTTTGACACCAAACACGACATGTTTCCTTGCAGCCATCCCAAAGTTAGCATTTAACGCGAGGTTATAATGCGCTTAAGAGTATATGGTCAGGCTGCACTACAAACAGCCTCAGAGAAGGGTCTCCGAATGCTGCAGAGGGCTCTGCTCATGCAGGGGCACCCTCTCACATAGGAACCAAGCACTCTGCCTTCAGGATTGATAAGGCCTGCCATAGGAGTGACTTATAGGTTTATATGTGTGTATCTAGGTAGTGATATAGGCAGCCTATATCACAGTAAGGGGTGCATGCACCACCTTACCCAGGCTGCAGTAGCAGACCTGTGGTGTCAGATTTAGTCTGCTTCCCAGGGGTGGCATAATACATGCTTCAGCCCCTGGTAGGCCTGTGAAGTACCTATGCCCTTGGCACCTATGGTACCATATACTAGGGACTCATAAGGTACCACAGTATCCAATCACTAGTGCACCTAGAGTGCACTCCAAGTCGTTTAGCGAGAACAGAGAGGCTGGGTCCCTGATTGGCAGGGTCCCAGCCTGACTATCGCCAGAAACCAGTGTAAACATCAGAAAAAAAGTGGGGGCAACATAAGAGGCAGATCCTACTCTCCTACACTTTGTTAGAGGAAATTTAATATTATATGGGAGGGCGTGTTCTGTCCCTGTGCGCGGAATAAAATTAACGTTTAATTGGCTGAGGTGTTCCAACTAACGAGCTTAATATTCATTGGCTGCGAACCATTGAAAGTAGAAGTGTTGCTAGCCATTCCCTCCCCTCCGCGGAGTAGCAAGGACATCTGATTGGCTCACATGTTCCAAGCAGGACCTTCCAGAGCTTAATGTTCATTGGCTGCGAACCATTGAAAGTCGAAGTGTTGCCAGCCATTCCCTTCCCCTCCGCGGAGTAGCAGGGACATCTGATTGGCTGACGTGTTCCAAGCAGGACCTTCCAGAGCTTAATGTTCATTGGTTGTAAACCATTGCAAGTAGAAGTGTTGTCAGCGATTGCCTCCCCCTCCAAAGGAGTATCAGGGACATCTGATTGGGTAATGTGTTCCAAGCAGGACCTTCCCAAGCTTAATGTTCATTGGCTGTGAAGCATTAAAAGTAGAAGTGTTGGCAGCCATTCCCTCCCCCTCTGCGGAACAACATGGGCATTTTATTGGCTAAAGGGTTCCGAGTTCAAGTTGCTCCTTATTGGCTGGGAACGGTTCACTGTTGTCAGCCATTTTGTAACGCACTTCAAAGGAGTACGGGAAAAAAAGTAGTAGAGGGGAGGGTAGGAATACTATTAAGTCTGTACAGTGGTCACAAGGTGGTGGACAGGGACTGTGAAGGTAAAAATTGTTTTTTATATATTTTAAGGAGCCATTTATATAATTTGCGTGGGGCCTACAAATCACGGCAGGAAAATAACAGAGTGTGTTGCGGTCTTCTTTTTATTAAGTCCACGGGTGGGATACTTCCCAGGAGCACTAGTTACTTAGAATGTGGGGGCATATTACCTAGGATTTGCGATGTTTTTTTTATCGCCGGCTATCGCTGGATTTCATCGCGGAGATAACACGTTATTATCAACGCTTATCTCCGAGGCGATAAAAAATCCAGCGATAGCGGCGAAACCCAGCAATAGCGCGAGTAATCCAGCGCTAAAATCACTGCGCTAATGAAAAGCTTGCTAATAGGCAGGTGAGGACTTAACCTTACAATCCACCTCCCATTGACAAGAATGGTTAAGTCAAGTTTTTAGCAGGTGTTAAATTCCAGCGATAATCGCAGTTAGCGCGACTTTTTTTATCGCTTTGCGGGCATTGCTAATAGGGGGAAGTTGTGTTTGCGACTGTTTTCAGTTGCTTTTAGTTGGGAACGCCTACTTTGCATGTCATTAGCGATATATATCGCTGACATGCAAAGCGGCACCAAAACGGTCGCTTTCGCCATAAAGCTGTCGCTAACAGCTGTTAGCGACAGCTTGCTAATAGGGCGATAGAAATATTGCTGCTTTAGCGGCAAAAAGTGCCGCTAAAGCGGCGATACCGCGCTTGCTAATATGCCCCGTGGTGTTTTCTGACGGGGAGGTGTGGTTGCGCTGCAAAAATTTCAGTCTAGGTTTGAAACAGTTTTTATTAAGCAATCACAAATATACTTTCTTATGAAAGTGAAGCTCTATATATGAGAGGGGTGACAAATAAAAACGCAATTCATAAAATATCCCTTAGCGTGGCCACACCCTCCCTTTTTTGTCGCCTATAGTTTGTAAAAGTGTTGCCCCATATTCTTTTTAATATAAAAGGGCATCAGTTACTTTTAGATAAAGTAGAAAAGAAGTGCTGCAAGAAACACTCCCGCACTACATCATCTCAGGTCACAACAACAATAACAAGTAAAAACAGTTAAACACAAATGACGTCATATTACATGGAAATGTACGCTTTATCAAAATATTAAATGAAGCACTATGTATACAATTTTTTTTAGCAACTACTACTTTATAAAACATTAGCAGTGTTACAAACTGTGAGGTAGTAAGTTATCTACGGAAATAACTGTAGTATATGTTGTTAATTTCTCGCACAGATAGATCTCCAACCCCTTTGAACTACTATAAAGTCACAGTATTCAAATATACAGGGTGACTTTATAGTATTCCACAGGAGAACAAGAATAAGGACCACAACAAGGGGCATATTAGCAAGACCCACGTTAAAATTATCGCCGTGCACATCTAACCTGGGCTTCTATTGGAATTCTATAACGCATATTAGCCCCCAAATTTTTTACAATTTCTATTCTGTAGAACTCGGGAAAGTTCTGTCGTAGTGCTTAGAGGTCGCTCACTGCTCCGCTAAGAGATCACGTACTCCTTTAACATATAGGATAGTAGTATAATATACAATACTATTCCTATATCTTCTATAGGGAGAAGGAGAATAGGAACCACAACAGAGAAAAAGAGAAATACCAAAATATCATTCAGAAATGTAGAGTTTATCAAAGGCATTCAGTAAGAAAGTATCTATGCAAACAATCTTTTTTAAAGTGCAATATTCTCACTGAAAAATATCTGATCAAGTAAGTTATAAAGGTCAGTAATCTGTATTTCAGATGGTTTACTCCTGGGTGCCAACAAATCTCCAACTCTTGTTGTCTGAAAAAATGACACTGTACTACAATATACAGAGTGTCACTGATGCCAGACAATAGGAAAAGGAAAATAAAGTCATGAACACAAAACAAGATGAAAAAACGAAATATTTTCCAGCGGTGAATATGTTCAAAGCTTCTTTTCTCCGGGACTTCAAAATCTTTCGTCTTCGCGTCGACGGGTCATAAACTCCACTGAGGTCAGTATGAATGTGAATATTACAATATACATACTCACACTATATGATCCCAGGGGTAAACAGAGTAAGAACTAGAAGCTGCTGACGTTACATATAAATCTTTAGTCTTCGCGCCCACGGGTCACCAACACTTCTGAGGTCAAGTATAGTGTCAATATTATAATATACAAAGTCACACTATATGAGCTCAAAGGAGCCAGAAAAGGAACAATGTTTTCTATATTCTGTCTGTTTCTGAATACAAGCTGCTGATGTTACATATGAATGGCAAAAACAATCAATAACACTTTTTTCTAAATACAAATCTTTAAATAATCACAAATAGCTACGTATTATAAATATCTGCTATGCCATAATCAAACAACTTACAACTCTGTAATATGTTTTGTTGTCGCAAAAGAAGAATCCGACGCTAGAAAATGGAACCTGCATCACAGAATGGACACGCGTAAATAACTCGCAAAAACAAAACTAATCGATCAACGGGTGTGGTTTATATACTTTTCGGTTATTGAGTAGTCTATGGAAGGAACATGCGGCTCCGCCCATTTAGATGTCCCGTTTTACAGTTGACACGTGCTCACGTTTTCACTGTTTAACTTGTGCACGTGTTGGGAAAAGTTACAAATGTGAAGCGGTAAAGGTTTCGATTTCGATCCTCACACGTATAAGCTCCTTAATATGTACATACGTTGGAGAGCTTAAAAACTGTTACCCGGCAAACCATGTCATTTCCTTTCTCGTGACTAAAAACATCTATTAATTGCCGTAATTCTAAATAGAAGATATTAAAAAAATATTGTTCAGAATAGAAGAAAAAAAAATACGTGCTAATATTTCTCATCACTATGGGTTTAAATTAAAAAAATGCCAGTATTTGTAAAGCGTACAGCTACCTCCAGAGAGGTGTCCTGACGCTCGGGAAGATTAAGCAAGGTATTGCCCATAGTGACATAGTGGTGGGCTAACGTGCCGCCGGAGCCGGGAATCGAACTGTGAACGCTGTTGTTCGAAGTCAGGTATCATAGCTGCTGCGTCACAATTTTTCCACACTTAGATGTTAATTAGTGCTAATCAAGTTTTAAACATTGTTAAATTATAACTTATAACAGACTACTGTTACAGTTAGTTTTTCACTACAAAAAGTATGCACGTTTCTTTTTTTTAATTTACTTAAAAACAATATAGGTTTCAGGGACATTGTAGTTAGAAATTAGCATTTATAAAACCTTCGAAATTCACTGAAAAAACCATAGGTTTTAAAAACGTTATAGTTAGAAATTAGCATTTAAAAAACCTTAGAAATTCACTAAAAAAATCATAGGTTTTAAAAACGTTATAGTTAGAAATTAGCATTTAAAAAACCTTAGAAATTCACTGAAAAAACCACAAGTTTCAGGGACGTTATAGTTAGTTGGACATTTTACTCGTACAAAACCAGAGAAATTCTGCCGTAATAGTTAGTTCAACTGACTCTTGGATTATGTTTAGCGACTTTGCTCAGCCGCGAAGATGCCCGCTGCGTCCTAGGCAGATCCAGCGTTTGGGAGCACCGAGCGCATTGGAGCGGAGGGGCCGCTTCGAGGATTTTTTACGAACAGTCCTGCAGAGTTTCAGCTCCATTCTCACCCACTGGGGTAATACTGAGGATTACAGTTCAGGCTGTGGCAGCACCCACTGGGGTTGAAAGATGAGGAACTACAAGTACCAGTAGCCTTTGCTGCATACGCCCACGGAGGCGGGTCTTGAATTACTTATTAAGGTGTTCCTCATTACTGACTGCCATTTCTTGTTCCTTTGCCCGTGATCAAGAACACCAGCTGTTCAAAACGCGTTGGGCTTCGTACTGAAGAGTGAGACTTTTAACTTGCAGTGCTGAAAACCTTGAATAAAGGCATCTAACTCTCCGTGGTGGCATCTTCAAGTGGGGCGAATCTCTTGGATTATATATATATATTCACTGAAAAAACCATAGGTTTCAGACACGATTATAGTTAGAAATTTGCATTTAAAAAACCTTACAAATTCACTGAAAAAACCATAGGTTTTAGGGACAGTTATAGTTAGTTGGACATTGCACTCGTACAAAACCACAGAAATTCCCCCGTTATAGTTAGTTCAGCTAACTATAACTCGCGCCCCCGCAATGCACTGCTGATGACGTCAAATATTACATCACTCATGACATGGTCAGTGACATCACTGATGACATCACTGATGACATCTCAAATGACATCACTGATGACATCATCCTTGTGGTAGAGTGGCAGACCTCCTCTCACCCTAATATAACCTTTGATACACACACTCAAAAATACAAACTAACATTTTCAAAACAATGGACATACCAATACCAGTTACAACACACCTATTCAGTAATTCCAAGATCTACACACACATCCACTCATTCACCAACAGTCCCTATACAGTCACTCATATGTACTCATACACCTATACATCCTGTTACACACCGCCACTCATCCATAGAGTTACTCACACACATAGTCACACATGCAAACAAAGTATCAAACATCCATTTACTTGCATATACAGTTATACACACACTACCACACTTACTTCTACAGAAACTTACACATACTGACTCTCTTAAACAATTACTTATAGAAACACCTACTTATTTGTACAGGAACTCTTCCAATCTCTCACTCTCACATATACTCACTTATATACACCAATACTCACATATACTAGTTTAAAACATATGTAGTTACTCATAAAGACACTATTGAGACAGTCATTCACTCACTAACACACTCCATACACATACTCATCCATCTATACAGTCCTGCACACATGCTGTCTTCAACACGTACAAACAGTGAGTCACTCATTCATGCATCTATGCACTAAGTAATACCCCCACCGAACCATACAGACACTCAGACACTCATACTGATACTCAAAAAACCAACTAATAACCCATATAGACACTCATGTAGCTACTCACCAACCCATGCAGCCACTTATACACAAAGTGAGAGACTGATACAGATATTTTCATATTTAAACATTACTCACTAACCCATGTATTCACTAAGATACACTTAGTCAGTTACACAATCAACTTTACAAAAAAAATCATCCATTTAGACACTTATATACCCATTTATTCTTCCATCGACCTTGAGATATACATATATAAAACATATTTAATTTTCAGAAAAACACACATTCACTGGATGATGTCATCAGTGATGTCATCAGTGATGTCATTTGAGATGTCATCAGTGATGTCATGAGTGATGTCACTGACCATGTCATGAGTGATGTAATATGTGACGTCATCAGCAGTGCATTCCGGGCGCGCGAGTTATAGTTAGCTGAACTAACTATAACGGGGAATTTCTATGGTTTTGTACGAGTGAAATGACCAACTAACTATAACGCCCTGAAACCTATGGTTTTTTCAGTGAATTTCTAAGGTTTTTAAATGCTAATTACTAACTATAACGTGCCTGAAACCTATGGTTTTTTCAGTGAATTTCTAAGGTTTTTTAAATGCTAATTTCTAACTATAACGTGCCTGAAACCTATGGTTTTTTCAGCGAATATATATATATTTATTATACTATGTATACATGTGAAAATGAGAAAACAGTCCCGGGCACACGTATTGAGGATATAAATGGAACAAGGAGTCTCTTTAAAGATCAAATTGCTTGGGTCGACACCAGAGTAATTGTTAAAAGATTTTTAATAAGGCAACATCAAAGAGAGGCAACCAGCCGACACGTGTTTCGTCATACGGGAAAGATCCCGTGACTCTTCAGGGCTGTATTGACAGTGACGAGTAAATGCCAGAATGGCTGGGTAAAAGGAATATGGTTCCACAAGGCCAGTAAAAAATGAAATGCCTAGTCGGGGGATCTAGGAGGACAAGTCTGGCCCTGTGTAGAGACGTGACCTGGAGGTCAAACAGCCTGTGGAGGCGAGCAAGGGCGGGTGCGCCCTGAATAACAGAACCAGGTGACCATCCAGTGTCCGTATCGAGGAGAGTAAAGGCAGGAAAGCCGTGAGATGGCAGGATAAAATTAAAACCTGGGTAAATCACGATGGAAGGAGTACTGGTGATAGAAGCAAGGTGGCGGGTGCGCCGGACAGATATCAGCGTGGTGTATGCCGAAGGAGACTGGTCTCGTCTGTGTAACCGGATGCGTTTTTTCAGTGAATTTCTAAGGTTTTTTAAATGCTAATTTCTAACTATAACGTGCCTGAAACCTATGGTTTTTTCAGCGAATATATATATATTTATTATACTATGTATACATGTGAAAATGTTTCGGTCCCCTGTTTGCCTCGGTGGCATGGAAAAAATGGGTGGAACTGACGTCAGCACGCCGACGAGGTCCTCTTATGGCTCCGATGACGTCATACGGTGTCGCGAGCGGAGCCGTGCTATTATGACATCCTCGTTGACGTGGGAGAGCTAGGAAAGAATTTCCGTGGAATGCTGGTGCAGGGGATATTCACCTAAGTGTTCAGGCTAGTCCTTTGGGAGCAACTGTTTATGTTGCCACTCCAGAAACCGAAACCAGTGATCCGAGGGCAGAGGCCCTGCAGATGGCACACGAGGTGGGGTGCCCAGTCGTGTGCACCGGCGGGGCAGCGAAGTGACAAGCACCACAACCCACAAAAAAGGTAACAAGGGCACTGAATAACACAGGATCTTCTCTTTGTATCTGGCAGGAACAACGAAGTTAAAATGCCCTAGTACCAAAATGTAGAATTAGTGCTACAACGGTCTTCAAGAGGACCTGCGATGCCGCTTCTGCCTCCCGTACCCTGGAGGTGGCACATGGGTCACGCGGTACGGTCATACTGTGGTGGGACGCACACTCGTTGACCTCTCATGGCACTGCTCCACACTTCAGGGAGGACGCTTTCCATTAGCTATGTTTTCTGATGACATGTTGCACCTGCCCCGTCCAACAACAGAACTCCTTTAGATCCAAACAGACTCTTCCACTCTCTCACCGGAAGTGAAACCAGGCCACGCGGACACTTTCACAATACAACAGCTGGGAATGCACTTTTCGGTAAAAAAAACACATTCCTTCCTCCTAATTAATCAAATAAACATCTCACTGAAGAACAGGGGCCAGCTTCGATTGGTAAACAGCCGTTACAACGACTTTTTTACTTTGCGAGACCATTACAACGCATGCATTACCACGCATGCGTTGTACATCACAAAGTCATTACTACGCATTTTTTTAGAACGCATGGTCATTTACCACGCATGCCTTTACAACGAATTTTGTTGTAAAGGTATGTATGGTAAATGACCAAGCATTCTAAAAAACATGTAGACGATCCATGTCGTTGTAAGGAAACAGAGGCTGTTCCGTTTCCTCACAACGACGTGCACCGCCCCTCAGAGATGACGTGAAGCAGGAACCACGAGGAGAGAGGAACCACAAGGAGTGAGAGGTAAGGGGGATTGAGCATGGGGTGGGGGTTTCTTTTCTAGGGTTTAGGGTAGTGCAGTGGTGTTTGGGTGGTGTAGGGGGTCGTGCTGGGGGTAGTGTTTTAGGGTTTAGGGTAGTGCAGTGGTGTTTGGGTAGTGTAGGGGGTCGTGCTGGGGGTAGTGTTTTAGGCTTCAGGGTAGTGCAGTAGTGTAGGGGGTCGTGCTGGGGGTAGTGTTTTAGGGTTTAGGATAGTGCAGTGGTGTACGGGTAGTGTAGGGGGTCGTGCTGGGGTAGTGTTTTAGGGTTTAGGGTAGTGCAGTGGTGTTTGTGTAGTGTAGGGGGTCATGCTGGTGGTAGTGTTTTATGGTTTAGGGTAGTGCAGTGGTGTTTGTATAGTGTAGGGGGTCGTGCTGGGAGTAGATTTAGGGTTTAGGGTAGTGCAGTGGTGTTTGGGTAGTGTAGGGAGTCGTGCTGGGGGTAGTGTTTTAGGGTTTAGGGTAGTGCAGTGGTGTTTGTGTAGTGTAGGGGGTTGTGCTGGGGGTAGTGTTTTAGGGTTTATGTTAGTGCTGTGGTGTTTGGGTCGTGGTGGGGGTAGTGCTGGGGTTGTGTTTTAGGGTTTAGGGTAGTGCAGTGGTGTTTGGGTAGTGTAGGGGGTAGTGCTGGGGGTAGTGTTTTAGGGTTTAGAGTAGTGCAGTGGTGTTTGGGTAGTGTAGGGGTTCATGCTGGGGGTCGATTTAGGGTTTAGGGTAGTGCAGTGGTGTTTGTGTTCTGAGGGGGTCGTGCTGGGGGTAGTGTTTTAGGGTTTAGAGTAATGCAGTGGTGTTTGTATAGTGTAGGGGGGTTTAGGGTAGTGCAGTGGTGTTTGTGTAGTGTAGGTGGTCATGCTGGGGGTAGTGTTTTAGGGTTTAGGGTAGTGCAGTGGTGTTTGTGTAGTGTAGGGGTAGGGTTTAGGGTAGTGCAGTGGTGTTTGTGTAGTATAGGGGGTCATGCTGTGGGTAGTGTTTTAGGGTTTAGGGTAGTGCAGTTGTGTTTGTGTAGTGTAGGGGGTCGTGTTTTAGGGTATAGGGTAGTGCAGTGGTGTTTGGGTAGTGTAGGGGGTCATGCTGGGGGTAGTGTTTTAGGGTTTAGGGTAGTGCAGTGGTGTTTGTGTAGTGTGGGAGGTCATGCTGGGGGTAGATTTAGGGTTTAGTGTAGTGCAGTGGTGTTTGGGTAGTGTAGGGAGTCATGCTGGGGGTAGTGTTTTAGGGTTTAGGGTAGTCCAGTGGTGTTTGTGTAGTGTAGGGAGTTGTGCTGGGGGTAGTGTTTTAGGGTTTAGGGTAGTGCAGTGGTGTTTGGGTAGTGTAGGGGGTCGTGCTGGGGGTAGTGTTTTATGGTTTAGGGTAGTGCAGTGGTGTTTGTGTAGTGTAGGGGGTCATGCTGGGGGTAGTGTTTTAGGGTTTAGGGTAGTGCAATGGTGTTTGGGTAGTGTAGGGGATAGTGCTGGGTAGTGTTTTGGGTTTACGGTAGTGCAGTGGTGTTTGTGTAGTGTAGGGGGTTGTGCTGGGGGTAGTGTTTTAGGGTTTAGGGTAGTGCAGTGGTGTTTGTGTAGTGTAGGGGGTAGTGTTTTAGGGTTTAGGGTAGTGCAGTGGTGTTTGTATACTGTAGGGGGTCGTGCTGGGTTCTAGTGTTTTAGGGTTTAGGGTAGTGCAGTGGTGTTTGTGTAGTGTAGGGGGTCGTGTTTTAGGGTTTAGGGTCATGCAGTGGTGTTTGGGTAGTGTAGGGGGTCGTGCTGGGGGTAGTGTTTTTGAGTTTAGGGTAGTGCAGTTGTGTTTGGGTAGTGAAGGGGGTCGTGCTGGGTGTAGTGTTTTAGGGTTTAGGGTAGTGCAGTTGTGTTTAGGTAGTGAAGGGGGTCGTGCTGGGGGTAGTGTTTTAGGGTTTAGGGTAGTGCAGTGGTATTTGTGTAGTGTAGTGGGTCATGCTGGGGGTAGATTTAGGGTTTAGGGTAGTGCAGTGGTGTTTGTGTAGTGTAGGGGGTCATGCTGGGGGTAGTGTTTTAGGGTTTAGGGTAGTGCAGTGGTGTTTGTGTAGTGTAGGGGGTTGTGCTGTGGGTAGATTTAGGGTTTAGGATAGTGAAGTGGTGTTTGGGTAGTGTAGGGAGTTGTGCTGGTGGTAGTGTTTTAGGGTTTAGGGTAGTGCAGTTATGTTTGGGTAGTGTAGTGTGTCGTGCTGGGGGTAGTGTTTTAGGGTTTAGGGTAGTGCAGTGGTGTTTGGGTAGTGGAGGGGGTAGTGTTTTACGGTTTAGGGTAGTACGCCCAACCAGCCACAATATCCGTGGACAAAGGGGATCCTGACTCTTTGGAACGCTCCGTCAATTGAATAATTTGGGTCAAGGGCCCTACCACGTCCAAGACCTATCAATTCCTTTCTTGGGATCCCTCATATACATGGAGAAAAAGGTACATAGTTTCTCATCAATTTCAGGCATGTGTGCCACCTTCCCCTTCAGTGAGGGCCTGGGGCATTCTCCCTCATCCTATTCCTGACCTCCCTTTCAAGGGGTTGATGGATTTTCCCCACCACATACTCTGCCTCTTTGGCGTCAGGTGTCCACTCCGCTGACCTAGGATGGTAAATTTGGGTAGGCTTGAACATGTCCGAGTGGACCCCGTCCCCAACCGGGGACTGAGAGGAGTGGGACTCTGGACGCCAGGGACGCCCCGAGTCCTTATCCTCATCGGAGGAGAAATCATCCTCCGATACACCCTCTCCCTCTAAGGGAAACCCGCCGTCGGGGTCTACAATAGTGGTGACAGTGTCGCAATTTTCTCCGGGCCCCTCCTACTCCCGGCAGGGTGCATGTTTTAGCGTTTGCGCACTCTTGAGGAAGGTCTCCGTAAGTTTATCAAATCCTTCCAATTGCCCCGCGTTATGCTTAACAGCCCTTTTATTCCCCATCTGGGAGCTACTGGGACCCGCCACCACCAGATCTGGGTCACTGAACACCCCAGGGATGCTTTTCGCCAGCTTATCAACCTGATCCGTAGAGGAGCCAGCGCCCTAGAAATAGCCAGAGAGAGGGCTTGGTCCACTGCTGGAGGGAGAAGTTGGGGGCCATTCCTCCTCCACTTCCTGGTAGGAGGAGTAAAAATGGTCTTCTGAGAAGACATGATAGCAGAGGGTGTGAGCACAGAACAAATGCCCTTAAAATCCTTAAGGCAGCCCCCTCGCCGGTGCTCCAACAACTGGGCTTTCCCGAAGCTGTTATAAGAATAGACTGAGGCGCAATACCAATTACCACCACCAGGTGGCGCTGGTCACTAACGTGGCCGTGTGGGGAAATCACCGCGTAGCGGTGTCAAAATTAGGCGAGGTTGGTCGGGAATCAAGCGGACACTAATGGAGTGACCGGATTCCCAAACGCGCGTAAAGACCAGCGGGAGCGCTCGACGGAGCTGCCTCGCTCGGACCAGACGCGCCTGACAGGGATCTCACCGCGCGCAGAGCACACAGCAGGAGAAACTGCGAGGGGAGAACGCGCTCGGGCAAGAGCCTGCTGCGCAGGGAATATGAAACAATACCAAGGCAATAATGCTAATAACATGCACAAGAAACCGCTATACAAACAGCAACAACGTCAGATTAAGCCAAGAATGTAAGGAATGCACTTAACTGACGAGCAGTGAAAGAAAGAGGAAGCGGAAGGGACGTCACGATATTATATACGATGGACTGTGATATGATTGGACTATAGTTGCCTTGGAGACTACCCCTAATGGTTCATGGGTTGTGTAGTCTTTTGTTTAATGATTGTTGTGTTATGTTTTCTTTGAACTGCTATGCAAATAAAGTGAGGAAAGATATGCATAATCCTCGCCTCCGTCCTGCCATAGAATTCATTAAACTTTATTTGATCTGATTTAGAAACATAGATCATAAAAGTGTACATAAAAACAGTAAATCCTCTTTCCTAATACAATACAGTGAGAATTAATTAAAACCAGTAGGTAAAAACGGGTGTTACAAAGCCCGGTTCAGAGCAACTTCAGGTTAACAGAATCGTAAAGTTCAATGTTTCGCAAGATCAATCTCATGTACTTCGTGCAAAATACGCAATAAGGGGTCCAAGTAAGATGTAACGCTCCAATACCTGATTTTTGCACACTTCTGTCATTGGGCTATATGTGGGCTACATCTGGGTGATATTTGTGCTACATTTGGGCTCTTTTTTCACTGGTGGCCATCTTGGAAGATATCTTTGTTGTGAAGTTTCCTAATTTCCTCATTTACTGCAGTCTCCTCAGTAGGAAATGCTTTCAGTTTTTTACTTTGATTCCATCAAGAAGGCATTCAGATGTGTCACACATTTGCCATAAATTCAAAATGTTAGCACTCTAGTTGTTCATTAGATCACTGTAGTAAAGCTACTGCTCACCAGGGAGTTAACTTTAAGTTTACTGCTGGTATTGAAAGTGATTGTTTCAGTCTGCATGTCAGAATTTTCTAATGAAATAGAAGAGGATTTGAGATCTCACTTAAAACATGCCCTAAATTTTCTTTCTGCAGCACTAACCATAATTTCTATGGCAAAATGAACCCCCTCATTTTGTTCCTTTTTAAATTAAATGTTTTAAGTGTTACCAGTTTATTCCAATCAAGATGGCTTCAGGTGTGCCATACTTTTGTCATAAGTAAGGCTGTTAGCACTCTAGTTGTTCTTTAGAACACTCTGGGAAGCTGCAGTAGAACACCACTGCCCTAAACCCTGAAACACCACCCCCTGCACGACCCCCTACACTGCCCGAACACCACTGCACTGCCCTAAACCCTGAAACACCACCCCCTGCACGACCCCCTACACTGCCCGAACACCACTGCACTGCCCTAAACCCTAAAACACCACCCCCAGCACGACCCCCTACACTGCCCGAACACCACTGCACTGCCCTAAACCCTAGAACACTACCACCAGCACGACCCCTACACTACCCGAACACCACTGCACTACCCAAAACCCTAAAATACTCCCCCAGCACGACCCCCTACACTACCCGAACACGACTGAACTGCCCTAAACCCTCAAACACTCCCCCCAGCATGACCCCCTGCACTACCCGAACACCACTGCACTGCCCTAAACCCTCAAACACTCCCCCCAGCACTACCCCCTACACTACCCAAACACCACTGCACTGCCCTAAACCCTAAAACACTACCCCCGCATGACCCCCTACACTACCCAAACACCAATGCTCTACCCTAATCCCTAAAACACCACCTCCCGCACGACCCCTACACTACCCAAAGATCACTGCACTACCCTAAACCCTAAAACACTACCCCCCGCATGACTCCCTACACTACCCAAAGACCACTGCACTACCCTTAACCCTAAAACACGACCTCCTACACTACACAAACACCACTGCACTACCCTAAACCCTAAAACACTACCCCTACACTACACAAACACCACTGCACTACCCAAAACCCTAAAAACTATCCCCAGCACGAACCCCTACACTACCCAAACACCACTGCACTACCCTAAACCCTAAAAAACTACCCCCAGCAGTAACCCCTACACTACCCAAACACCACTGCACTACCCTAAACCCTAAAACACTACCCCCAGCACTACCCCCACCATGTCAGAATTTTCTAATGAAATAGAAGAGGATTTGAGATCTCGCTTAAAACATGCCCTAAATTTTCTTTTTGCAGCACTAACCATAATTTCTATGGCAAAATGAACCCCATCATTTTGTTCCTTTTTAAATTAAATGTTTTAAGTGTTACCAGTTTATTCCAATAAAGATGGCTTCAGGTGTGCCATAATTTTGTCATAAGTAAGACTGTTAGCGCTCTAGTTGTTCTTTAGAACACTCTGGGAAGCTGCAGTAGAACACAAAAAGCCCACTCTTGAGAAAATTCCCAGGAGGGCCCTTGCCACCACAGGGGCTGTAGTGGTCCTAAGGGGAATGGCTTCTGGGTACCTGGTGGCATGGTCCACCACCACCAGGATAAACCTGTGCCCAGATGCTGTTTGGGGATCCATTGGACCAACTATGTCAATCCCCACCCTCTCAACGGGAACCCCCACCACAGGTAGTGGTATCTGGGGGGCCTTTGTGGTGCCACCTGCCTTCCCACTGGCTTGACAGGTTACACAGGAGCGACAAAACTCCTTGGTGTCTTCAGACATGTGGGGCCAGTGAAAGTGAGGGACAATTCTGTCCCAAGTCTTGTTCTGGCCCAGGTGACCTGCTAAGGGAATATCATGGGCTAGTGCCAATAGGAAGCCCCTGAACTTCAGAGGTATAACCAACCTCCTGGCTGCTCCAGGCTTAGGGTCTCTACTCTCTGAGTACAGGAGTCCATCATCCCAATACATCTTATGGGTGCCACTAGCATTCCCAGCAGCCTCAGCAGCAGCTTGCTGTCTGAGGGGTTCAAGAGAGGGGCAGTTCAGCTGCTCCTGGCTCAGATCTGCCCTTGAAGGGCCCCCTGTCCCCAAAAACTCAACTTGATCAGGTTCAAGCTCTTAAGTTCTGGGACAGTTCCTTCTTCAGGCCTGAGATCAATTCCTCAAAAGAATGATCTTCTTCCTGAGCCAAGGGGGAAGGCACTGCCTTAACCCTACTGCTCCTCCTCTTGGGAGGCACCTGGTCCATTGTTCCAGAATCCAGGGCCTGTTCAGATTTTGACATTTTGGCCTGTGACCTAGTCACAGCAAAGACATGTGCAGGGATCCCTAGCATTTCTGCATGTTTCCTGAGCTCCACCTCTGCCCAAGCCGAGGTTTCAAGATCATTGCCAAGCAAGCATTCTACTGGTAGGTCTGCACTCACCACAAACTTCTTAAGGCCAGTTACCCCTCCCCAGGAGAAGTTAACAACTGCCAGAGAATGGTCTGTTCTGACATTGCTAGGATTGGTCACTTGGTACATTTCACCAAGTATAATCTGCCCAGGATCCACAAGATCTTGTGTCACCATGGTGACACTTGCTCCTGTGTCCCTGAATGCCAAAGCCTCTCTTCCATTAATTAAAGGCTGCTGTATGTATTTGCCCAAGTTATTGGGACTCACAAAGGGGGACATATCCATGCCCCCATCACAGACTAGGACAGCCTGAGTTGGCACTCTGACTAGGCCAGAGCCCATCTCAGTACCCAGGGTCAACCCTACTAAACCCTTATTCTGAGTGTTTCCACCACCACTTTGAGCTGGACTAGGGGGAACAGTTGCCTTAGGGGCAATGGTGACTGGATTAGAGTCTTTGGACTTGGTGCAATCACTGGTCCAGTGAGTCTTTTGCTTACAGACTTTGCACCATGGTTTCTTTTGGCCTTTTCCTTTAGTAGATTGGGATTCCCCATCAGATGCAGATTTTTGGGGACCTTGAGAAGACTTCTGGTCTTTACCCTTTTCCCCACCCTTGTCAGAGTTTTTGGAATCTTGCTTCTTCTGGTCACCACCTTGGTTCTGTACCTTCTGCTTCACCCTGGTTCTGACCCATTTGTCTGCCTTCTTTCGCAATTCTTGGGGAGAGGTCAGATCAGAGTCAACCAGGTACTGATGTAGCAACTGATTCTGACAGTTATAAAGAATCTGCTCCCTCATGATTAAATTATACAATCCTTTGAAGTCACACACCTTACTGCCAAGTAACCAGCCTTCCAGAGCCTTGGTAGCACAATCTACAAAGTCCACCCAGTCCTGTGTCTGTGCCTTTTGGGTATCTCTGAACTTTAACCTGTATTGCTCAGTGGTTAGGCCAAACCCATCTATCAGGGCACTCTTCAGGACTTGGTAATCATCAGCATCCTCTTCTCTTACAGTGAGGAGCTTGTCTCTACCTTTGTCTGCAAAGGATAGCCACAGGATTGCTGCCCACTGCTCCTGGGGGACGCTCTGAACTTTACAGGCCCTTTCCAGTGCAGTTATCCATTTGTGGATGTCATCCCCACTCTGGTAGGGAGGGACAATCTTGCTCAGGTTTCTATGGTCATAAGACCTTTCCCTACCACTAGGGAAGTTGCTGCCACCATGGGACTCTAGTCCCAACTTTCTTCTTTGTCTATGAAGCTCTAGGGACTCCCTGTCTATAGCCAGCTGCTCTCTTCTGATCCAAAGCTGAGCTTCTTCATACTGGAGCAGCCTTTTTCCTTTCATTAGAGGATTCCCTCCTATGAGAGGAAACAGAGGTCCCTTCTGAGGTGTCAGAATGGTTAGACTCCTGAGAAGGAGATCTGGACCTTCTAGGCACACTCACAACTCTTCCTGGTGGGACAAAGGGGAGGTCATTCTGATCCTCCTCCTCATCTGCAGGAGGAGCTGGATTGTCCAGGGCAAGATCATTGTCATCCTCCTGGCCAGTTTCAGAGGTCAGGTCCTGGTTATTTTCATCCCTGGTCCCTTCCTCATCTTCTGCCCCACCCTCTCTGCCTACCCCTGCAGACCCTATGGGTCTTCTGAGATCATCCAGCAGAAGCATCTCCATGAGACTTTGGGTGTTGGCACTTTTGCCTGTCTTCAGCTTCCTAGTCTTGCACAATTCTCTCAATTCCAAGAATGGGAGGTTGTCATACTTGGAGGGTAGGAGCCCACTGGCTTCAGGCAGGGACCTACTGGTTCCTGGCCCTGAAGACATCACTAGTGAGGTGTGGTGTATGCACTACCTACTCTAGTGTGGCCTACTAAACTCTCTTGACTTGTAGAAAGGGTGTGCTAAGCCCTTGACACACAACTCTAAGTTCAGTAGAACTTACTGTATTTCTAAGCTTGAATTTATATGTACCTGAGGTACCTTTAGTGGTTTTCAGTTAGTCACACCCTTGAGATTATCTGGTAAAACAAAGGCAAGCTTGAATCCAACCGCTGCCCACCAATGTGAGAAGTTGGCCTGGTATATGCTGTCCACTAGTTATAGTGGGCACCTTGCACCAGTCCAAACAACCTTTATTGATGATAGGTTTAAAGACAACCTTTATTGAAAGCTATCCTAGTGATAGCTATGGAGAGCAGCCTTCAGGCTAAGTCTTGAAGGAGTGTTAAGCTGTTTGTTTTACCAGTTATAATCTCGTGAGTGACCAAATGAAAGGAGAACCACACCAGGTATATATATAAAATATATGTATTTATTACTAAACACTACCCAATAGTCTCTTTATGAGGCTAGAGGTCAAAGTACACAAGTTACAAGTCAAATAGCACAGTAAATTAGCACAATAAACGATTAGCCCTAGGGGCGTACCAAACCATATATTAAGAAAGTGGTATAAGAACCACAACTTAAGTAGACACAAGGCCTAGAGCCTGTAGAATCACTGGGACCCCAAGGAACCACCCAAGGTAGTGACACAGGGGATCCACAGGGGGCTGTGTGCAGTGTGAGAACACAGCCGCAAGCTCCGTTAAAGTCTATGGGAAAGTCGCGGTTAGAGTTTTAGAGTTTAAGGACACTTAGAAATGGATTAGGACAAAACCCTCTTGGACTTAGACAGTTCTAGGGTCAACACCCATGGGAGCACTGGAGTACTCGAGATACCTCACCCAGGGAAGCCGGGTGCATAGGTGTCGAATGGTGTCGGGTCTCGTTGTCGATTTCAAAGGCAGCCTGCAAGGAAGTGCTGCTGCCGGGAAGATGCGAAGTGTCCGAAGAGATCCAAGCCTGGATCGGAGATGAGAAGAACCTGAAAGCAGAGGGGACAGAGTCTGGGCCACTTGCCAGTGACCAGGGGCACGATAGTCGAATGCCCACCGATGTCGGGTGCTTCAGATGAAAGAGGTGAAGCTTGACTCTTCAGCCACGAGGACCAGGAGGTGTTGACGACAACCAGGAGCAGGATTCGAGCTATCCCACTAAGGATGTCGAGTGCTGCAGTCTTGGTGTCCAGATTGAACACAACAAGCCTTGGCAACAGCAACCCACGCAGAAAGAAGAAAGATGCTTCTGTGCAGACCAGCAAGGTCTGAGGGACTTACCACACAGTGGGAAGTCAGGACACTTCTGGAGCAACTAGGGAAGCCCAAAGAAAGTCAGAGTTGCCTTCACAGGGACCCACCAGTTGATGAACAAGGGATCGCGAAGGGGCCTCAAGTGGAAATGCAAGGAGCGGGCCCACGGAACACTGGTGGAGTGTAGGCACACAATCTACAGTTCAAATAGTTCTCGGGGCCTGGGCTACAAGTAAACCAAAGCAGGACTTCAAGAGTTCTCGAGAAGTTGATGCACTAGCAAATATGCACTGTGTCCAGTGGTTCCGATTCCACGTCACTCGTGAGGGTTGTGGGTCTCAGCTTTGCTGGGGACTCGGGTCGGCCTCTGAGAAGTCTGGAAATCCTCTTCCTGGGCTGCAAGTACTTCGGAGTCCGGCGGGAGCTTCAGAGATGCAGACTGGCAAATGCTTTTTTGGTGCCTGCCAAGCAGGGGAGTCACTCCTTGACCCCAAGGGAGATTTCTTCAGTCCTCTAGTCTTGAGTAGAGCGTCGAAGTTCCAGGATTCAGCTGCAGAGTTTCATCCAAGGATATCTAAAGTCCTGTTGCCAGGGGTTCCTTACTTATACCTAAGAAAGGGGTTGGACTAACTCTGTGGACCCACCTATGGGAGGGTTTGGAAAGAGGGTTGGCTACACCCATTTCCTTTGTCCAGTTTCGCGCCAGAGCAGGGGCAACCGGTTTGAACTGGGGTATGCATGAGAACACCAAATGTGCCCCCAGTGCAGGACTCAAAACACTCTTGGAGTGCACTCACCCAGCCCCAATCCACTAAGGCCTGTCTGGGAGGTGGTAACACCTCCCTGGGACAGGAAACCTATTGTCCAGGCCTCCCCTGCCGGAGTTTCGGTCAGCAGCAGGAGCCCAGAATCGTGTCTGTGGCTGCAGCATCCATTTTGTGATGCCAGGCTCTGTAAAGTTTCTACCGGGTATACCGGTGCTGTCATGTCTCTTCCTCTAGAAGGGTGGGATCATACTCCCACACCAGTTACTGGTGTGGGGGTATGATTCCAAGGTGTTTGACACAAAACACGACATGTTTCAGTGCAGCCATCCCAAAGTTAGCATTTACCGCGAGAATATAATGCACTTAAGAGTATATGGTCAGGCTCCACCACAGACAACCCCGGAGAGGAGATTCCGCAGGCTGCAGAGGGGCTCTGCTCATGCATGGGCACCCTCTCACATAAAACCAAGCTCCCTGCCTTCAGGATTGACAAGGCCTGCCATAGGGGTGACTGATAGGTTTCTATGTGCAGTGCTAAGTGAGATATAGTGAACTTATATCTCTGTAAGGGGTGCATGCACCACCTTACCCAGGCTGCAGTAGCAGTCCTGTGGTGTCATTTTGGAGAGCTTTCCAGGGGTGGCACAATACATGCTTCAGCTCCTTGTAGGCCTCTGGGGTACCTATGCCCTGGGTACATAGTATACCATATACTAGGGACGTATAAGGGAACCCCAGAATCCAATCTGAAGTGTACTTAAGGTACATGGAATCAATTTAGAGAGGAAGCAGCTAGGCTGGGGTCCTGGATGGCAGGGCCCCAGCCAGACTAAAGTCGAAAAACAGTGATACATCAGCAAAAAGTGGGGGTAACCATAAGAGGCAGATCCTACTCTCCTACAATGGCAGTTTGAAAAATGCAAAAAAGTGAATTTTTCAAAGAAATTGCGATTCCTTAAGGCCAAATCGCACTTTTTCTGTGCTTCCTACATTGCATTTAAGGAATCGCAATTTGCGATTCCTTAAATGCAATCGCAAATAGAGAATCGCAAATTTTGCGATTCTCTAATTTGCGATGCCCTTTTGGGATGATACATCCCAAAAGGCCTTTTCCCGTACGCAAACTGGCCGATTCTGAGAATCGGCCCGTTTGCGAACGGGAAGAGGGCTTTATACATATGCCCCCCAGTCACTACCCATGTTCTCATGCAATGACTGTAGGAGAGTAGGATCTGCCTCTTATGTTGCCCCCACTTTTTTTCTGATGTTTACACTGGTTTCTGGCTATAGTCTGGCTGGGACCCTGCCAATCAGGGCCCCAGCCTCTCTGTTCTCTCTAAGCGACTTGGAGTGCACTCTAGGTGCACTAGTGATTGGATACTGTGGGACCTTATGAGTCCCTAGTATATGGTACCTTAGGTACCAAGGGCATAGGTACTTCACAGGCCTACCAGGGTCTGAAGCATGTGTTATGCCACCCCTGGGAAGCAGACTAAATCTGACACCACAGGCCTGCTACTGCAGTCTGGGTGAGGAGGTGCTAGCACCCCTCACTGAGATATAGGTTCCCTATATCTCTCCTGCACACACATTTAAACCTATCAGTCACCCCTAAGGCAGGCCCTATCAATCCTGAGGGCAGGGTGATTAGTTTCTATGTGAGAGGGTGCCTCTGCCTGAGTAGGGCCCCTCTGCAGCTCTCAGAGTCCATTCTCTGGGGCTGTTTGTGAATGCGGTCAAACCATATACTCTTAAGTGCATTATAACCTCGCGGTTAATGCTAACTTTGGAAGGGCTGCATCAAAACATGTTGTGTTTGGTGTCAAACACCTTGGAATCAAGGGTGGGAGTATGATCCCATCCTTCTAGAGGGATAGACATGTACCTACTGTGGAAACGCGGTAGAATCCTGAAGAGCCCTGGCATCACAAAATGGATGCCACCAGTCACAGACACTGGGCTGCCCTCCTGCTGATGACCGAGACTCGCAGTGGAGGAGGCCCAACAATAGGTATCCTGTCACAGGGAGGTGTGACCACCTCCCAGACAGGGTTTAGTGTATTGGGGCTGGGTGGGTGCACTCCTAGAGTGCTTTGAAGTCCTGCACTGGGGGAGCAGAAGGCTCCTCTGTGCATACACCAGTTCAAACCGGCTCAGGGGCCACCTGCCCCTGCTCTGGCACGAAACTGGACAAAGGGAAGTGGGTGTAGCCACCTCCTCCCCTGAACCTCCCATAGGTGGGGTCATAGAGCTAGTCCCTCCCTTCCTTTTAGTATAAGATAGGGAACCCTTGACCTTGCAAACTAGATATCCCTGGACGATGCTCTATAGAAGAATCCCGGACCTTCGACATTCCACTACCTCTGGAAGACTGAAGAATCTCCCTTGGAGTCAAGGAGTGACTCCCCTGCTTGGCAGGCACCAAAAACTGCAATGACAGTCACAAACGATGCTGCTCCCGCCGGAGCCTGAAGTCTCTGCAGCCCAGAATGAGGATTTCCTGACTTCTCCAAGTCCATCGTGAGTTCCCAGCGAAGCTGAGGCAAGTGGACCCCACAAGTGATGAGGAACTGCAGTCCCTGGGTACTGTGCACTATTTTCGAGTGCAACCCCTTCACGACGCTCTATGAACCTGTACTTTGGATCACGTGTGGTCCCACACTCTAGCAGAGACCCCTCCCAAGATCAGAGGCCTACCCTATCCCGAGTGACCGTGGGCCCCTGTTGAAGGAATCCTCCTGAGGTGTCTTTGCGATCCCTTGCCAGCCAGCTTGTGGGTCTCATGAAGACTTTTCTACAAATCCAAAGGGCTTCCCTGGTTGCACCAGGTCTGCCCTGACTTACCATCACTGGGTGAGTCCCCCAGACCTTGCTGGTCTGCACCATTGACTTTTTGTTCTTTCCATGTGACTTGCTGCTACCAAGGCTTGTTGGCTCCAATCGGGTCGCCGACATTGCAGTCACCTGCAGACTTCGTGGGCCACACTGAATCCAGCTCCTGGTCATCCTCGACACCTCCTGGACCTCGTGGCCAAAGAGTCAAGACACCCGTGAATGACCAGAATCTGGCAATGACGGTGGGCATTCATCTTCCTTGCCCCAGGTCACTGCCAAGTGACTTTGAACACTGCCCCCTCTGCTTTCAGGTTTTCCTCCTTCCGAATCCAGGCTTGGATTCCACCGGACACTTCTTCTGGCTTCACAAGCAGCAAGTCTTCATTGGCTCCCATTGAAACCGACGCCGCGACCCAACACCAAAGGACACCTATGCACCCGGCTTCCCTGGGTGAGGTAACTCCAGCACTACGGTGCTCCTGTGGGTGTTGGCCCTAGAACTACTTACCCTGTAAGTGACTTGCTTGTAGCTACTCCCGAAGTGCCCTGAAACTCTTAATTTCCAACCGCGACTTGCCCCATTGAAGTCTACGGCGATCCGCGCCTGTGTTCCCTCACTGCACGCGTCCCCCGTGGGCCCTTTACTTACCTGCCTTGGGTGGTTTCATGAGGCCCCAGCACTTCTGAAGGCCCTGGGCCTTGTCCCTTGCAAGTCGTTGTTCTTAAGTCTCTTTTTAGTATATGGTCTGGTACGCCCCTAGGGCCCCAGCCATATTTGTGCTCAATTTGTTGTGAAACGTTGATTTGTGCATATGTTCCTGACTTCTAATCTCACAAGAGATTAGTAGAGAGTTGTTTAGTAATAAATACATATATATTTGATATATATACCTGTGTGGTGTCTTTTCATTTGGTGATTCAAGAGATTGCGTGGTAAAACAAGCTGCTTTACATTCCTCCAAGACTTAGCCTGAAGGCTGCTCTCCACAGCTACCACTAGGATAGCTTTCTGTAAAGGTTGTCTTAAACCTACCTACCATAAGAGTCGAATTGTACTGGTGCAAGGTGTCCACTTTAACTAGTGAACAGCATATACCAGGCCAACTTCTCACATTGGTGGCAGCGTGTGGGATTCCAGCTTGCTATTGTTTTACCAGAAAAATCTCTATTTGAATTACTAACTGAAAACCACTATAGGTACTCAAGGTACATATAAAGTCAAGCTTAGTATCAATAAGTTCTACTGAACTTAGAGCTGTGTGCCAAGGGATAGCACACCCTTTCTACAGCTCAAGCTAGTATCAGTAGGCCACAAACTAGTGTAGGTAGTACAACACTGCACAACACTAGAATGTCCTTAAGGAGTTGGACCCAGTGGATCCACTCAGACTCAGTATAAGGACATGACTTTCTTTGACTTGAAACCCATGTGTGCTGCAAGGCACCTGAAGATAGGACAGAGTCCCTCCACACTACACCTGATAGATCTGCTGACAGCAGATGATCTTAGATTAGCTCTAGGAGCCAATGGGTCTGAATCAGTGAGTGGGTCAATTACAGTGTCTGGGTCAGATGATGGACATCAGGATGACCAAGACTCTGTGGTTGTAGGGCCAGGTCTCAAGGGGTCTGAACAGGACAGAGGAATTCTCCCTAAGAGAACTGACATAGTGGAGGAGAGGCCTAGGTCCCTTTCTAGGGAATCTGACCACTCCTATCACTCTGGCAGAGAATCTGTCTACCAGATGAACACCTACTTCCCAAGAAGAGAGACCTCCTCTGACAGAATGTACAAACTGCTGCAGTATGAGGAAGCAAGATTTGCCCTCAAAACCAAGCAGTTGGCATTAGATAGAGAAGCCCTGGAGCTCCAGAGAGCTTCTAGAAAAGAGGGGTTAGAAACCCCTGGTGGCAGCAACAGTGTCCCTAGAGGCAGAGAATATATTCCAGACCATAGGAACCTGAGCAAGGTTGTTCCTCCCTACCAGAGTGGGGATGATATCCATAAGTGGATAACTGCTATGGAAAGGGCCTGTAGAGTACAACAGGTCCCCCAAAAGCAGTGGGCAGCAATCTTGTGGCTCTCCTTTTCAGATAAAGGTAGAGACAAGCTCCTCACTGTTAGAGAAGAGGATGCTGATGACTACGAAGTCCTGAAGAGTGCACTGATAGATGGGTTTGGCTTAACCACTGAGCAGTACAGGTTGAAGTTCAGAGACACCCAGAAGGCACAGACTCAGGACTGGACTGACTTTGTAGATTGTGCAACCAAGGCTCTGGAGGGTTGGCTGGTTGGCAGTAGGGTTACTGATTTCAAGGGATTGTATAATCTAATGATGAGAGAACAGATCCTTAATAATTGCCAGAACCAGTTGTTGCATCAATACCTGGTGGACTCAGATCTGACCTCTCCCCAAGAATTGGGAAAGAAGGCAGACAAGTGGGTCAGAACCAGGGTGAGGCAGAAAACCCAGAACCAAGGGGGTGACACAAAGAAGCAGGATTCTAAGGGCTCTGAGAAAAGTGGGGATAAGTCAAAAGACCAGAAGTCTTCACAAGGGCCCCAAAAATCTGCATCTGGTGGGGAGTCACAATCCAACAAGGGAAAAGGCCAAAAGAAGCCCTGGTGCAAATTCTATAAACAGAAAGGGAAATGGACTTCTGATTGTAACAAGTCCAAAGACCAAACCACCACCACTCCTGCCCCTAAGGCAATTGTTCCCCCTAGTTCAGCTACTGGTGGAGGTGGTACTCAGAATAAGGGTGTAGTAGGGTTGACCCTGGGTTCTGAAGTGGACTCTGGCCTAGTCAGAGTACCCACTCAGGCAATGCTGATTTGTGATGGAGACATTGACATGTCCTTCCTGGTGAGCCCCAGTAATCTGGGCAAATACAAACAGCAGCCTGTAATGAATGGCAAACAGGCTTTGGCATTTAGGGACACAGGTGCTAGTGTCACCATGGTGGCAGAGGATCTTGTGGACCCTGGACAGATCATCCTGGGCGAAATGTACCAGGTGACCAATGCAAGCAATGTCAGGACCAACCATAGTCTGGCAGTTGTGAATTTCTCCTGGGGAGGAGTAACTGGCCTCAAGAAGGTTGCAGTCAGTGCAGACCTCCCTGTAGAATGTCTATTGGGCAATGATCTAGAAACTTCAGCCTGGTCTGAAGTAGAGTTATGGACTCATGCTGAGATGTTGGGCATCCCTGCAGAGGTATTTGCTGTGACCAGGTCACAGGCCAAAATACATGACACTGAACCAGCTCTGGATCCTGAAACCATGGACCAGATGCTTCCCAAGAAGAGGAGCAGTAGGGGTAAGGCAGTGCCTTCCCTCTGTCTCAGATCACTGATTCCCCTCTTGAGGGAGGAGGAGCAGATCCTGAAGAAGGAACTGCCCCAGAGGGACTTGAGCCTGATCAGGTTGAGTTCTTGGGGGCAGGGGGCCCTTCTAGGGAAGATCTGAGTAAGGAGCAACAGTGCTGCCCCTCTCTTGAACCCCTCAGACAGCAGGCTGCTGCTCAGGCTGCTGGGAGTGCTAGTGGGTCCCATAAGGTTTATTGGGATGAGGGACTCCTATATTCTGAGGGTAGAGATCCAGCCCCTGGAGCCACCAGGAGGTTGGTAATACCTCAGAAGTTTAGGGGTTCCTCTTGACCCTAACACATGACATCCCTTTAGCAGGTCACTTGGGCCAAAACAAGACCTGGGACAGGCTTGTTCCACATTTTCATTGGCCACATATGTCAGAGGACACAAAGGAGTTTTGTCGCTCCTCTGTCACATGCCAAGCCAGTGGCAAGGCAGGTGGCACCACAAAGGCCCCCTGATACCACTACCTGTGGTGGGGGTACCCTTTGAAAGGGTAGGGATTGACATTGTTGGTCCCCTTGACCCTCAAACTGCATCTGGGCACAGATTTATCCTGGTGGTAGTGGATCATGCCACCAGGTACCCAGAGGCAATTCCCCTGAGGACCACCACAGCCCCTGTGGTGGCAAGAGCCCTCATTGGAGTTTTCTCCAGAGTGGGTTTCCCAAAGGAGGCCATCTCTGATAGAGGTACCAACTTCATGTCAGGATATTTGAAAGCCATGTGGAAGGAGTGTGGTGTAACTTATAAGTTCACCACCCCCTATCACCCACAATGCAATGGGTTGGTTGAGCGTTTCAACAAAACCCTTAAGGGAATGATTAAAGGACTCCCAGAGAAGCTTAGGCGGAAATGGGACCTTCTTCTTCCCTGCCTGTTGTTTGCATACAGAGAGGTTCCACAGAAGGGGGTTGGTTACAGCCCATTTGAGCTTCTGTTTGGGCATCCTGTAAGAGGTCCATTACGTTTGGTAAAGAGGGCTGGGAGTTACCTCTCAAACCCCCAAACAGGATGTGATGGACTATGTACTTGGTCTCCGCTCCAGGATGGCCGAATACATGAAGAAGGCAACCAAAAACCTGGAGGCCAGCCAAGAATTACAAAAAGCTTGGCATGACCAAAAGGCTGTGCTGACTGTGTACCAGCCAGAACAGAAAGTGTGGGTGTTGGAGCCTGTGGCCCCAGCAGCCCTCCAAGACAAATGGAGTGGCCCCCATACAATAGTTGAGCAAAAGGGAGAAGTCACCTATCTGGTGAATCTTGGAACTCCCAGGAGCCCCCTGAGGGTGCTCCATGTCAACAGATTGAAACCATATGTTGACAGGGCTGACATGGGCTTGCTCATGGCTACTGATGAGGAACAGGAGGAGGAGAGTGACCCTCTCCCTGACCTGCTCTCACAGAACCCTGATGATGGGTCAGTCGATGGTGTTGCTTTGGCAAGCAGCCTCACTGACCATCAGCAAACTGAGTGCAGACAAGTTATGCAGCAGTACAGACATATGTTTAGCCTGACCCCTAGTCAGACTACCTGGTGCACCCATGAGGTGGACACTGGGGACAGTCTGCCTGTCAAGAGTAAAATCTACAGGCAACCTGACCATGCCAGGGACTGTATCAGGACTGAAGTCCAGAAAATGTTGGAGTTAGGTGTGATTGAGCCTTCAGATAGCCCTTGGGCTAGCCCAGTAGTCCTAGTACCCAAGCCTCATACCCAGGGTGGTAAGAAAGAAATTAGGTTTTGTGTAGACTACAGAGGCCTCAATGCAGTCACCAGGACTGATGCCTATCCCATACCAAGGGCAGATGAGCTGATTGATACTTTGGCCTCAGCCAAATATCTGAGTACATTTGACCTAACAGCTGGCTACTGGCAGATCAGGTTAGCTGATGGTGCAAAAGCCAAAACAGCATTTTTACCCCTGGTGGGTCACTACCACTTTGTGGTGATGCCCTTTGGATTGAAAAATGCACCTGACACTTTTCAGAGGTTGGTGAACAAAGTTCTGGCAGGGATGGAAACTTATTGCTCAGCTTATCTAGATGATATTGCTGTCTTTAGTCCTCCTGGCAGGATCACCTGGTCCACCTCAGAAATGTTTTGGAGGCTCTGCAGAAAGCAGGCCTCACTATCAAGGCCACTAAGTGCCAGATAGGGCAGAGTCAGGTTGTGTACCTGGGCCACCTGGTGGGTGGAGGCCAGGTTCAGCCTTTACAGAGCAAAATCCAAACCATAATGGAATGGGTTGCTCCAACCACCCAGACACAGGTGAGAGCCTTCTTAGGCCTGACTGGGTACTATAGGAGGTTTGTGAAGGGATATGGATCTATAGTGACCCCCTTGAATGATCTGACCTCAAAGAAAATGCCAAAAAGGTTTAAGTGGACAGCTAGCTGTCAGAAGGCATTTGAAGACCTAAAGCAGGCCATGTGCATTGCCCCCATCTTACAGAGTCCAGACTACACCAAAAGTTCATTGTCCAAACAGATGTTTCTGAGCTGGGTGTGGGAGCTGTACTGTCTCAACTGAATGATGAAGGTCAAGACCAGCCAGTAGCTTTTATTAGCAGGAGGCTGACCCCTAGAGAGAAACGTTGGTCAGCTATAGAGAGGAGGCCTTTGCTGTGGTGTGGGCCCTGAAGAAGCTGAGGCCATACTTGTTTGGCACTCACTTCATAGTTCAGACTGACCACAAGCCCCTCCTATGGCTTAAACAGATGAAAGGTGAAAACCCAAAACTTTTAAGGTGGTCCATTTCCCTACAGGGGATGGACTATACAGTGGAACATAGGCCTGGGACCCAACATGCCAATGCAGATGGACTCTCAAGGTATTTCCACTTAGAGCACGAAGACTCAACTGGTCAAGGTTAGTTTAGTGTCCCTGCATTTGGGGGGGTTGTGTAGGAGAGTAGGATCTGCCTCATATGTTGCCCCCACTTTTTTCTGATGTTTACACTGGTTTCTGGCTATAGTCTGGCTGGGACCCTGCCAATCAGGGCCCCAGCCTTTCTGTTCTCTCTAAACGACTTGGAGTGCACTCTAGGTGCACTAGTGATTGGATACTGTGGTACCTTATGAGTCCCTAGTATATGGTACCTTAGGTACCAATTGCATAGGTACTTCACAGGCCTACCAGGGGCTGAAGCATGTGTTGTGCCACCCCTGGGAAGCAGACTAAATCTGACACCACAGGCCTGCTACTGCAGCCTGGGTGAGGAGGTGCTAGCACCCCTCACTGAGATATAGGTTCCCTATATCTCCCCTGCACACACATTTAAACCTATCAGTCACCCCTAAGGCAGGCCCTATCAATCCTGAGGGCAGGGTGCTTAGTTTCTATGTGAGAGGCTGCCTCTGCCTGAGCAGGGCCCCTCTGTAGCTCTCAGAGTCCATTCTCTGGGGCTGTTTGTGAATGCGGTCAAACCATATACTCTTAAGTGCATTATAACCTCGCGGTTAATGCTAACTTTGGAATGGCTGCATCAAAACATGTCGTGTTTGGTGTCAAACACCTTGGAATCATATGATCCCACCCTTCTAGAGGGATAGACATGTACCTACTGTGGAAACGCGGTAGAATCTTGAAGAGCCCTGGCATCACAAAATGGATGCCACCAGTCACAGACACTGGGCTGCCCTCCTGCTGATGACCGAGACTCGCAGTGGAGGAGGCCCAACAATAGGTATCCTGTCACAGGGAGGTGTGACCACCTCCCAGACAGGGTTTAGTGTATTGAGGCTGGGTGGGTGCACTCCTAGAGTGCTTTGAAGTCCTGCACTGGGGGAGCAGAAGGCTCCTCTGTGCATACACCAGTTCAAACCGGCTCAGGGGCTAACTGCCCCTGCTCTGGCATGAAACTGGACAAAGGGAAGTGGGTGTAGCCACCTACTCCCCTGACCCTCCCATAGGTGGGGTCATAGAGCTAGTCCCTCCCTTCCTTTTAGTTTAAGATAGGGAACCCTTGACCTTGCAAACTAGATATCCCTGGACGACGCTCTAAAGAAGAATCCTGGACCTTCGACGTTCCACTACCTCTGGAAGACTGAAGAATCTCCCTTGGAGTCAAGGAGTGACTCCCCTGCTTGGCAGACACCAAAAACTGCAATGATGGTCGCAAACTACGCCGCTCCCGCCGGTGCCCGAAGTCTCTGCATCCCAGGAAGAGGATTTCCTGACTTCATCAAGGCCATCGTGAGACCCCAGCGAAGCTGAGGCAAGTGAACCCCACGAGTGATGAGGAACCACAGTCCCTGGGTACCATGCACTATTTTCGAGTACAACCCTTTTCACGACGTTCTACAAACCTATGCTTTGGACCACGTGTGGTCCCAGTGACTAGCAGAGATCCCTCCCAAGATCAGAGGCCTACCCCATCCCGAGTGACCATGGGCCCCTGTTGAAGGAATCCTCCCAAGGCGTCTTTGCAATCCCTTGCCAGCCGGCTTGTGGGTCCCCTGAAGATTTTTCTACAAATCCAAAGTGCTCCCCTGGTTGCTCCAGGCCTGCCCTGACTTAGCCTTGCTGGGTGAGTCCCCCAGACCTTGCTGGTCTGCACCATTGACTTTTTGTTTTTTCCTTGAGACTTGCTGCTACCAAGGCTTGTTGACTCCAATTGGGTCGCCGACACCGCAGTCAGCTGCAAACTTTGTGAGACACGCTGAATCCAGCTCCTGGTTGTTCTCGACGCCTCCTGGACCTCGTGGCTAAAGAGTCAAGACACCCATGAATGACCTGAATCTGTCGATGACGGTGGGCATTCATCTTCCTTGCCCCGGGTCACTGCCAAGTGACTTTGAACACTGTCCCCTCTGCTTTCAGGTCTTCCTCCTTCCGAATCCAGGCTTGGATTCCACCGGACACTTCTTCTGGCTTCACAAGCAGCAAGTCTTCATTGGCTCCCATTGAAAACGACGCCGCGACCCGACACCAAAGGACACCTATGCACCCGGCTTCCCTGGGTGAGGTAACTCCAGCACTACGGTGCTCCTGTGGGTGTTGGCCCTAGAACTACTTACCCTGTAAGTGACTTGCTTGTAGCTAATCCCGAAGTGCCCTTAAACTCTTAATTTCCAACCGCAACTTGCCCCATTGAAGTCTACGGCGATCCGCGCCTGTGTTCCCTCACTGCACGCGTTCCCCGTGGGCCCTTTACTTACCTGCCTTGGGTGGTTTCGTGAGGCCCCACTACTTCTGAAGGCCCTGGGCCTTGTCCCTTTGCAAGTCGTTTTTCTTAACTCTCTTTTTTAGTATATGGTCTGGTAAGCCCCTAGGGCCCCAGCCATATTTGTGCTCAATTTGTTGTGAAACGTTGATTTGTGCATATGTTCCTGACTTCTAATCTCACAAGAGATTAGTAGAGAGTTGTTTAGTAATAAATACATGTATATTTGATATATATACCTGTGTGGTGTCTTTTCATTTGGTGATTCAAGAGATTTTGTGGTAAAACAAGCTGCTTTACATTCCTCCAAGACTTAGCCTGAAGGCTGCTCTCCACAGCTACCACTAGGATAGCTTTCTGTAAAGGTTGTATTAAACCTACCTACCATAAGAGTCGAATTGTACTGGTGCAAGGTGTCCACTTTAACTAGTGAACAGCATATACCAGGCCAACTTCTCACAATGACCCAGGCACAAACACATGCACTGCTACAATCCCCTGAGCACTATTGATGCAGTCCAGCCATCTCCTTGTCACTACCCATGCACTCCTCCAATCACCCAGCCAGATCCATGTCCTTATCTAATGACTGCGCCATAAGACAAGCCCTTATAAATTCACCATGCACTCTCCTTGCAGTACTCTAATCATCCAGTCAGTACCCATGTACTCAAGCAATGTCCCAGGCACTAACACATGCACTGCTACAATCCCCTGAGCACTACTGATGCAGTCCAGCCATCTCCTTGTCACTACCCATGCACTCCTCCAGTCACCCAGCCAGTTCCATGTCCTTATCTAATCAATGCGCCAAAACACAAGCACTTATAAATTCACCATGCACTCTCCGTGCAGTGCTCTAATCATCCAGTCACTACCCATGTACTCATGCAATGACCCAGGCACTAACACATGCACTGCTACAATCCCCTGAGCACTACTGATGCAGTCCAGCCATCTCCTTGTCACTACCCATGAACTCCTCCAATCACCCAGCCAGTTCCATGTCCGTATCTAATCACTGCGCCAAAACACAAGCACTTATAAATTCACCATGCACTCTCCTTGCAGTACTCTAATCATCCAGTCACTACCCACATACTCATGCAATGACCTAGGCACTAACACATGCACTGCTACAATCCCCTGAGCACTACTGATGCAGTCCAGCCATCTCCTTGTCACTACCCATGCACTCCTCCAATCACCCAGCCAGTTCCATGTCCTTATCTAATCACTGCACCAAAACACAAGCACTTATAAATTCACCATGCACTCTCCTTGCAGTACTCTAATCATGCAGTCACTACCCATGTACTCATGCAATGACCCAGGCACAAACACATGCACTGCTACAATCCCCTGAGCTCTACTGATGCAGTCCAGCCATCTCCTTGTCATTACCCACGCACTCCTCCAATCACCCAGCCAGTTCCATGTCCTTATCTAATCACTGCGCCAAAACACAAGCACTTATAAATTCACCATGCACTCTCCTTGCAGTACTCTAATCATCCAGTCACTACCCATGTACTCATGCAATGACCCAGGCACAAACACATGCACTGCTACAATCCCCTGAGCACTACTGATGCAGTCCAGTCATCTCCTTGTCACTACCCATGCACTGCTCCAATCACCCAGCCAGCACCATTTACTTATCCAATCACTCCGCCAAAACCCAAGCACTTATAAATTCACCATGCACTCTCCTTGCAGTACTCTAATCATCCAGGCAGTACCCATGTACTTATGCAATGACCCAGGCACTATCACATGCACTGCTACAATCCCCTGAGCACTACTGATGCAGGCCAGCCATCTCCTTGTCACTACCCATGTACTCCTCCAATCACCCAGCGAGCACCATGTACTTATCCAATCACTCTGCCAAAACCCAAGTGTAGGAGAGTAGGATCTGCTTCACATGGGTACCCCCACGTTTTGCTGATGCTTCACTGTTTTTCGACTTTAGTCTGGCTGGGGCCCTGCTAATCAGAACCCCAGCCTAGCTGCTTCCTCTCTAAAATGGTTCCTTGTACCTTAGGTACATCTTTGATTGGAATCTGGAGTGCCCTTATAAGTCCCTAGTATATGGTATACTATGTACCCAGGGCATAGGTACCCCAGTGGCCTGCCAGGGGCTGAAGCATGTATTATGCCACCCCTGGAAGGCCAGCCAAAATGACAATACAGGTCTGCTACTGCAGCCTGGGTAAGGTGGTGCATGCACCCCTTACTGTGATATAGGCTACCTATATCACTACCATTGCACACCCATATAAACCTATAAGTCACTCCTATGGCAGGCCTTTACAATCCTGAAGGCAGAGTGCTTGGTTTTTATGTGAGAGGGTGCCCCTGCATGAGCAGAGCCCCTATGCAGCGTTCGGAGTCCCTCCTCTGATGCTGTTTGTGGTACAGCCTGACCATATACTCTTAAGTGCATTATATCCTCACGGTACAATGCTAACTTTGGACTGGCTGCACCAAAACATGTCGTGTTTGGTGTCAGACATCTTGGAATACTACCCCCCCCACCAGTCCTGGTGGTGGGGGTAGCATTCCACCCTTCTAGAGGGAGAGACATGTACCCACCGGCCTACCCAGTAACTTCTTTACAGAGCCCTGGCATCACAAAATGGATGCCGCTGCCACAGACAAGGGTCTGGCCTCCGGCTGCTGACTGAAACTCTGGCAGGGGAGGCCTGGACAATAGGTTTCCTGTCACAGGGAGGTGTAACCACCTCCCCAGACATGATAATGTGTATTGGGGCTGGTCGGGAGCACTCTCTGGTGCTAAGAAGTCCTGCACTGGGGGCACACTTGGTGTCCCTCTGCATATGCCAGTTCAAACCAGTTGCAGGGGCTTCCTGCCTCTGCTCTGGTGCAAAACTGGACAAAGGGAATGGGTGTAACCACCCCTCTTCCCTGACCCTCCCATAGGTGGGTCCCCAGAGTATGTCCAACCCCCTAACTTAGTATAAGTATGGGACCCCAGTCCTTAGGACTTTAGATTACACTGGATGAAACTCTGAAGCCGAATCCTGGACCTTCGATGCTCTACTTCAAGATTAGAGGACTGAAGAATCTCCCTTGGGGTCAAGGAGTGACTCCCCTGCTTGGCAGGCACCTAAGAAGCAATTGTCTGGTCTGCATTGCTGAAGCTCCCACCGGACGCCGAAGTCCTTGCAACACCAGAGGTTGATTTTCACACTTTCCTGAGGCTTCCCTGAGATCCCAGTGAAGCTGAGGCCCGTAGCTGTCGTGGTTAACGTGGAACCGTAACCCCTGGACACCGAGAACTTTTGCAAGTGCATCCTCTTCCTGGTCTCCCACGAAGTTGTGCTTTAGGCTCCGTGTAGCCCCCGCAAAAAGCAATGACTGCACCAAAGATCACTGGCCTCCACTCCACGAATGTCCTGTGAGCCAGCTCCAAGTGCGTCCACTTGAGGCTCCTTTGCGGTCGCTAGTCCGTTGGCTAGTGGGCCCTCCCGAAGGCAACTCTTCTTCTGCTTGGGCTTTCCTGGTTGCTCCAGAAGTGCCCTGACTTACCTTCGCTGGGTGAGTCCCTCAGATCTTGCTGGTCTGCATCAATGTCCTTTCTTTGTTTCCACGTGACTTGCCGTTGCCAAGGCTTGTTGGGTCCAATCCGGTCGCTGACACCTCAGAAATCGACAAACATTGTGGGACAGCTCAAATCCAGCTCCTGGTTGTTGTCGATGCCTCCTGGACCTCGTGGCTGAAGAGTCAAGACGACTGACAACCTACCTGAAGCACCCGACATCGGTGGGCATCTGCTCATCGCCTTCCTGGTCACTGGCTAGTGACCCAGACTCTGTCCCCTCTGCTTTCAGGTTCTTCAGATCTTCGATCCTCCCTTGGATCCACCCAGACACTTTCGACTTGGTCGCCAGCAGCCGGCTGCAGCAGATCGCCATTGAAAACAACGACGAAACCCGACGCCAAAATACACCTATGCACCTGGCTTCCCTGGGTGAGGTAACTCGAGTGCTCCCGTGGGTATTGACTCTAGAACTGCCTAGTTCTAAAGGGATTTGCTCCAAGTCCTCCTCTAAGTGTCCTTTCCTTTTAAAAATCCAACCGCGACTTTCCCCATAGAAGTTAACGGTGGCTCGCGGCTGTGTTCTCACACTGCACGCGTCCCCCGTGGGTCCCCTGTGTCACTACCTTGGGTGGTTCCTTGGGGTCCAAGCACTTCTACAGGCTCTAGGCCTTGTGTCTAGCTCAGTCGTGGTTCTTATACACGTTATTGGTATATGGTTTGGTACGCCCCTAGGGCTCAAACGTGTATTTGTGCATTACTGTTGATAACTGACTTGCAACTTATCTACTTCGAACTCTAGCCTCATAAAGAGACTAGAGGGGTGTGTTTAAGACTAAATACATATATTTTATATATATATACCTGGTGTGGTCCTCTTTCATTTGGTCACTCAAGAGATTATAGACTGGTAAAACAAGCTGCTTTACATTCCTTCAAGACTTAGCCTGAAGGCTGCTCTCCATAGCTACCACTAGGATAGCTTTCAATAAAAGTTGTCTTTAACCTATCTCCAATAAGTGGTTGTTTGGACTGGTGCAAGGTGCCCACTATAATTAGTGGACAGCATATACCAGGCCAACTTCTCACACCATGTACCTTAAGTACACTTCAGATTGAATTCTGGGGTGCCCCTATAAGTCCCTAGTATATGGTATACTATGTACCCAGGGCATAGGTACCCCAGAGGCCTACCAGGGGCTGAAGCATGTATTATGCCACCCCTGGGCAGCCTTCCAAAATGACACCACAGGTCTGCTACAGCAGCCTGAGTAAGGTGGTGCATGCACCCCTTACTGAGATATAGGTTCACTATATCTCATCCTATCACTGCACATATAATCCTATCAGTCACACCTATGGCAGGCCTTATCAATCCTGAAGGCAGGGTGCTTGGTTTTTATGTGAGAGGGTGCCCATGCATGAGCAGAGCCCCTCTGCAACCTTCGGAATCTCCTCTCCGGGGTTGTCTGTGGTGCAGCCTGACCATATACTCTTAAGTGCATTATATCCTCATGGTAAATGCTAACTTTGGGATGGCTGCGCGGAAACATGTTGTGTTTGGTGTCAAACACCTTGGAATCATACCCCCACACCAGTAACTGGTGTGGGAGTATGATCCCACCCTTCTAGAGGGAGAGACATGACAGCACCGGTATACCCGGTACCAACTAAACAGAGCCCTGGCATCACAAAATGGATGCTGCAGCCACAGACACGAGTCTGGCCTCCTGCTGCTGACCGAAACTCCGGCAGGGGAGGCCTGGACAATAGGTTTCCTATCACAGACAGGCAGGCCTTAGTGGATTGGGGCTGGGTGGGTGCACTCCAAGAGTGCTTTGTAGTCCTGCACTGGGGGCACATTTGGTGTCCTTGTGCATACCTCAGTTCAAACCGGTTGCAGGGGCTGCCAGCCCCTGCTCTGGTGCAAAACTGGACAAAGGAAATGGGTGTAGCCACCCCTCTTTCCAAACCCTCCCATAGGTGGGTCCCCAGAGTTAGTCCAACCCTTTCCTTGGGTATAAGTAAGGAACCCCTGGCAACAGGACTTTAGATATCCCTGGACGAAACTCTGCAACTAAATCCTGGAACTTCAACGCTCTACTGAAGACTAGAGGACTGAAGAAATCTCCCTTGGGGTCAAGGAGTGACTCCCCTGCTTGGCAGGCACCAACAAAGCATTTTCCAGTCTGCATCTCCAAAGCTCCTGCCGGACTCCGAAGTAATTGCAGCCCAGGAAGAGGATTTCCAGACTTCTCAGAGGCCGACCCGAGTCCCCAGCAAAGCTGAGACCCGCAGCCCTCACGAGTGACGTGGAACTGGAACTCCTGGACACCGTGCACATTTGCTAGTGCATCAACTTCTCGACGTCTCTTGAAGTCCTGCTTTGGGTTACTTGTAGCCTGGGCTCCGAGCACCATCTGCACTGAAGATTGTGGGCCTACACTCTACGAGTGTTCCGTGGGCCCGCTTCCTGCATTTATGCTTGGGGCTCCTTTGCGATCACTGGTCCGTTGACTGGTGGGTCCCTGTGAAGGTAACTCTCATTTTCCTTGGGCTTCCCTGGTTGCTTTAGACGAGCCCTGACTCCCCACCACGTGGTGAGTCCCTCAGACCTTGCTGGTCTGCACAGAAGCATCTTTCTCCTTTCTGCGTGGGTTGCTGTTGCCAAGGCTTGTTGTGTTCAATCTGGACAGCAACACTGCAGCTCTCGACATCCTTTAAGGGACAGCTCTAATCCAGCTCCTGGTTGTCGTCGACACCCCCTGGGCCTCGTGGCTGAAGAGTCAAGCTTCACCTCTTTCACCTGAAACACCCAACATCGGTGGGCATTCGACTATCGTGCCCCTGGTCACTGGCAAGTGACCCAGACTCTGTCCCCTCTGCCTTCAGGTTGTTCTCATCTCTGATCCAGGCTTGGGTCTCTTCGGACACTTCGCATCTTCCCGGCAGCAGCACTTCTCTGCAGGCTGCCATTTAAATCGACAACGCGATCCAACACCATTTGACACCTATGCACCCGGCTTCCCTGGGTGAGGTAACTCGAGTACTCCGGTGCTCCCGTGGGTGTTGACCCTAGAACTGTCTAAGTCCAAGAGGATTTGGTCCTAGTCCATTTCTAAGTGTCCTTAAGCTGTAAAACTCTAACCGCGACTTTTCCCATAGACTTTAATGGAGCTCGCGGCTGTGTTTACACACTGCACACAGCCCCCGTGGGTCCCCTGCGTCACTACCTTGGGTGGTTCCTTGGGGTCCCAGCGATTCTACAGGCTCTAGGCCTTGTGTCTACTTAAGTCGTGGTTCTTATACCACTTTCTTAATATATTTTTCGGTACGCCCCTAGGGCTAATCGTATATTGTGCTAATTTACTGTGCTATTTGACTTGTAACTTGTGTACTTTGACCTCTAGCCTCATAAAGAGACTATCGGGTAGTGGTTAGTAATAAATACATATATTTTATATATACCTGGTGTGGTTCTCCTTTCATTTGGTCATTCACGAGATTATAGACTGGTAAAACAAACAGCTTAACACTCCTTCAAGACTTAGCCTGAAGGCTGCTCTCCATAGCTACCACTAGGATAGCTTTCAATAAAGGTTGTCTTTAAACCTATCATCAATAAAGGTCGTTTGGACTGGTGCAAGGTGCCCAGTGGAACTAGTGGACAGCATATGCCAGGCCAACTTCTCACACATGGGTAGTGACCTGATGATTAGAGTACTGCAAGGAGAGAGCATTGTGAATTTATAAGTGCTTGGGTTTTGACGGAGTGATTGGATAAGTACATGGTGCTGGCTGGGTGATTGGAGGAGTGCATCGGTAGTGACAAGGAGATGGCTGGACTGCATCAGTAGTGCTCAGGGGATTGTAGCAGTGCATGTGTTAGTGCCTGGGTCATTGCATGAGTACATGGGTACTGACTGGATGATTAGAGTACTGCAAGGAGAGCGCATGGTGAATTTATAAGTGCTTGTGTTTTGGCGCAGTGATTAGATAAGGACATGGAACTGGCTGGGTGATAGGAGGAGTGCATGGGTAGTGACAAGGAGATGGCTGGACTGCATCAGTAGTGCTCAGGGGATTGTAGCAGTGCATGTGTTAGTGCCTGGGTCATTGAATGAGTACATGGGTACTGACTGGATGATTAGAGTACTGCAAGGAGAGTGCATGGTTGTTAAAGATTGCAGGAATCGCTGTTAGCATGAGCTGAAAGCCATTTTGTACTTGGCAGCCAATTTAGTTAGCCATGTGCTCGCCATGTGCTTTCTCCCTCTTCCAGAGTCTTGCACATGCTCAGAAAGGCCTAGCTGGTAGAATGCACCTGGTCCTAGTATGTAACTGTCAGGCTATTCTTACTGATGTAAGGAGAAATGTCTCCCCTCCCACTTTGTTGAGCAAGCAAATTTTGTATACCCATATTAGGCAATAAGCATGCTTGTATGTGCTAGGACCTCCCCTTGATTTTATGTTGACTATGTAACAAATGCATATATAAGGAACCTGTTCTCTGCACTCATTAGAATGCCTCCTACAGTGGCCTGCGGGTACCGTACGACGCAATCTCCCTCATCTGAGGTTATTAAAATATGTTTTTGATATTACAGCTTCCGTGCCAATCTCTTCTTTGTTGGTCTTAAGGACCAGGTGTATCAGTGAACCCCTAAGAAGGTTTTTATTTCTACAAATGGCGCCCAACGTGGGGCTCATTGGTGAAGCGGGTATCCAAGGGAGTGGTCTTGAAGGGAGACAGTAATCTACTGAGGAGTACAGGACAGGAATCTACTGAGGAGGTACCCTGCGCACGGAGATTGTTTGTCTTTCCAGCCCAGTATATTTCTGGTCTTCCTGATCTGACCCTCCAAGTGTTTGTCGCTCCCGACTGAGAACTTCTTTGGCGTGAGTATTTTAAAACGACCGTTAGGTCACTCAGAACTTGGCAGTTGGAAGCTGGAGACTTTGGTTTGGTAAGGTTGCTGTAGCAATTCTTTTGTTTGGAATGACTTGGCCAAGATTTTGGTTTGTTTGTTTTGTTTGCTGCAGCAAATGAAGGCAGGTAATGAGGAGATTTTTCTCTAACTTTGAAAACTTGAACGGCACACATTGTGTTAAGTGTCACTTGGAGTATAATATTATATATGCTATAATATTCTTGGCATGCCTGCTTCTAGCACACTTCGTAGAAAGTGTTGCTGTCTTGGAGGTACCAATATGGATTTAGTAAGTACTCAGTTGACTCCCCTCAGAGGGGATACCTAAATAGGTTTAGGTATAGTAAAAAGATATTTCTTCCTTGGTGACTAAGTACCCCATGGAACTAAATATGTACATAAAACGGATTCGGATCTGCGCACTTAGTAACATTCATAAGTGGTGATATGCAGAGCGCTTTTTGAGTGTTCTACGAGCCAAAACTGGCGAATTTGGTGTATTTTGGCTTCTTGACATGGAACAGTCTTTTGGGCTGTTTTGGTGCAGTCTTTTGGACTACTTTTGAGAGCTCTTCTTGTAAATATGACTTACAATTAGTATTTACAAATAGTTTGATTTTGCGTACAGTCTGTAGGCTGTCTCTTGTTTTTGCCCTAAGTGTTGATTTGTGGGTTACTTGTTTGTTTGTTGTTGTATGTGGTATGTGGACTAACATGCTTGAAAGTACTTGTTTCAGTAAAATAGACTATGTTTTTTGTGTAAGAATGGCTAGCCTTAAGCGCGCTGTGTTGTGTGTTATGAGTGTATGACCCCTTCTGAAAATGTCTGGAATGAGCTAAATTTGGTTTTTGATGTCATCATTCTGTTATGCAAATGTCATTTAAATTAACTACATTTTTAAAATTCAGGAATGAATAATGTAACATATGCTAAATAGCTGCACGCTACCACCATTAAAATTGACAAAGTAAGAAATTATAGATATGTGCAAATTGCCACACTGGTAAAGATAAATCAGAATTCACATTCAATAGGAATAAAATAGGCCTCATAGAAAGGTAAGAAAAAACGAATTTGTGTGCTTTACAATAATTAGGACTAAAATGAAAAATGTTACAGTATTATCCTTATATATTAATATTGAAAGGCATTCACATCATCTGAGTGAATTGGTTGTTGCTGAAATAAACACCACATTACAGAACGATAGATTTGTGCTGGCTTGAAAGGCGTGAGATGTTGGCGCCTGCTGGTCAGAACACAGCTGTGTCAACAACACATGGCTATTCTTGGCCCAAGCCACAAGGACACTGCCGAGTCAACTAGATTTTAAGTTGGTTTGAAGGCGTGCATTAAGAACTGCTGATTTTAAAAGTCAGAAAAGACAGTTTCATTATTTTGGATAACAGAGAAAAGATTAAAAGGGATTTCCTTTCTTAATGCCTTTTTAACAAGCACATCCATGGGTCTGATGTTAAATGATTACTGTCCTTTAAAAGTGACGCAGACTTTTCATGTTTCAAGTAAGGCTTCTGTGCTTAGAGTTATAAATTAATACATTTAAAGGTGATAGGAAAGGAATGAGGCTTGCTTTTCATACGTGGAACCATCAAAAGGGTTGGTAATCAATATTTATTAAAAAAAAAAGGAATTTTGATTATATGAAAAAAAAATGTTTATTTAAAAATAATTGCCCTAAAATTGTTTTTGATCTTTGTAATGTCTGATAATCATACTGTGAATAATATATAGCTCCTAGCATCAAAGTTGGATTTGAGTAGCACTTTACCATGATGTGGGGAGTGCAATGTGAAATTTCACTTTATCCAGGCATATAAAAACTTAGGGGCATATTAGCAAGACCCACGTTAAAATTATCGCCGTTTTAGCGGCAGGAAACTGCCGCTAAAACGGCGATAATGGGCTTGCTAATATGCGTTATAGAATTCCAATAGAAGCCCAAGTTAGATGTGCAGGACATCTAACCTGGGCTTCTATTGGAATTCCATAACGCATATTTGCAAGCCCATTATCGCAGTTTTAGCGGCAGTTTCCTGCCGCTAAAACGGCGATAATTTTAACGTGGGTCTTGCTAATATGCCCCTTATTTTTTAAAGGATGTACCTTATACATTTCTGATCCCCCATCTCTGGGATATCTAGAGGACACCCTGGGGATCCATAATGTGCCAAAACATTGTAGGTTATTCGTTTTTAAGTGCCCCTACCACCAAAGTCGAAATTGAGCAAAATTCACTATTTAAAAGCAGTTCTGCCACTTAGGGCAGGGTTCAAACTGATCTCAGGCTTCAGAGCTGGTACACATGCAAGTATAGAACAAACAGCTGACCTACTGCACACCACACACTGTACACAAATGAAAATAAGTATAAAAAAACACAGCAGAAGTTAGATCCTACCTTTAAAATTATTAGATGAGGCAGGACTGCCTTTCAGCTGTGATTCTCCAAAGTTGCTTTGAATTGGAAAGACCGCATGGAAAGCCTTGCACAAAAATGGGACAGCTGGAAAGGTCACAGGTCGAAAGGTCTGCATTTAGCAACCTAGCAGGGCTATGGGTAGGGTTTGCTTTGACACTTCGACCTCCGAAAAGTTTTGAAAGAAGAGATGACAGCGCAGAGAGCGGAAGAGAAGCTTTGCTTACTATTTTTGGCAAAAGCGAGTTTTGCGCAGTTATATGAACAGAAGGAAAAGCAGTGACGTATGTGGGCTCTGCCATGTATATAAAAATAATGGTTTTAGCTTAAAGATTACTGTGCAAGGGCTGAGATAAGGAGGCAATGGATTTTAGTTTGCATACATGCGCCCTCATGTTAATCTAGTACAATTGCTGAAGGAATTGGTAATTGGTTATTAACGCTTTCTAAAGTTAACTCAATGTGCTTGTGTTTGGCTGAATAAGAAAATAGCCACTTTCTAAGATATCTCCTACAAGTTTGTTTGTGCCCAGTTGCCACAAATAGGGGTAGATAGTGTTGCCAGAAGGTAAACCTGTTTTCAGGTTTTCCTACTGTCAAAATGGGGGAAGGAGGTTAGCTCCTGGGCAAATTAAGGGTAGGCAAATTTATGTTTTCTCTCTCTTTTTCTCACTCTCTCTTGAGTCTGTCTAAGCTGTTTAGGAAATGGCCATGAGACATTTAATTGGCTATTCAATAATACTGTTTTAAAATTGTTAGAATTAATAAAATGATTAAAAAATATGCTATGTTACTGCCCATCCTGTATGAAAGCATGAGTAGAACAGATTGATGTTCCCTTATTTGACCTTTAAAGGGAACTGTATAGTGGGGGTTTCTGTTCAAAAATCTCAGGTGACAACACCATTATTGTTTATGTTATTCTCATGTTATATACAGTTTTGCAAGGGCATTGCTAGTTTTTTATTAGCTAGTCTGTGTAAATAAGCTGACAGCCCTTGTTAGAGCTGATGTTGCATAGTCCGGATCGTGAAAAGTAGAATGCAGGAAAGACGCCCATGTGATCCTTAGCAAACATTTTGAAGCGAAAGTATTGTTTTATAGGAGTTTGTTTGTCACAACATGTTCTGCTGGAGAAATTTATGTACCCACTATGTTGAGTATTTTTAGTTCTGTATGAAATAAGAATGCCTGTTAAATTAGCAGTTTTAGATTTTCCTGCTGCGCCTATAACATGAAAGCATGGTCCTAAGCATAAAATGTAGGTGTTTTTATTAAGAGAAATTATTTTAGAAGTGTCTGCAGTCCTGTACAAGTAATGCAAGGTTCATAAGTAGAACTGTAGAAAAGTTCCTTTTTCTTGAGGTTCTTCAGATTGGTAATATAGGAATACACAAATGTAAGGATTTGGAGTATGTCTGTATTGTTTTTCTCTTTTCCTCAGAATTTAGTAAATGAACACCGACTTCCTTGGCTGCTTGGGATTGGGAGAAACAAATCAAATCGTGTAACGTACTACTCTTGTCAGTTCACCAGAAAGTTTCTTTTATACTTGCCAATAGGTCCAGGGTTTTCTACTCTCAGATAGATGAAGTGGTTCTTGGGTGCCTTGCTAATGTATGGGGCACCCCAAGACTAAGGAAGTATTCTGAGACTATCCTCTCTGTTGATAGATTATTTCTGTGCCTTGTCTAAAGACCCTTTTGTTCTGTCCACCAATAGATATTTGCTGCCCTACAACCATTGCCAGAGGGGCCCGGACATCAGATCCAGCCTGGGAGTCAGCACCAGTCCAGCCTACAGTCAAGATAAAGGGAACCAGCACAGCCATTGCTGGCAACTAGGACCTCAGTGAAGGCGGAAGCACTGGGACGTGAAATGTGTACCCCTGCCACTGTCTTGGGCGAAAGACGGGGTTACAAATCAGGATGGAGAAATCTTTGTGTGGATCCAGTTTTTGATGCCCAGCTGAGAGAGTCACAGACCGACAAGGACGGCAAGGAGGTTTTTGCTTGAGGTGACCCCCTTTGAAACAAGGGTTGCTTCAGGCCTTTGAGTCCTGGTCCCCAAGTGAATGCAAGTCTGCGCCTTTGTTTGTTGATCAAGAGATGCCCGAGCACACTGGGTATAATCTGTGGCCCTAACAAAAGAGCAGTGCGCCAGCGGAGCAATACAGGAGTTAGGGAAGGACTTGAGTTTAGGGTACAGGTGCTGTGTCTCTGGTGCCTGTTAGATTAAAGTGAAGAAAACTGGTGCACTGCCTGAGACACTGGACAGGATCGTTGAGGGTATTTGCCCTGGGGGGTGATTGCCCTATCCTGAAAGAAAGACTTTTTCTTCTCAAACTGGGCCGTGATTCTTGAGTTGCGAGTTGTGCAGCTCCACCGTGGGAACAACAAGAGCCTGCCTGTGAGGCTCAAACGGACACAGGGAGAAGACTCCCCTCTGGCTGGTTGTACAGCGGCTTCAATTTCCCAAGGACTCTTTTTTGTTAGTAATGTACCCCTTTGGTCGTCCCATTTTTGAGGAGGAGCAGCCCTTTGCGGCTCCTCGTCCTAATTCCTATGGCCCTGTGTGGTCCTCTTGGTTCCCCGGAGCCAGGATTGTTTTTATAATAATCTGTCTGACTTCCTTAATATTTGTATTACTTATCATGCTTATTCTACACGAAAAACATTTTTGTGAGCAGTTACCAAATGTTACTTTACTCTTTCCTTGAGTATATTAATTGATACTTTAGCCCTCATAAAGGAACACTGGAAAAGTCTATTGAAAATGTTTTTATTAGGTATGTGCTGTTGGCTATTCTGAAATTGAAATAGATAGTCACTGAAATACATAGGAGCCCTGAAACTTAGAATTAGACTAGATGGTTTTGGGATTTGCTTTCTGCTTAGGGTTGGAAAAATATTGAGATTTCTGTTTGAGATAATAGTCATTACCCTCTCCTACTATCTGTATGTTAATTATGACCCAATGCTCTGTTCCCTTTGTACTCCTGCTTATACCTTATATATACCCGCTTAATGAAATGTTTAGAATGTAAATGCCCACCTAGCATAGGATATTGATGAAGTTATGAGAAGAAAATGTGCAAAATATTTTCTATGTTCCTTCTAGATCATAGGAATGTCTTTAGCTCATGCTAAAAGGATCATCTGTTAAAGATTGCAGGAATCGCTGTTAGCATGAGCTGAAAGCCATTTTGTACTTGGCAGCCATTTTAGTTAGCCATGTGCTCGCCATGTGCTTTCTCCCTCTTCCAGAGTCTTGCACATGCTCAGAAAGGCCTAGCTGGTAGAATGCACCTGCTCCTAGTATGTAACTGTCAGGCTATTCTTACTGATGTAAGGAGAAATGTCTCCCCTCCCACTTTGTGGAGCAAGCAAATTTTGTATACCCATATTAGGCAATAAGCATGCTTGTATGTGCTAGGACCTCCCCTTGATTTTATTTCGACTATGTAACAAATGCATATATAAGGACCCTGTTCTCTGCACTCATTAGAATGCCTCCTACAGTGGCCTGCGGGTACCGTACGACGCAATCTCCCTCATCTGAGGTTATTAAAATATGTTTTTTGATATTACAGCTTCCATACCAATCTCTTCTTTGTTGGTCTTAAGGACCACGTGTATCAGTGAACCCCTAAGAAGGTTTTTATTTCTACATGGTGAATTTATAACTGCTTGTGTTTTGGCGCAGTGATTACATAAGGACATGGAACTGGCTGGGTGATTGGAGGAGTGCATGGGTAGTGACAAGGAGATGGCTGGACTGCATCAGTAGTGCTCAGGGGATTGTAGCAGTGCATGTGTTAGTGCCTGGGTCTTTGCATTAGTACATGGGTAGTGACTGGATGATTAGAGTACTGCAAGGAGAGTGCATGGTGAATTTATAAGTGCTTGTGTTTTGGCGCAGTGATTAGATAAGGACATGGATCTGGATGGGTGATTGGAGGAGTGCATGGGTAGTGACAAGGAGATGTCTGGACTGCATCAGTAGTGCTCAGGGGATTGTAGCAGTGCATGTGTTAGTGCCTGGGTCATTGCATGAGTACATGGGTAGTGACTGGATGATTAGAGTACTGCAAGGAGAGTGCATGGTGAATTTATAAGTGTTTGTGTTTTGGCGCAGTGATTAGATAAGGACATGGAACTGGCTGGGTGATTGGAGGAGTGCATGGGTAGTGACAAGGAGATGGCTGGACTGCATCAGTAGTGCTCAGGGGATTGTAGCAGTGCATGTGTTAGTGCCTGGGTCATTGCATGAGTACATGGGTAGTGACTGGATTATTAGAGTACTGCATGGAGAGTGCATGGTGAATTTATAAGTGCTTGTATTTTGGCGCAGTGATTAGATAAGGACATGGAACTGGCTGGGTGATTGGAGGAGTGCATGGGTACTGACAAGGAGATGGCTGGACTGCATCAGTAGTGCTCAGGGGATTGTAGCAGTGCATGTGTTAGTGCCTGGGTCATTGCATGAGTACATGAGTAGTGACTGGATGATTAGAGTACTGCAAGGAGAGTGCATTGTGAATTTATAAGTGCTTGTGTTTTGGCGCAGTGATTAGATAAGGACATGGATCTGGCTGGGTGATTGGAGGAGTGCATGGGTAGTGACAAGGAGAAGGCTGGACTGCATCAGTAGTGCTCAGGGGATTGTAGCAGTGCATGTGTTTGTTCCTGGGTCATTGCATGAGTACATGGGTAGTGACTGGATGATTAGAGTACTGCAAGGAGATTGCATGGTGAATTTATAAGTGCTTGTGTTTTGGCGCAGTGATTAAATAAGGACATGGAACTGGCTGGGTGATTGGAGGAGTGCTTGGGTAGTGACAAGGAGATGGCTGGACTGCATCAGTAGTGCTCAGGGGATTGTAGCAGTGCATGTGTTAGTGCCTGGGTCATTGCATGAGTACGTGGGTAGTGACTGGATGATTAGAGTACTGCAAGGAGAGTGCATGGTGAATTTATAAGTGCTTGTGTTTAGGCGCAGTGATTAGATAAGGACATGGAAATGGCTGGGTGATAAGAGGAGTGCATGGGTAGTGACAAGGAGATGGCTGGACTGCATCTGTAGTGCTCAGGGGATTGTAGCAGTGCATGTGTTAGTGCCTGGGTCATTGCATGGGTACATGGGTAGTGACTGGATGATTAGAGTACTGCAAGAAGAGTGCATGGTGAATTTATAAGTGCTTGTGTTTTGGCACAGTGATTAGATAAGGACATGGAACTGGCTGGATAATTGGAGGAGTGCATGGGTAGTGACAAGGAGATGGCTGGACTGCATCAGTAGTGCTCAGGGAATTGTAGCAGTGCATGTGTTAGTGCCTGGGTCATTGCATGAGTACATGGGTAGTGACTGGATGATTAGAGTACTGCAAGGAGAGTGCATGGTGAACTTATAAGTGCTTGTGTTTTGGCGGATTGAATGAAGTACATGGAGCTGGCTGGGTGATTGGAGGAGTGCAAGGAGAGTGCATGGTGAATTTATAAGTGCTTGGGTTTTTGCGGAGTGATTGGATAAGTACATGGTGCTGGCTGGGTGATTGGAGGAGTGCATGGGTAGTGACAGGGCGATGGCTGGACTGTATCAGCAGTGTTAAGGGGATTGTGGCATTGCATGTGTTAGTGCCTGGTCATTGCATAAGTACATGAGTAGTGACTGGATGATTAGAGTACTGCAAGGAGAGTGCTTGGTGAATTTATAAGTGCTCGAGTTTTGGCAGAGTGATTGGATAAGTACATGGAACTGGCTGGGTGATTGGAGGAGTGCATGGGTAGTGACAAGGAGATGGCTGGACTGCATCAGTAGTGCTCAGGGGATTGTAGCAGTGCATGTGTTAGTGCCTGGGTCATTGCATGAGTACATGGGTACTGACTGGATGATTAGAGTACTGCAAGGAGAGTGCATGGTGAATTTATAAGTGCTTGTGTTTTGGCACACTGATTAGATAAGGACATGGAACTGGCTGGGTGATTGGAGGAGTGCATGGGTAGTGACAAGGAGATGGCTGGACTGCATCAGTAGTGCTCAGGGGATTGTAGCAGTGCATGTGTTAGTGCCTGGGTCATTGCATGAGTACATGGGTACTGACTGGATGATTAGAGTACTGCAAGGAGAGTGCATGGTGAATTTATAAGTGCTTGTGTTTTGGCACACTGATTAGATAAGGACATGGAACTGGCTGGGTGATAAGAGGAGTGCATGGGTAGTGACAAGGAGATGGCTGGACTGCATCAGTAGTGCTCAGGGGATTGTAGCAGTGCATGTGTTAGTGCCTGGGTCATTGCATGAGTACATGGGTAGTGACTGGATTATTAGAGTACTGCAAGAAGAGTGCATGGTGAATTTATAAGTGCTTGTGTTTTGGCGCAGTGATTAGATAAGGACATTGAACTGGCTGGGTGATTGGAGGAGTGCATGGGTAGTGACAAGCAGATGGCTGGACTGCATCAGTAGTGCTCAGGGGATTGTAGCAGTGCATGTGTTAGTGCCTGGGTCATTGAATGAGTACATGGGTAGTGACTGGATGATTAGAGTACTGCAAGGAGAGTGCATGGTGAACTTATAAGTGCTTGTGTTTTGGCGGATTGAATGAAGTACATGGAGCTGGCTGGGTGATTGGAGGAGTGCAAGGAGAGTGCATGGTGAATTTATAAGTGCTTGGGTTTTTGCGGAATGATTGGATAAGTACATGGTGCTGGCTGGGTGATTGGAGGAGTGCATGGGTAGTGACAGGGCGATGGCTGGACTGTATCAGCAGTGCTAAGGGGATTGTGGCATTGCATGTGTTAGTGCCTGGTCATTGCATGAGTACATGAGTAGTGACTGGATGATTAGAGTACTGCAAGGAGAGTGCATGGTGAATTTATAAGTGCTCGAGTTTTGGCAGAGTGATTGGATAAGTACATGGAACTGGCTGGGTGATTGGAGGAGTGCATGGGTAGTGACAAGGAGATGGCTGGACTGCATCAGTAGTGCTCAGGGGATTGTAGCAGTGCATGTGTTAATGCCTGGGCCGTTGCATAAGTACATAGGTAGTGACCTGATGATTAGAGTACTGCAAGGAGAGTGCATGGTGAATTTATAAGTGCTTGTGTTTTGGCACAGTGATTAGATAAGGACATGGAACTGGCTGGGTGATTGGAGGAGTGCATGGGTAGTGACAAGGAGATGGCTGGACAGCATCAGTAGTGCTCAGGGGATTGTAGCAGTGCATGTGTTAGTGCCTGGGTCATTGCATGAGTACATGGGTAGTGACTGGATGATTAGAGTACCGCAAGGAGAGTGCATGGTGAACTTATAAGTGCTTGTGTTTTGGCGGATTGAATGAAGTACATGGAGCTGGCTGGGTGATTGGAGGAGTGCAAGGAGAGTGCATGGTGAATTTATAAGTGCTTGGGTTTTTGCGGAGTGATTGGATAAGTACATGGTGCTGGCTGGGTGATTGGAGGAGTGCATGGGTAGTGACAGGGCGATGGCTGGACTGTATCAGCAGTGCTAAGGGGATTGTGGCTTTGCATGTGTTAGTGCCTGGTCATTGCATGAGTACATGAGTAGTGACTGGATGATTAGAGTACTGCAAGGAGAGTACATGGTGAATTTATAAGTGCTCGAGTTTTGGCAGAGTGATTGGATAAGTACATGGAACTGGCTGGGTGATTGGAGGAGTGCATGGGTAGTGACAAGGAGATGGCTGGACTGCATCAGTAGTGCTCAGGGGATTGTAGCAGTGCATGTGTTAGTGCCTGGGCCGTTGCATAAGTACATAGGTAGTGACCTGATGATTAGAGTACTGCAAGGAGAGTGCATGGTGAATTTATAAGTGATTGGGTTTTGGTGCAGTGATTAAATAAGGACATGGAACTGGCTGGGTGATTGGAGGAGTGCATGGGTAGTGACAAGGAGATGGCTGGACTGCATCAGTAGTGCTCAGGGGATTGTATCAGTGCATGTGTTAGTGCCTGGGTCATTGCATGGGTACATGGGTAGTGACTGGATGATTAGAGTACTGCAAGGAGAGTGCATGGTGAATTTATAAGTGTTTGTGTTTTGGCACAGTGATTAGATAAGGACATGGAACTGGCTGGGTGATTGGAGGAGTGCATGGGTAGTGACAAGGAGATGGTTGGACTGCATCAGTAGTGCTCAGGGGATTGTAGCAGTGCATGTTTTAGTGCATGGGTCATTGCATGAGTACATGGGTAGTGACTGGATGATTAGAGTACTGCAAGGAGAGTGCATGGTGAACTTATAAGTGCTTGTGTTTTGGCGGATTGAATGAAGTACAAGGAGCTGGCTGGGTGTTTGGAGGAGTGCAAGGAGAGTGCATGGTGAATTTATAAGTGCTTGGGTTTTTGCGGAGTGATTGGATAAGTACATGGTGCTGGCTGGGTGATTGGAGGAGTGCATGGGTAGTGACAGGGCGATGGCTGGACTGTATCAGCAGTGCTAAGGGGATTGTGTCTTTGCATGTGTTAGTGCCTGGGTCATTGCATGAGTACATGAGTAGTGACTGGATTATTAGAGTACTGCAAGGAGAGTGCATGGTGAATTTATAAGTGCTCGAGTTTTGGCAGAGTGATTGGATAAGTACATGGAACTGGCTGGGTGATTGGAGGAGTGCATGGGTAGTGACAAGGAGATGGCTGGACTGCATCAGTAGTGCTCAGGGGATTGTAGCAGTGCATGTGTTAGTGCCTGGGCCATTGCATAAGTACATAGGTAGTGACCTGATGATTAGAGTACTGCAAGGAGAGTGCATGGTGAATTTATAAGTGCTTGGGTTTTGGCGGAGTGATTTGATAAGTACAAGGCTGCTGGCTGAGTGATTGGAGGAGTGCATGGGTAGTGACAAGGAGATGGCTGGACTGCAACAGTAGTGCTCAGGGTATTGTAGCAGTGCATGTGTTAGTGCCTGGGTCTTTGCATGAGTACATGGGTACTGACTGGATGATTAGAGTACTGCAAGAGAGTGTATGGTGAATTTATAAGAGCTTGTGTTTTGGCGCAGTGATTAGATAAGGACATGGAACTGGCTGGGTGATTGGAGGAGTGCATGGGTAGTGACAAGGAGATGGCTGGACTGCATCAGTAGTGCTCAAGGGATTGTAGCAGTGCATGTGTTAGTGCCTGGGTCATTGTGTGAGTACATGGGTACTGACTGGATGATTAGAGTACTGCAAGGAGAGTGCATGGTGAATTTATAAGTGCTTGTGTTTTGGCACAGTGATTAGATAAGGACATGGAACTGGCTGGGTGATTGGAGGAGTGCATGGGTAGTGACAAGGAGATGGCTGGACTGCATCAGTAGTGCTCAGGGGATTGTAGCAGTGCATGTGTTAGTGCCTAGGTCATTGCATGAGTACATGGGTACTGACTGGATGATTAGAGTACTGCAAGGAGAATGCATGGTGAATTTATAATTGCTTGGGTTTTGGCGGAGTGATTGGATAAGTACATGGTGCTCGCTGGGTGATTGGAGGAGTGCATGGGTAGTGACAGGGCGATGGCTGGACTGCATCAGTAGTGCTCAAGGGATTGTAGCAGTGCATGTGTTATTGCCTGGGTCATTGCATAAGTACATCGGTAGTGACTGGATGATAAGAGTACTGCAAGGAGAGTGCACAGTGAATTTATAAGTGCTTGGGTTTTGGTGGAGTGATTAGATAAGTACATGGTGCTCGCTGGGTGATTGGAGGAGTGCATGGATAGTGACAAGTAGATGGCTGGACTGCAACAGTAGTACTCAGGGGATTGTAGCAGTGCATGTGTTAGTGCCTGGGTCATTGCATGAGTACATGGGTAGTGACTGGATGATTAGAGTACTGCAAGGAGAGTGCATGGTGAATTTATAAGTGATTGGGTTTTGGCGGAGTGATTGGATAAGTACATGGAATTGGCTGGGTGATTGGAGGAGTGCATGGGTAGTGACAAGGAGATGGCTGGACTGCATCAGTAGTGCTCAGGGGATTGTAGCAGTGCATGTGTTAGTGCCTGGGTCATTGCATGAGTACATGGGTAGTGACTGGATGATTACAGTACTGCAAGGAGAGTGCATGGTGAATTTATAAGTGCTTGGGTTTTGTCGCAGTGATTAGATAAGGACATGGAACTGGTTGGGTGATTGGAGGAGTGCATGGGTAGTGACAAGGAGATGGCTGGTCTGCATCAGTAGTGCTCAGGGGATTGTAGCAGTGCATGTGTTAGTGCCTGGGTCATTGCATGAGTACATAGGTACTGACTGGATGATTAGAGTACTGCAAGGAGAGTGCATGGTGAATTTATAAGTGCTTGTGTTTTGGCACAGTGATTAGATAAGGACAAGGATCTGGCTGGGTGATTAGAGGAGTGCATGGGTAGTGACAAGGAGATGGCTGGACTGCATCAGTAGTGCTCAGGGGATTGTAGCAGTGCATGTGTTAGTGCCTGGGTCATTGCATGAGTACATGGGTACTAACTGGATGATTAGAGTACTGCAAGGAGAGTGCATGGTGAATTTATAAGTGCTTGTGTTTTGGCGCAGTGATTAGATAAGGACATGGATCTGGCTGGGTGATTGGAGGAGTGCATGGGTAGTGACAAGGAGATGGCTGGACTGCATCAGTAGTGCTCAGGGGATTGTAGCAGTGCATGTGTTTGTGCCTGGGTCATTGCATGAGTACATGGGTAGTGACTGGATGATTAGAGTACTGCAAGGAGAGTGCATGGTGAATTTATAAGTGCTTGTGTTTAGGCACAGTGATTAGATAAGGACATGGAACTGGCTGGGTGATTGGAGGAGTGCATGGGTAGTGACAAGTGTAGGAGAGTAGGATCTGCTTCACATGGGTACCCCCACTTTTTGCTGATGCTTCACTGTTTTTCGACTTTAGTCTGGCTGGGGCCCTGCGTAATCAGAACCCCAGCCTAGCTGCTTCCTCTCTAAAATGGTTTCCATGTGCCTTAGGCACAACTCTGATTGGAATCTGGAGTGCCCTTATAAGTCCCTAGTATATGGTATACTATGTACCCAGGGCATATGTACCTCAGAGGCCTACCAGGGGCTGCAGCATTTATTGTGCCAGCCCTGGAAGGCCAACCAAAATGACACCACAGGTCTGCTACTGCAGCCTAGGTAAGGTGGTGCATGCACCCCTTACAGTGGTATAGGCTACCTATATCACTACCATTGCACACACATATAAACCTATAAGTCACTACTATGGCAGGCCTTACCAATCCTGAAGGCAGAGTGCTTGGTTTTTATGTGAGAGGGTGCCCCTGCATGAGCAGGGCCCCTCTGCAGCGTTCGGAGTCAATCCTCTGATGCTGTTTGTGGTGCAACCTGACCATATACATTATATCCTCGCGGTAAATGCTAACTTTGGGATGGCTGCACAGAAACATGTCGTGTTTGGTGTCAAACATCTTGGAATACTACCCCCCTGCCAATTCTGGTGGCGGGGGTAGCATTCCACCCTTCTAGAGGGAGAGACATGTACACCCCGGGCTACCCGGTAACTTCTTTCCAGAGCCCTGGCATCACAAAATGGATGCCGCTGCCACAGACACGGGTCTGGCCTCCTGCTGCTGACTGAAACTCCGGCAGGGGAGGCCTGGACAATAGGTTTCCTGTTGAAGGGAGGTGTAACCACCTTCCCAGACAGGATAGTGTGTATTGGGGCTGTGCGGGAGCACTCTCTGGTGCTCAGAAGTCCTGCACTGGGGGCACACTTGGTGTCCCTGTGCATATGCCAGTTCAAACCGGTTGCAGGGGCTACCTGCCCCTGCTCTGCCACGAAACTGGACAAAGGTAATGGGTGTAACCACCCCTCTTCCCTGACCCTCCGATAGGTGGGTCCCCAGAGTATGTCCAACCCCCTAACTCAGTATAAGTATGGGACCCCAGTCCTTAGGACTTTAGATTACCCTGGACGAAACTCTGACACTGAATCCTGGACCTTCGATGGTCTACCTGAAGATTAGAGGACTGAAGAATCTCCCTTGGGGTCAAGGAGTGACTCCCCTGCTTGGCAGGCACCTAAGAAGCAATTGTCTGGTCTGCATCGCCAAAGCTCCCGCCAGATGCCGAAGTCTTTGCATCACCAGAGGTAGATTTCGAGACTTCTCCGAGGCTGCCCTGAGTCCCCAGAAAAGCTGAGGCCCGTAGCTGTCGTGAGTAACGTGGAACCGTGACCCCTGTACACCAAGCACATTTGCAAGTGCATCCTCTTCCTGGTATCGCAAGAAGTTGTGCTTTGGGCTGCAGGTAGCCCCCGCCTCCAGCACCAACTGCACTGAAGATCACTGGCCTCCACTCCATGAGTGTCCTGTGAGCCAGCTCCAAGTGCATCCACTTGAGGCTCCTTTGCGGTCCCTAGTCTATTGGCTAGTGGGCCCTCCCGAAGGCAACTCTTCTTCTGTTTGGGCTTTCCTGGTTGCACCAGATGTGCCCTGACTTACCCTCACTGGGTGAGTCCCCCAGACCTTGCTGGTCTGCATCAACGTCCTTTCTTTGTTTCTACGGGACTTGCCGTTGCCAAGGCTTGTTGGGTCCAATCCGGTCTCCGATACCCCTGTAATCGACAAACATTGTGGGACAGCTCGAATCCAGCTCCTCTTTGTCATCCACGGCTCCTGGACCTCGTGGCTGAAGAGTCAAGACGACCGTCAACCTACCTGAAGCACCCAACATCGGTGGGCATCTGTGCATCGCCTTCCTGGTCACTGGCTAGTGACCCAGACTCTGTCCCCTCTGCTTTCAGGTTCTTCAGATCTTCGATCCACCCTTGGATCCACCCGAACACTTTCGACTTGGTCGCCAGCAGCACTTTGCAGCAGATCGCCATTGAAAACGACGACGAAACCCGACCCCGAAAGACACCTATGCACCCGGCTTCCCTGGGTGAGGTAACTCGAGTACTCCGGTGCTCCCGTGGGTATAGACTCTAGAACAACCAAGTTCTAAAGGGGTTTGCTCCAAGTCCTCCTCTAAGTGTCCTTTTTCTTTAAAACTCCAACCGCGACATTCCCCATAGAAGTCAACGGCGGCTCGCGGCTGTGTTCTCACACTGCACGCGTCCCCGTGGGTCCCCTGTGTCACTACCTTGGGTGGTTCCTTGAGGGCCAAGCACTTCTACAGGCTCTAGGCCTTGTGTCTAGCTCAGTCGTGGTTCTTATACCACTTTATTGATATATGGTTTGGTACGCCCCTAGGGCTCAAACGTGTATTTGTGCTATTACTGTTGATAACTGACTTGTAACTTATGTACTTCGAAATCTAGCCTCATAAAGAGACTAGAGGGGTGTGTTGAAGACTAAATACATATATTTTATATATATACCTGGTGTGGTCCTCTTTCATTTGGTCACTCAAAAGATTATAGACTGGTAAAACAAGCTGCTTTACCTTCCTTCAAGACTTAGCCTGAAGGCTGCTCTCCATAGCTACCACTAGGATAGCTTTCAATAAAGGTTGTCTTTAACCTATCTCCAATAAGGGGTTGTTTGGACTGGTGCAAGGTGCCCACTATAATTAGTGGACAGCATATACCAGGCCAACTTCTCACATTGGTGTGCAGCGTGTGGGATTCCAGCTTGTTATTGTTTTTTCCAGATAATCTCAATTGAATTGCCCAACTGAAAACCACTAAGGGTACCTTAGGTACATATAAATCAAGCTTAGGATACAGTAAGTTCTACTGAACTTAGAGTTGTGTGTTAAGGGATAGCACACCCTTTCTACAACTCAAGAGAGTTTAGTAGGCCACACTAGAGTAGGTAGTGCATACACCACACCACACTAGTAATGTCTTCACTGCCAGGAACCAGTGAGCTCCTGCCATCCAGATATGACACCCTCACATTCTTGGAACTGAGGGAGTTGTGCAAAGTTAGGAAGTTGAAGACAGGCAAAAGTGCTAACACCCAACGTCTCCTAGAGATGCTTCTGCTAGATGACTTTAGAAGACCCATAAGGTCTGAAAGGGTAGGCAGAGAGGGTGGGGCAGAAGAAGAGGGAGAGTCCAGGGATGAAAATACCCAGGACCCAACCTCTGAAACTGGCCAGGGGATGACAATGATCCTGACCTGGAAAGTGCAGCTACTCCTGAGGAAGTGGAGGAGGCCCAGAATGACCTCCCCTCTGTCCCCCAGGAAGAGTTGAGAGTGTGCCCAGAAGGACTAGATCTCCTTCTCAGGAGTCTAACCACTCTGACACCTCAGTAGGGACCTCTGTCTCCTCTCATGGGAGGGAATCCTCTCATGAGTGGAGAAAGAGACTGATTCAGTATGAGCAAGCCCAGCTTGAGCTCAGAAAACAGCAGTTGGCTATAGACAGGGAGTCCCTAGATCTCTATAGAAAGAGAGAAAAGATGGGACTAGAGTCCCACGGGGGCAGCAATTTCCCCAGAGATAGGGAAAGGTCTTATGACCATAGAAACCTGAGCAAGATTGTCCCTCCCTACCAGAGTGGGGATGACATCCACAAATGGATAACTGCACTGGAGAGGGCCTGTAAAGTACAGAGGGTACCTCAGGAGCAGTGGGCAGCAATCTTGTGGCTCTCCTTTGCAGACAAAGGTAGAGATAAGCTCCTCACTGTTAGAGAGGAGGATGCTGACAATTACAAAGTCTTTAAGAGTGCTCTGATTGAGGGGTTTGGCCTAACAACTGAACAATACAGGTTAAAGTTCAGAGATACCCAAAAGCACAGACTCAAGACTGGGTGGACTATGTGGATTGTTCTGCTAAGGCTCTGGAAGGTTGGTTGATGGGCAGTAAGGTATGTGACTTCACAGGATTGTACAATCTTATCATGAGGGAGCAGATTCTTAATAACTGTCAAAATCAGCTGTTGCATCAGTACCTGGTGGACTCTGATCTGACATCTCCCCAAGAATTGGGAAAGAAGGCAGACAAATGGGTCAGAACCAGGGTGAGGCAGAAGGTACAGAACCAAGGTGGTGACCCTAAGAAGCAAGATTCTAAAAACTCTGATAAGGGTGGGGAGAAGGGTAAAGACCAGAAGTCTTCACAAGGTCCCCAAAAATCTTCTTCAGGTGGGGATTCACAGTCTAACAAGGGAAAAGGCCAAAAGAAACCATGGTGCAAAGTCTGTAAGCAAAAGACACACTGGACCAGTGATTGCACCAAGTCCAAAGACTCTATTCCAGCCCCCACCAATGCCCCTAAGGCACCTGTTCCCCCTAGTGCAGTTACAATTGGTGGTGGGAGTACACAGGCCAAGGGTTTAGTAGGATTGACCCTGGGTAATGAGATGAGCTCTGGCCTAGTCAGAGAACTCACTCAGGCTGTCTTAGTCTGTGATGGAGGCATGGATGTGACCTCCTCTATGAGTCCCAGTAATCTGGGCAAGTACAGGCAACAGCCCTTAATCAATGGAAAAGAGGCTTTGGCATTTAGGGACACAGGGGCAAGTGTCACCATGGTGACACAAGACCTTGTGGATCCTGGGCAGATTATACTTGGTGAAATGTACCAAGTGACCAATTTCAGAACAGACCATACTCTGGCAGTTGTTAACTTCTCCTGGGGAGGGGTAACTGGCCTTAAGAAGGTTGTGGTGAGTGCAAACCTACCAGTGGAATGCTTGCTTGGCAATGATCTTGAAACTTCAGCTTGGGCAGAAGTGGAGCTCAGGACCCATGCAGAAATGCTGGGGATCCCTGCAGATGTGTTTGCTGTGACCAGGTCACAGAGCAAAATGTCTAACACTGAACAGGCCTTGTATCCTGGAAAAATGGACCAAGTGCCATCCAAGAAGAGGAGTAGTAGGGTTAAGGCAGTGCCTTCCCCCTTGGCTCAGAAGGAAGATCAGTCTCTTGAGGGGGATGATCTCAGTCCTGAGGAAGGAACTGTCCCAGAGGAGCTTGAACCTGACCAGGTTGAGTTCTTGGGGACAGGGGCCCTTCCAGGGCAGATCTGAGCCAGGAGCAGCAGAGCTGCCCCTCTCTTGAACCCCTCAGACAGCAAAGTGCTGCTGAGGCTGCTGGGAATGCTAGTGGTCCCCATAAAGTATATTGGGATGATGGACTCTTGTACTCAGAGTGTAGAGACCCCAAGCCTGGTGCCACCAGGAGGTTGGTTATACCTCTGAGGTTCAGGGGCTTCCTATTGACCCTAGCCCATGATATTCCCCTAGCAGGTCACCTGGGCCAGAACAAGACTTGGGACAGACTTGTCCCTCACTTTCACTGGCCCCACATGTCTGAAGACACCAAGGAGTTTTGTCGCTCCTGTGTAACCTGCCAAGCCAGTGGGAAGGCAGGTGGCACCACAAAGGCCCCCTGATACCACTACCTGTGGTGGGGGTTCCCTTTGAGAGAGTGGGGATTGATATTGTTGGTCCCATGGATCCCCAAACAGCATCTGGGCACAGGTTTATCCTGGTGGTGGTGGACCAAGCCACTAGGTACCCAGAGGCTATTCCCCTTAGGACCACTACAGCACCTGTGGTGGCAAGAGCCCTCCTGGGAATTTTCTCAAGAGTGGGCTTCCCTAAGGAGGTTGTATCAGACAGGGGGGCAACTTTATGTCTGGATACTTGAAGGCAATGTGGAAGGAGTGTGGAGTGACTTACAAGTTCACCACACCCTATCACCCACAATGCAATGGTTTAGTTGAGAGATTCAACAAAACTTTAAAGGGCATGATTAAAGGGCTCCCAGAAAAGCTTAGGCGAAGATGGGACATACTTTTGCCCTGCCTTTTGTTTGCATACAGGGAGGTGCCTCAAAAGGGGGTTGGCTACAGCCCTTTTGAACTTTTGTTTGGTCACCCTGTCAGGGGTCCATTGTGCTTGGTGAAGGAAGGATGGGAGTTACCTCTCAAGCCCCCAAAGCAAGACATAGTGGACTATGTACTTGGTCTCCGCTCCAGGATGGCTGAATACATGAATAAGGCAACTAAAAACCTTGAGGCTAGCCAGGAACTGCAAAAAGCCTGGCATGACCAAAAGGCTGTACTGACTGTTTATCAGCCAGGACAGAAGGTGTGGGTGCTGGAGCCAGTGGCCCCAGCAGCTCTCCAAGACAAGTGGAGTGGACCCCATACCATTGTTGAACAGAAGGGTGAGGTTACCTATTTAGTAGACCTAGGAACACCCAGGAGTCCCTACAGGGTTCTCCATGTCAACAGATTGAAACCATATGTGGACAGGGCAGACATGGGCTTGCTCATGGCTACTGATGAGGGACAGGAGGAAGAGAGTGACCCACTCCCTGACCTGCTCTCACAGAACCCTGATGATGGGTCAGTGGATGGTGTAGCCTTGGCAGGCAGCCTCACTGCTCAGCAGCAAACTTATTGTAGACAAGTGCTCAATCAGTACAGACATATGTTCTCTCTGACTCCAAGTCAGACCACCTGGTGCACTCATGAAGTGGACACTGGGGACAGTCTGCCTATTAAAAATAAGATTTATAGGCAACCTGACCATGTCAGGGACTGTACCAGGACAGAAGTCCAGAAAATGTTGGATTTGGGAGTTATTGAACCCTCAGATAGCCCTTGGGCTAGTCCAGTGGTCCTTGTGGCAAAACCTCACACCAGTGGTGGGAAAAGAGAGATGAGGTTTTGTGTGCACTACAGGGGTCTCAATGCAGTCACTAGGACTGATGCCCATCCAATACCTAGGGCAGATGAGCTAATAGACACTTTGGCCTCAGCCAAGTATCTAAGCACATTTGACCTGACAGCTGGCTACTGGCAGATCAGACTAGCTGATGATGCAAAGCCAAAAACAGCATTCTCAATCCCTAGTGGACATTATCAATTTGTGGTAATGCCCTTTGGTCTGAAGAATGCACCTGCCACTTTTCAGAGGTTGGTGAATACAGTCCTTACAGGTCTGGAGGCCTACAGTGCAGCATATCTACATGATATTGCTGTCTTTAGCTCCACCTGGGAGGATCTCCTGGTCCACCTCAGAAATGTTTTGGAGGCCCTGCAAAAGGCAGGCCTCACTATCAAGGCCACCAAGTGCCAGATAGGGCAGAGTCAGGTTGTGTACCTGGGCCACCTTGTGGGTGGAGGCCAGGTTCAACCATTGCAGAGCAAAATCCAGACCATCATGGACTGGGTTGCTCCCACTACCCAGACTCAGGTGAGAGCCTTCTTAGGCCTGACTGGGTACTATAGGAGATTTGTCAAGGGGTATGGATCAATAGTGACACCCCTGAATGACTTAACTTCCAAGAAAATGCCCAAAAAGGTTCAGTGGACAGCTAGCTGTCAAAAGGCATTTGATGACCTGAAGCAGGCCATGTGCACTGCTCCCATTCTCCAGAGTCCTGATTACTCCAAGAAGTTCATTGTCCAAACAGATGCATCTGAATTGGGGGTAGGGGCTGTACTGTCACAATTGAATGAAGAAGGTCAGGATCAGCCAGTAGCTTTTATTAGCAGAAGGCTGACCCCTAGAGAGAAACGTTGATCAGCCATAGAGAGGGAGGCCTTTGCTGTGGTTTGGGCTCTGAAGAAGTTGAGGCCATACTTGTTTGGTACTAACTTCCTTGTTCAAACAGACCACAAGCCCCTCCTATGGTTAAAACAAATGAAGGGTGAAAACCCCAAACTTCTTAGGTGGCCTATTTCCCTACAGGGGATAGACTTTACAGTGGAACATAGACCTGGGAGTAACCATGCCAATGCAGATGGACTCTCTAGGTACTTCCACTTAGAACATGAAGACTCAACTGGTCAAGGTTAGTTTAATGTCCCTACGTTTGGGGGGGTTGTGTAGGAGAGTAGGATCTGCTTCACATGGGTACCCCCACTTTTTGCTGATGCTTCACTGTTTTTCGACTTTAGTCTGGCTGGGGCCCTGCTAATCAGATCCCCAGCCTAGCTGCTTCCTCTCTAAAATGGTTTCCATGTGCCTTAGGCACATCTCTGATTGGAATCTGGAGTGCCGTTATAAGTCCCTAGTATATGGTATACTATGTACCCAGGGCATAGGTACCACAGAGGCCTACCAGGGGCTGCAGCATGTATTGTGACACCCCTGGAAGGCCATCCAAAATGACACCACAGGTCTGCTACTGCAGCCTGGGTAAGGTGGTGCATGCACCCCTTACAGTGGTATAGGCTACCTATATCACTACCATTGCACACACATATAAACCTATAAGTCACTCCTATGGCAGGCCTTACCAATCCTGAAGGCAGAGTGCTTGGTTTTTATGTGAGAGGGTGCCCCTGCATGAGCAGGGCCCCTCTGCAGCGTTCGGAGTCAATCCTCTGATGCTGTTTGTGGTGCAACCTGACCATATACTCTTAAGTACATTATATCGTCGCGGTAAATGCTAACTTTGGGATGGCTGCACAGAAACATGTCGTGTTTGGTGTCAAACATCTTGGAATACTACCCCCCGCCAATTCTGGCGGTGGGGGTAGCATTCCACCCTTCTAGAGGGAGAGACATGTACAACCGGTAACTTCTTTCCAGAGCCCTGGCATCACAAAATGGATGCCGCTGCCACAGACACAGGTCTGGCCTCCTGCTGCTGACTGAAACTCCGGCAGGGGAGGCCTGGGCAATAGGTTTCCTGTCGAAGGGAGGTGTAACCACCTCCCCAGACAGGATAGTGTGTTTTGGGGCTGGGCGGGAGCACTCTCTGGTGCTCAGAAGTCCTGCACTGGGGGCACACTTCGTGTCCCTGTGCATATGCCAGTTCAAACCGGTTGCAGGGGCTACCTGCCCCTGCTCTGGCACGAAACTGGACAAAGGGAATGGGTGTAACCACCCCTCTTCCCTGACCCTCCCATAGGTGGGTCCCCAGAGTATGTCCAACCCCCTAACTCAGTATAAGTATGGGACCCCAGTCCTTAGGACTTTAGATTACCCTGGATGAAACTCTGACACTGAATCCTGGACCTTCGACGCTCTACCTGAAGATTAGAGGACTGAAGAATCTCCCTTGGGGTCAAGGAGTGACTCTCCTGCTTGGCAGGCACCTAAGAAGCAATTGTCTGGTCTGCATCGCTGAAGCTCCCACCGGACGCCGAAGTCTTTGCATCACCAGATGTAGATTTCCAGACTTCCCTAAGGCTCTCCTGAGTCCCCAGCAAAGCTGAGGCCCGTAGCTGTCGTGGGTAACGTGGAACCGTGACCCATGGACACCGAGCACATTTGCAAGTGCATCCTCTTCCTGGTCTCCCACGAAGTTGTGCTTTAGTCTCCAAGTAGCCCCCGCCTCTAGCACCGAATGCCCTGAAGATCACTGGCCTCAACTCTACGAGTGTCCTGTGAGCCAGCTCCAAGTGCGTCCACTTGACGCTCCTTTCCGGTCGCTGGTCCATTGGCTAGTGGGCCCTCTCGAAGGCAACTCATCTTCTGTTTGGGCTTTCCTGGTTGCTCCAGACGTGCCCTGACTTAACCTTGCTCGGTGAGTGCCCCAGACCTTACTGGTCTGCATCAACGTCCTTTCTTTGTTTCTACAAGACTTGCCGTTGACAAGGCTTGTTGGGTCCAATCTGGTCGTCAACACCCATGCAATTGACAGACGTTGTGGGACAGCTCGAATCCAGCTCCTGGTCATCGTCGACACCTCCTGGACCTTGTGGCTGAAGAGTCAAGACAACCGTCAACCTACCTGAAGCACCCGACATCGGTGGGCATCTGCTCATCACCTTCCTGGTCACTGGCTAGAGACCCAGACTCTGTCCCCTCTGCTTTCAGGTTCTTCAGATCTTCGATCCACCCTTGGATCCACCCTAACACTTTCGACTTGGTCGCCAGCAGCACTTTGCAGCAGATCGCCATTGAAAACGACGACGAAACACGACCCCGAAAGACACCTATGCACCCGGCTTCCCTGGGTGAGGTAACTCGAGTACTCCGGTGCTCCCGTGGGTATAGACTCTAGAACAACCTAGTTCTAAAGGGGTTTGCTCCAAGTCCTCCTCTAAGTGTCCTTTTTCTTTAAAACTCCAACCGCGACATTCCCCATAGAAGTCAGCGGCGGCTCGCGGCTGTGTTCTCACACTGCACGCGTCCCCCGTGGGTCCCCTGTGTCACTACCTTGGGTGGTTCCTTGAGGGCTAAGCACTTCTACAGGCTCTAGGCCTTGTGTCTAGCTCAGTCGTGGTTCTTATACCACTTTATTGGTATATGGTTTGGTACGCCCCTAGGGCTCAAACGTGTATTTGTGCTATTACTGTTGATAACTGACTTGTAACTTATGTACTTCGAACTCTAGCCTCATAAAGAGACTAGAGGGGTGTGTTTAAGACTAAATACATATATTTTATATATATACCTGGTGTGGTCCTCTTTCATTTGGTCACTCAAAAGATTATAGACTGGTAAAACAAGCTGCTTTACATTCATTCAAGACTTAGCCTGAAGGCTGCTCTCCATAGCTACCACTAGGATAGCTTTCAATAAAGGTTGTCTTTAACCTATCTCCAATAAGGGGTTGTTTGGACTGGTGCAAGGTGCCCACTATAATTAGTGGACAGCATATACCAGGCCAACTTCTCACAACAAGGAGATGGCTGGACTGCATCAGTAGTGCTCAGGGGATTGTAGCAGTGCATGTGTTAGTTCCTGGGTTATTGGATAAGTACATCGGTAGTGACTGGATGATAAGAGTACTGCAAGGAGAGTGCACAGTGAATTTATAAGTGCTTGGGTTTTGGCGGAGTGATTAGATAAGTACATGGTGCTCGCTGGGTGATTGTAGGAGTGCATGGATAGTGACAAGGAGATGGCTGGACCGCATCAGTAGTGCTCAGGGGATTGTAGCAGTGCATGTGTTAGTGCCTGGGTCATTGCATGAGTACATGGGTAGTGACTGGATGATTAGAGTACTGCAAGGAGAGTGCATGGTGAATTTATAAGTGATGGGGTTTTGGCGGAGTGATTGGATAAGTACATGGAACTGACTGGGTGATTGGAGGAGTGCATGGGTAGTGACAAGGAGATGGCTGGACTGTATCAGTAGTGCTCAGGGGATTGTAGCAGTGCATGTGTTAGTGCCTGGGTCATTGCATGAGTACATGGGTACTGACTGGACGATTAGAGTACTGCAAGGAAAGTGCATGGTGAATTTATAAGTGCTTGTGTTTTGGCGGAGTGATTGGATAAGTACATGGAACTGGTTGGGTGATTGGAGGAGTGCATGGGTAGTGACAAGGAGATGGCTGGATTGCATCAGTAGTGATCAGGGGATTGTAGCAGTGCATGTGTTAGTGCCTGGGCCATTGCTTAAGTACATGGGTACTGACTGGATGATTAGAGTACTGCAAGGAGAGTGCATGATGAATTTGTAAGTGCTTGTGTTTTGGCGCAGTGATTAGATCAGGACATGGAACTGGCTGGTTGATTGGAGGACTGCATGGGTAGTGACAAGGAGATGGCTGGACTGCATCAGTAGTGCTCAGGGGATTGTAGCAGTGCATGTGTTAGTGCCTGGATCATTGCATAAGTGCATGGGTAGTGACTGGATGATTACAGTACTACAAGGAGAGTGCATGGTGAAATTATAAGTGTTTGTGTTTTGGCGCAGTGATTAGATAAGGACATGGAACTGGCTGGGTGATTGGAGGAGTGCATGGATAGTGACAAGGAGATGGCTGGACTACATCAGTAGTGCTCAGGGGATTGTAGCAGTGCATGTGTTAGTACCAGGGTAATTCCATAAGTACATGGGTACTGACTGGATGATTAGAGTACTGCAAGGAGAGTGCATAGTGAATTTATAAGGGGTTTTGGCGGAGTGATTGGATAAGTACATGGACCTGGCTGGGTGATTGGAGAAGTGCATGGGTAGTGACAAGGAGATGGCTGGACTTCATCAGTATTGCTCAGGGGATTGTAGCAGTGCATGTGTTAGTGCCTGGGTCATTGCATAAGTACATGGGTACTGACTGGATGATTAGAGTACTGCAAGGAGAGTGCATGGTGAATTTATAAGTGCTTGGGATTTGGCGGAGTGATTGGATAAGTACATGGTGCTCGCTGGGTGATTGGAAGAGTGCATGGGTAGTGACAGGACGATGGCTGGACTGCATCAGTAGTGCTCAGGGAATAGTAGCAGTGCATGTGTTAGTGCCTGGGTCATTGCATAAGTACATGGGAAGTGACTGGATGATTAGAGTACTGCAAGGAGAGTGCATGATGAATTTATAAGTGCTTGTGTTTTGGTGCAGTGATTAGATAAGGACATGGAACTGGCTGGGTGATTGGAGGAGTGCATGGGTAGTGACAAGGAGATGGCTGGACTGCATCAGTAGTGCTCGGGGGATTGTAGCAGTGCATGTGTTAGTGCCTGGGTCATTGCATGTGTACATGGGTAGTGACTGGATGATTAGAGCACTGCACGGAGAGTGCATGGTGAATTTATAAGTGCTTGTGTTTTGGCGGAGTAATTGGATAAGTACATGGTGCACGCTGGGTGATTGCAGGAGTGCCTGGGTAGTGACAGGGCGATGGCTGGACTGCATCAGTAGTGCTCAGGGGATTGTAGCAGTGCATGTGTTAGTGCCTGGGTTATTGGATAAGTACATCGGCAGTGACTGGATGATAAGAGTACTGCAAGGAGAGTGCACAGTGAATTTATAAGTGCTTGGGTTTTGGCGGAGTGATTAGATAAGTATATGGTGCTTGCTGGGTGATTGTAGGAGTGCATGGATAGTGACAAGGAGATGGCTGGACCGCATCAGTAGTGCTCAGGGGATTGTAGCAGTGCATGTGTTAGTGCCTGGGTCATTGCATGAGTACATGGGTAGTGACTGGATGATTAGAGTACTGCAAGGAGAGTGCATGGTGAATTTATAAGTGCTTGTGTTTTGGCGGAGTGATTAGATAAGGACATGGAACTGGCTGGGTGATTGGAGGAGTTCATGGGTAGTGACAAGGAGATGGCTGGACTGCATCAGTAGTGCTCAGGGGATTGTAGCAGTGCATGTGTTAGTGCCTGGGTCATTGCATGAGTACATGGGTAGTGACTGGATGATTAGAGCACTGCACGGAGAGTGCATGGTGAATTTATAAGTGCTTGTGTTTTGGCGCATTGATTAGATAAGGACATGGAACTGGCTGGGTGACTGGAGGAGTGCATGGGTAGTGACAAGGAGATGGCTGGATTGCATCAGTAGTGATCAGGGGATTGTAGCAGTGCATGTGTTAGTGCCTGGGCCATTGCTTAAGTACATGGGTACTGACTGGATGATTAGAGTACTGCAAGGAGAGTGAATGGTGAATTTATAAGTGCTTGGGTTTTGGCTGAGTGATTGGATAAGTACATGGTGCTGGCTGGGTGATTGGAGGAGTGCATGGGTAGTGACAAGGAGATGGCTGGACTGCATCAGTAGTGCTCAGGGGATTGTAGCAGTGCATGTGTTAGTGCCTGGGACATTGCATGAGTACATGGGTACTGACTGTATGATTAGAGTACTACAAGGAGAGTGCATGATGAATTTGTAAGTGCTTGTGTTTTGGCGCAGTGATTAGATCAGGACATGGAACTGGCTGGTTTATTGGAGGAGTGCATGGGTAGTGACAAGGAGATGGCTGGACTGCATCAGTAGTGCTCAGGGGATTGTAGCAGTGCATGTGTTAGTGCCAGGGTAATTGCATAAGTACATGGGTACTGACTGGATGATTAGAGTACTGCAAGGAGAGTGCATGGTGAATTTATAAGGGGTTTTGGCGGAGTGATTGGATAAGTACATGGACCTGGCTGGGTGATTGGAGAAGTGCATGGGTAGTGACAAGGAGATGGCTGGACTTCATCAGTATTGCTCAGGGGATTGTAGCAGTGCATGTGTTAGTGCCTGGGTCATAGCATAAGTACATGGGTACTGACTGGATGATTAGAGTACTGCAAGGAGAGTGCATGGTGAATTTATAAGTGCTTGGGATTTGGCGGAGTGATTGGATAAGTACATGGTGCTCGCTGGGTGATTGGAGGAGTGCATGGGTAGTGACAGGACGATGGCTGGACTGCATCAGTAGTGCTCAGGGAATAGTAGCAGTGCATGTGTTAGTGCCTGGGTCATTGCATAAGTACATGGGAAGTGACTGGATGATTAGAGTACTGCAAGGAGAGTGCATGGTGAATTTATAAGTGCTTGGGTTTTGGCGCAGTGATTGGATAAGTACATGGTGCTCGCTGGGTGATTGGACGAGTGCATGGGTAGTGACAAGGAGATGGCTGGGATGCATCAGTATTGCTCAGGGGATTGTAGCAGTGCATGTGTTAGTGCCTGGGTCATTGCATGAGTACATGGGTAGGGACTGGATGATTAGAGTACTGCAAGTAGAGTGCATAGTGAATTTATAAGTGCTTGGGTTTTGACGGAGTGATTGGATAAGTACATGGAACTGGCTGGGTAATTGGAGGAGTGCATTGGTAGTGACAAGGAGATGGCTGGACTGCATCAGTAGTGCTCAGGGGATTGTAGCAGTGCATGTGTTAGTGCCTGGGTCACTGCATGAGTACATGGGTACTGACTGGATGATTAGAGTACTGCAAGGAGAGTGCATGGTGAATTTATAAGTTCTTGGGTTTTGGCGGAGTGATTGGATAAGTACATGGAACTGGATGGGTGATTGGAGGAGTGCATGGGTAGTGACAAGGAGATGGCTGGACTGCATCAGTAGTGCTCAGGGGATTGTAGCAGTGCATGTGTTAGTGCCTGGGCCATTGCATAAGTACATTTTACTGACTGGATGATTAGAGTACTGCAAGGAGAGTGCATAGTGAATTTGTAAGTGCTTGTGTTTTGGCGCAGTGATTAGATAAGGACATGGAACTGGCTGGGTGATTGGAGGAGTGCATGGGTAGTGACAAGGAGATGGCTGGACTGCATCAGTAGTGCGTCAGGGGATTGTAGCAGTGCATATGTTAGTGCCTGGGTCATTTCATGAGTACATGGGTAGTGACTTGATGATTAGAGTACTGCTAGGAGAGTGTGTAGGAGACTAGGATCTGCCTCTTATGGTTACCCCCACTTTTTGCTGATGTTACACTGTTTTTCGACTTTAGTCTGGCTGGGGCCCTGCTATCCAGGACCCCAGCCTAGCTGCTTCCTCTCTAAATTGATTCCACGTACCTTAAGTACACTTCAGATTGTATTCTGGGGTGCCCTTATAAGTCTCTAGTATATGGTATACTCTGTACCCAGGGCATAGGTACCACAGAGGCCTACCAGGGGCTGAAGCATGTATTATGCCACTCCTGGGCAGCCTTCCAAAATGACACCACAGGACTGCTACATCAGCCTGAGTAAGGTGGTGCATGCACCCCTTACTGAGATATAGGTTCACTATATCTCACCCTATCACTGCACATATAATCCTATCAGTCACCCCTATGGCAGGCCTTATTAATCCTGAAGGCAGGGTGCTTGGTTTTATGTGAGAGGGTGCCCATGCATGAGCAGAGCCCCTCTGCAGCTTTCAGAATCTCCTCTCCGGGGTTGTCTGTGGCGCAGCCTGACCTATACTCTTAAGTGCATTATATCCTCGCGGTAAATGCTAACTTTGGGATGGCTGCACGGAAACATGTCATGTTTGGTGTCAAACACCTTGGAATCATACCCCCACACCAGTAACTGGTGTGGGAGTATGATCCCACACTTCTAGAGGGAGAGACATGACAGCACCGGTATACCCGGTTCCAACTAAACAGAGCCCTGGCATCACAAAATGGATGCTGCAGCCACAGACACGAGTCTGGCCTCCTGATGCTGACCGAAACTCCGGCAGGGGAGGCCTGGACAATAGGTTTCCTGTCACAGGGAGGTGTTACCATCTCCCAGACAGGCCTTAGTTGATTGGGGCTGGGTGGGTGCACTCCAAGAGTGTTTTGAAGTCCTGCACTGGGAGCACATTTGGTGTCCTCGTGCATACCCCAGTTCAAACCAGTTGCAGGGGCTGCCAGCCCCTGCTCTGGCGCGAAACTGGACAAAGGAAATGGCTGTAGCCACCCTCTTTCCAAACCCGCCCATAGGTGGTCCCCTGAGTTAGTCCAACCCCTTTCTTAGGTATAAGTAAGGAACCCCTTGTAGGAAGGTGGAATCTGACTATATGGTTGCCCCCACTTTTTTCCTGGTGTTTTGCTGGTTTATGACTTAGTTGGACTGGGATCCTGCTATTCAGGGCCCCAGTCTATCTGCTTCCTCTCTAAAATGGTTTCCATGTACCTTAGGTACATCTTTGATTGGAATCTGGAGTGCCCTTATAAGTCCCTAGTATATGGTATACTATGTACCCAGGGCATAGGTACCCCAGAGGCCTGCCAGGGGCTGAAGCATGTATTATGCCACCCCTGGAAGGCCAGCCAAAATGACACCACAGGTCTGCTACTGCAGCCTGGGTAAGGTGGTGCATGCACCCCTTATTGTGATATAGGCTACCTATATCACTACCATTGCACACACATATAAACCTATAAGTCACTCCTATGGCAGGCCTTTACAATACTGAAGGCAGAGTGCTTGGTTTTTATGTGGGAGGGTGCCCCTGCATGAGCAGAGCCCCTCTGCAGCATTCGGAGTCCCTCCTTTGATGCTGTTTGTGGTACAGCCTGACCATATACTCTTAAGTGCATTATATCCTCGCGGTAGAATGCTAACTTTGGACTGGCTGCACCAAAACACGTTGTGATTGGTGTCAAACATCTTGGAATACTACCCCCCCCGCCAGTACTGGCGGCGGGGGTAGCATTCCACCCTTCTAGAGGGAGAGACATGTACCCACCGGCCTACCCGGTAACTTCTTTACAGAGCCCTGGCATCACAAAATGGATGCCGCTGCCACAGACACGGGTCTGGCCTCCTGCTGCTGACTGAAACTCTGGCAGGGGAGGCCTGGACAATAGGTTTCCTGTCGCAGGGAGGTGAACCACCTCCCCAGACAGGATAATGTGTATTGGGGCTGGGCGGGAGCACTCTCTGGTGCTCAGAAGTCCTGCACTGGGGGCACACTTGGTGTCCCTGTGCATATGCCAGTTCAAACCGGTTGCAGGGGCTACCTGCCCCTGCATGAAACTGGACAAAATGAATGGGTGTAACCACCCCTCTTCCCTGACCCTCCCATAGGTGGGTCCCCAGAGTATGTCCAACCCCCTAACTTGGTATAAGTATGGGACCCCAGTCCTTAGGACTTTAGATTACCCTGGATGAAACTCTGAAGCCGTATCCTGGACCTTCTACGCTCTACTTCAAGATTAGAGGACTGAAGAATCTCCCTTGGGGTCAAGGAGTGACTCCCCTGCTTGGCAGGCACCTAAGATGCAATTGTCCGGTCTGCATCACTGAAGCTGCCACCGGACGCCGAAGTCTTTGCAACACCAGAGGTAGATTTCCAGACTTCCCTGAGACTGCCCTGAGTCCCCAGCGAAGCTGAGGCCCGTAGCTGTTGTGGGTAATGTGGAACTGTGACCCCTGGACACCGAAAACTTTTGCAAGTGCATACTCTTCCTGGCATCCCACGAAATTGTGCTTTGGGCTCCGAGTAACCCCCGCCTCCAGCACGGACTGCACCGAAGATCACTGGCCTCCACTCCACGAGTGTTCTGTGAGCCAGCTCCAAGTGCGTCCACTTGAGGCTCCTTTGCAGTCGCTAGTCCATTGGATAGTGGGCCCTCCCGAAGGCAACTCTTCTTTTGCTTGGGCCTTCCTGGTTGCTCTAGACGTGCCCTGACTTACCCTTGCTGGGTGAGTCACTCAGACCTTGCGGGTCTGCATCAATGTCCTTTCTTTGTTTCCACGTGACTTGCCGTTGCCAAGGCTTGTTGGGTCCAATCCGGTCGCCGACACCTCAGCAATTGACAGATGTTGTGGGACAGCTTGAATCCAGCTCCTGGTTGTCGTCAACGCCTCCTGGACCTCGTGGCTGAAGAGTCAAGACGACCGTCAACCTACCTGAAGCACCCCACATCGGTGGGCATCTGCTCATCGCCTTCCTGGTCACTGGCTAGTGACCCGGACTCTGTCCCATCTGCTTTCAGGTTCTTCAGATCTTCTATCCACCCTTGGATCCACCCGGACACTTTCGACTTGGTCGCCAGCAGCCTGCTGCAGCATATCGCCATTGAAAACGACGACGAAACCCGACGACAAAAGACACCTATGCACCTGGCTTCCTTGGGTGAGGTAACTCGAGTACTCCAGTGCTCCCGTGGGTATTGACTCTAGAACTGCCTAGTTCTAAAGGGATTTGCTCCAAGTCCTCCTCTAAGTGTCCTTTCCTTTTAAAAATCCAACCGCGACTTTCCCCATAGAAGTTAACGGTGGCTCGCGGCTGTGTTCTCACACTGCACGCGTCCCCCGTGGGTCCCCTGTGTCACTACCTTGGGTGGTTCTTTGAGGGCCAAGCACTTCTACAGGCTCTAGGCTCTAGCTCAGTCGTGGTTCTTATACCACTTTATTGGTATATGGTTTGAGTACGCCCTAGGGCTCAAACGTGTATTTGTGCTATTACTGTTGATAACTGACTTGTAACTTATGTACTTCGAACTCTAGCCTCATAAAGAGACTAGAGGGGTGTGTTTAGCAATAAATACATATATTTTGAATATATACCTGGTGTGGTCCTCTTTCATTTGGTCACTCAAGAGATTATAGACTGTTAAAACAAGCTGCTTTACATTCCTTCAAGACTTAGCCTGAAGGCTGCTCTCCATAGCTACCACTAGGATAGCTTTCAATAAAGGTTGTCTTTAACCTATCTCCAATAAGGGGTTGTTTGGACTGGTGCAAGGTGACCACTATAATTAGTGGACAGCATATACCAGGCCAACTTCTCACACCCTACACTACCATAAGACAAGCACTTATAAATTCACCATGCACTCTCCTTGCAGTACTCTAATCATCCAGTCACTACCAATGTACTCATGCAATGACCCAGGCACTAACACATGCACTGCTACAGTCCCCTGAGCACTACTGATGCAGTCCAGCCATCTCCTTGTCACTACCCATGCACTCCTCCAATCACCCAGCCAGTTCCATGTTCTTATCTAATCACTGCGCCAAATCACAAGCACTTATAAATTCACCATGCACTCTCCTTGCAGTACTCTAATCATCCAGTCACTACCCATGTACTCATGCAATGACCCAGGCACTAACACAAGCACTGCTACAATCCCCTGAGCACTACTGATGCAGTCCAGCCATCTCCTTGTCACTACCCATGCACTCCTCCAATCACACAGCCAGTTCCATGTCCTTATCTAATCACTGCGCCAAAATACATGCACTAATAAATTCACCATGCACTCTCCTTGCAGTACTCCAATCATCCGGTCACTACTGTTGGACCTGGCCCTTTTGGCAGGCTCATCCCTAAACTTTTTTGCATTTATCCTAGCCTTTTTCCTATGTAGTGTTAGTGGGTTTAGGCCTCTAGGCACTTTAGCACTGCGTCCCAGTGTAAAGTGTGTGCGCTCTGTGTTACATTTGTAAGGTTGGCCTGCCCTCCCATAGGAATGCATTGAGGGTCTGTGTGCCAGTGGTAATTCCTGTTATGTGAGGAGCAGTGTGGTCAAGTTTAGTATGTGTGAATTTGTGAGAATAAATGCTGCGCAATGGTGTGCGCAGATTTATGGTGACTGGTAGAGAAATGCCACTTCTAGAAGTTGGCATTTCTGTGTGGTCTGTGTCTGCCTGCCTGATGTGAATTGCATGTCTGGCTTGTGAGTGACAGGGGCTGGGAGGTGTGTGTGGCTCCAGGAGGGGCAGGGTGAGTCAGCGCAGGGCTGAATGGAGAGATCTCCATGTAGATGGGTGGGAGGAGTTGCACCTGGGACCTGAATAGGGCTGGGCCTTCCCTCCACAATGCTGGCTCCACCCCCTGTGGTGCGTCTGATGTCCCTAGCCTGTCCTGTGAAAGGAGAGAAGAGCTGAGCAAAACAAAGTGCTCCAAAGCTCCCCTAAACCAGTTGCATCTGGTTTTCCCCCAGCCCTGTGCTGGGTGACAAAGGAAAAACTGTGTATAAAAGAAGGGGCTGTGACCCCATGAAAATGTTCAGTGTTCAGTTCTCTGTGCTTGGGTGCTGTTCCTGACACTGCCGGGGCATGCTGCTGCTGGGGCCCAGGGGGGGCTGCCATGAGGGCTGCCTCCCTGGGCCCTGCATTGCCCCCTTTATCCCTAAAGACCTCTTTGCTGGGACCTTCCTTTGCTCCATCTCTTTGCCCCAGGACTACTTGTGCTCTGTTGCGCCCTGGGAGCGCTTTATGTTACTTTCCCCTTGGAAGGGGAGCGTGAGCTCCGCAGCACGGCGCTGCAGCCCTTGGAGAGGGAATCCCGGCGTGAGGGATTCCCCCGTGATGCTGCTGGAGGCGGGAGCCCACCCCGCTTTATGTGTATTTTGGCCGCGTTTTGCCGCCTCTGCACTTCTGCTATTTTTGGCAGCGGGAGCCCACCCCGCTTTATATTTTACATTAAGAGGGAGCCTACCCCTCATTGCCGCCACAAAGAAAAGGAGAACCGAAATCACTGCAGCGGCCCCGATCGCCAAACCGGAAGTCAGGCAACTTCGCCTGGGACGTAGGCGGGGCCGGAAGTTAGGCAGTAGTGCTGTCGGTGGAAGCCCCCGGGTGAAGAGCGAGGAGTGCGGCGTGGTGAACAGGGCTCCCGTGACCTGTTGGGAGCCCCGGCGCCAGAAGGAGAGGGTGAAGGCAGGCGGGAGCCCACCCCGCCTACGTGGCAGCTACCGAGTGCAGCCGGATCCCCGGCGAGGCTCTCATGAGAGAGAGAGCCCCGCGTTCTGCCCGCCGAGGAGACCAGCAGAGTCCTGCCCGCAGTCCGGTGAGTGGGGAGCTCCATGTGCGCCTTTGTGGTGCCCCGAGGCCGTTGTCGGTGCTGGTCACAGCTGCCCCGCTTGACAGTGGGCAGCTGCAATGTGGGGGGGCATTGTCCTCGGAGAGGAGCCCCGGGAAGGAGGGGCTCCCCAGTTACATCGAGGTGCCAGCTCTTTTCCCCGCAGTCTGTTTTCGGCGCAGTGAAGTGCCGTGGGGGCAAAGCTGAGATTTAGAGTCCCAGAGTAGGGCACAGATCATTTGCCTCAGTGGCGCCGCCGTAGCGGGCCACTCCAACGTGGGGCCTGGTTTGTTTCCAAGGGCCCGTGTCCCTACCAGTTTGGCCAGTCTTACAGCTGCCCCACTTGCTAGAGGGCAGCTGCTACGTTTTACATATCGAGTCAAAGGGCACATTGAGTGCCAGGCCTCATCTTGATTTACAGCTGCGCAGCAATTAGTGCCAGCTGCATCGTTTAGGCCATTCTTTCCTGTGGGGGCCATTTTGCGCTAGGAGTGAGATACACTCCTCTGCCCCATATCTTCCCAGCAAGTAGTGGGCAGCTGCTACGTTTAGGTCTGCGCAAAAGGCGCTCCCTTGACTTTCGCTGCATTGGCAGCGCGCCCTGACTTTGGACATAGGGCATTTGAGCCCCTTGTCTGAGATGGCCAGATGGCCAAGGGGACTGCTAGGTTTATATGGCGCCAGGCCCTAATGTGATTTGTGTGTTAGTGAGCTTCTTTCCTAGGATTTATAGGCTAATGTGATTTATACCTCTGCTATGGTTCTTTCTACTATGAGGTTATGTGCTACTGTGAGTATGTGGTGCTAGGAAATGTAATGTATGTAGTATGATTACGCACCCTGTGTTATACCTCTAAATGTGGTTTATGATTAGGAGGTTGTTTGGCATATCCTGGTTTATGCTAGTGAGATTATGTTTCACTGTGTGATTTACGCCCCTAATGTGAGTTATACTTAGGAGGTTAGGGTCTAATGCGTTTAGACTTGTGAGGTGATTGCATAATGTGTTTATGCTGGTGAGGTTGGTGCAGAATGTAATTCGCGCCTGATGTGATACTGTGCATAATGTGGTTTATGTTACAGGCTGATGCTGAGTACAGTGGTTACCAGTGATTACTGGTTGTACGTTTCTGATATGTCCTACATTTATTATGTGTTCTACATCTATTTCCTTTTACTAAGTGATGGTTCTGACAGTGGTCCACGTGGCCCTGTCATGTGTACATAATCCCCTGTAAATATTGTCCCGTGCCAGTTGGCACAGTGTATTGTATGTGAGTACTATTCTAATGTGTTTTATGATAATATAAAGGCTATTTTTATATATAACCTTGTGTGGAGTTCCTTTTGTAGTGTGCCTTGGGTGTTGTGCTGTGTGTGTGTTGCGCAAACGCTTTACACATTGCCTCCGGGATAAGCCTGACTGCTCGTGCCGTGCTACCAAGGGGGTGAGCAGGGGTTATCTTCGGCGTGTAACTTCCTTGCCCTGACTAGAGTGGGGGTCTCTGCCTGGCTTTGGCGCAAGCCTCAGCCAACCAGAGATCCCATTTCTAACTTTGGTGATCAGCGGTGGGATAGGACTTGCGTTTGCGCAGTACCGCGGCGACAACTGGCTGCACTACAAAACTCTGCATTTTAGATAGTCACATGTTGGGGATTATTGGTCTAAGATTGTTTTAAAGTGTCATTTCATTTTTGAAATATGTGTTCTTGTTGCAGTGTGAGTTTTCTGGATTCACCAGTAAGGGTGGGATCCAGTGGTGGCAGCGAAGTGTGTGTCCAGTGCATGAAGTCCCCGTCCCGTTCCCAGAGTATGGTACCTGGTGCTCAGTAAGAGGGGTGCAGGTTGAGATTCAGGGACAGTAAGGAACTGTCTCACTGGTCTGGGGGGGGTGTGTGTGGATGAGTGATGTGCTGCTGGATGCTGGGGTGAGTTCTCTGAAATAAGGAACTTGCATGGGGGAGTAACCTTGAGGGATGGTGCAGGTGTCTCCTAACCCGCGTGGCGGAGATGGTTCAAATGAACCCAACTAGGAACCGTTATAGTGAGGAGGTTGGGAACCTAGTCTGTCCTGTTGGACTGTTCTGTATGGGGGACCTCCCCGTGGTAGAGGATCTGAAGAAGCATTGGGGAGTGAGTCCAATAAGAGTGGCTCAGGTGTCTTCCGTGGTGGAAGAGGTTCAGTGTAGCCCAGCTAGGTCCCAGTGTAGCGGGAGGGGTGTAGGGGCTCACGTCCTGTCTCAGAGGAGAAGGAGTGAATGTGCCCGAAACCCAGTCCCAGGGCCTGGATGGTTACTTCAGGGAACACCAGGTTGGGGGCCTAGGCTGTACTTGTAGGCCATTTGAGGAGGATCTTCTACTCTCTAGAGGACGTGGAGCGTCTGTAACCAGAGCTCCAGCAGTCCTGGTGCTAGGCAGCACCGCTCCTAAGTGGAGGGTGCAGAAGTCCTGATTGAGGGGTGAGAGGGGGAGAGGTTCCCCAGTGGAAAAACCAGTGGGTCCAGAAGGGGCCATGGGGACACCACTTCTGCCCTGGGTTTGGTCCCGGCAGACTGTCACACAACACATTAGATGTGTTACCCTCTGGAGGGTGCAGAGGTCCAGATTGAGGGGTGAGAGGGGGAGAGGTTCCCCAGTGGAAAAACCAGTGGGTCCAGAAGGGGCCACAGGGACACCACTTCTGCCCTGGGTTTGGTCCCGGCAGACTGTCACATGACACATTAGTGAGGTGTCACCCTCGGGGGGGCATGCGTGCTCCCCGGGAAGTCCTGGTGCGAGGCAGCACCGCTCCTAAGTGGAGGGTGCAGAAGTCCGGTTTCGAGGGTTGAGAGGGGGAAAGAGTCCCCAGTGGGGACCAGTGGGTCAGGGGCCAGCCAGAAGAGCTGAGTCGCCAATTATTGACCATGGTGTGCGCCACTTCTGTCCTGGCACATCTTCACACACTGTCAGAGGGACAGGAGGTCGTGAGCTCTGCGCCAGGCAGACTGTCACACGATACGCTAGGGATGTGTCACCCTTGTGAAGTCCTGGTTTTCCAGGCATCTGACCAAAGGGTACGTCCCTGGGTTGGGGAGCCAGCAGCCGGTGTTTCCGGATCTGGACGGCAGGGCGACTGTAGTCAGTGTCCTGGCCGGTTTGCCTTCTAGGAGGTACCACTCCAGTTGGGAGGGTATCGGAGTCTGGAAGGGGGTGTAGAGGGAGGGAGTCCTCGCCTCTGACCCCGGTGCAGCCGGTGAATGTGGATCCCAGGTGGTAGACCAGTTGATGGAGAGAGGTCCTGAACTGGTGGGATAGTTGTGTTCTGGTGGGTGCTTCCCCTGGGAGGTTGCAGAACCCCAGAAGTAGAGGTAGGGTGAGGCATTCTTGCCCGTGACCTCTGGTCAGCCTGAGGGTGCGGACCCTAGGTTGAAGGGTCAGTGGGAGTTTGGAACTACACTGAGAGGGAGAGTGGAGAATGGCTATTGTATGCCAGGGGTTACTGCCCCCCACTCGGTGGATTGGCAAGGACCAGTGGCATCTGGGTGGCCTAGGGCCTGGTCCTGGCCGTGGACAACTAAGGAGTACCGGTGGGGTAGCCTAGTTGGCCCTGAGTTTTTTTTCCGTTTTTTTTTTCCCCATGGGTTCCAAGTGGCATAGGACCTGGAGGGTGTCCCTGCCGTTGCGGGCCCGCGTCTGTGTTCTATCGCCCCAAGCAGGAAAGCCCATCATGGTAGTGATTGGTCTACCCTGCGTTTTGGCTGGAAGGGGGTTGTGTTGGACCTGGCCCTTTTGGCAGGCTCATCCCTAAACTTTTTTGCATTTATCCTAGCCTTTTTCCTATGTAGTGTTAGTGGGTTTAGGCCTCTAGGCACTTTAGCCATGCGTCCCAGTGTAAAGTGCGTGCGCTCTGTGTTACATTTGTAAGGTTGGCCTGCCCTCCTATAGGAATGCATTGAGGGTCTGTGTGCCAGTGGTAATTCCTGTTATGTGAGGAGCAGTGTGGTCAAGTTTAGTATGTGTGAATTCGTGAGAATAAATGCTGCGCAATGGTGTGCACAGATTTATGGTGACTGGTAGAGAAATGCCACTTCTAGAAGTTGGCATTTCTGTGTGCTCTGTGTCTGCCTGCCTGATGTGAATTGCATGTCAGGCTTGTGAGTGACAGGGGCTGGGAGGTGTGTGTGGCTCCAGGAGGGGCAGGGTGAGTCAGCACAGGGCTGAATGGAGAGATCTCCATGTAGATGGGTGGGAGGAGTTGCACCTGGGACCTGAATAGGGCTGGGCCTTCCCTCCACAATGCTGGCTCCACCCCCTGTGGTGCGTCTGATGTCCCTAGCCTGTCCTGTGAAAGGAGAGAGGAGCTGAGCAAAACAAAGTGCTCCAAAGCTCCCCCAAACCAGTTGCATCTGGTTTTCCCCCAGCCCTGTTCTGGGTGACAAAGGAAAAACTGTGTATAAAAGAAGGGGCTGTGACCCCATGAAAATGTTCAGTGTTCAGTTCTCTGTGCTTGGGTGCTGTTCCTGACACTGCCGGGGCGTGCTGCCGCTGGGGCCCAGGGGGGGCTGCCATGAGGTCTGCCTCCCTGGGCCCTTCATTGCCCCCTTTATCCCTAAAGACCTCTTTGCTGGGAGCTTCCTTTGCTCCATCTCTTTGCCCCAGGACTTCTTGTGCTCTGTTGCGCCCTGGGAGCGCTTTATGTTACTTTCCCCTTGGAAGGGGAGCGTGGGCTCCGCAGCACGGCGCTGCAGCCCTTGGAGAGGGAATCCCGGCATGAGGGATTCCCCTGTGATGCTGCTGGAGGCGGGAGCCCACCCCGCTTTATGTGTATTTTGGCCGCGTTTTGCCGCCTCTGCACTTCTGCTATTTTTGGCAGCGGGAGCCCACCCCGCTTTATATTTTACATTAAGAGGGAGCCTACCCCTCATTGCCGCCATGAAGAAAAGGAGAACCGAAATCACCGCCGCGGCCCCGATCGCCAAACCGGAAGTCAGGCAACTTCGCCTGGGACGTAGGCGGGGCCGGCAGTTAGGCAGTAGTGCTGTCGGTGGAAGCCCCCGGGTGAAGAGCGAGGAGTGCGGCGTGGTGAACAGGGCTCCCGTGACCTGTTGGGAGCCCCGGCGCCAGAAGGAGAGGGTGAAGGCAGGCGGGAGCCCACCCCGCCTACGTGGCAGCTACCGAGTGCAGCCGGATCCCGGGCGAGGCTCTCATGAGAGAGAGAGCCCCGCGTGCTGCCCGCCGAGGAGACCAGCAGAGTCCTGCCCGCAGTCCGGTGAGTGGGGAGCTCCATTTGCGCCTTTGTGGTGCCCCAAGGCCGTTGTCGGTGCTGGTCACAGCTGCCCCGCTTGACAGTGGGCAGCTGCAATGTGGGGGGCATTGTCCTCGGAGAGGAGCCCCGGGAAGGAGGGGCTCCCCAGTTACATCGAGGTGCCAGCTCTTTTCACCGCAGTCTGTTTTCGGCGCAGTGAAGTGCCGTGGGGGCAAAGCTGAGATTTAGAGTCCCAGAGTAGGGCACAGATCATTTGCCTCAGTGGCGCCGCCGTAGCGGGCCACTCCAACGTGGGGCCTGGTTTGTTTCCAAGGGCCTGTGTCCCTACCAGTTTGGCCAGTCTTACAGCTGCCCCGCTTGCTAGAGGGCAGCTGCTACGTTTTACATATCGAGTCAAAGGGCACATTGAGTGCCAGGCCTCATCTTGATTTACAGCTGCGCAGCAATTAGTGCCAGCTGCATCGTTTAGGCCATTCTTTCCTGTGGGGGCCATTTTGCGCTAGGAGTGAGATACACTCCTCTGCCCCATATCTTCCCAGCAAGTAGTGGGCAGCTGCTACGTTTAGGTCTGCGCAAAAGGCGCTCCCTTGACTTTCGCTGCATTGGCAGCGCGCCCTGACTTTGGACATAGGGCATTTGAGCCCCTTTTCTGAGATGGCCAGATGGCCAAGGGGACTGCTAGGTTAATATGGCGCCAGGCCCTAATGTGATTTGTGTGTTAGTGAGCTCCTTTCCTAGGATTTATAGGCTAATGTGATTTATACCTCTGCTATGGTTCTTTCTACTATGAGGTTATGTGCTACTGTGAGTATGTGGTGCTAGGAAATGTAATGTATGTAGTATGATTACGCACCCTGTGTTATACCTCTAAATGTGGTTTATGATTAGGAGGTTGTTTGGCATATCCTGGTTTATGCTAGTGAGATTATGTTTCACTGTGTGATTTACGCCCCTAATGTGAGTTATACTTAGGAGGTTAGGGTCTAATGCGTTTAGACTTGTGAGGTGATTGCATAATGTGTTTATGCTGGTGAGGTTGGTGCAGAATGTAATTCGCGCCTGATGTGATACTGTGCATAATGTAGTTTATGTTACAGGCTGATGCTAAGTACAGTGGTTACCAGTGATTACTGGTTGTACGTTTCTGAAATGTCCTACATTTATTATGTGTTCTACATCTATTTCCTTTTACTAAGTGATGGTTCTGACAGTGGTCCACGTGGCCCTGTCATGTGTACATAATCCCCTGTAAATATTGTCCCGTGCCAGTTGGCACAGTGTATTGTATGTGAGTACTATTCTAACGTGTTTTATGATAATACAAAGGCTATTTTTATATATAACCTTGTGTGGAGTTCCTTTTGTAGTGTGCCTTGGGTGTTGTGCTGTGTGTGTGTTGCGCAAACGCTTTACACATTGCCTCCGGGATAAGCCTGACTGCTCGTGCCGTGCTACCAAGGGGGTGAGCAGGGGTTATCTTCGGCGTGTAACTTCCTTGCCCTGACTAGAGTGGTGGTCTCTGCCTGGCTTTGGCGCAAGCCTCAGCCAACCAGAGATCCCATTTCTAACAACTACCCACGTACTCATGCAATGACCCAGGCACTAACACATGCACTGCTACAATCCCCTGAGCACTACTGATGCAGTCCAGCCATCTCCTTGTCACTACCCATGCACTCCTCCAATCACCCAACCAGTTCCATGTCCTTATCTAATCACTGCGCCAAAACACAAGCACTTATAAATTCACCATGCACTCTCCTTGCAGTACTCTAATCATCCAGTCACTACCCATGTACTCATGCAATGACCCAGGCACTAACACATGCACTGCTACAATCCCCTGAGCACTACTGATGCAGTCCAGCCATCTCCTTGTCACTACCCATGCACTCCTCCAATCACCCAGCCAGTTCCATGTCCTTATCTAATCACTGCGCCCAAAACACAAGCACTTATAAATTCACCATGCACTCTCCTTGCAGTACTCTAATCATCCAGGGGGATATGTATCAAAAACGTTTTTTGCGATTCTCAAAATGCGATTTTTAGCAAATCGCAATTAGAGAATCGCAAAATGCAATGTATGTAGGATTTGCAAAAAATTTAGCGAATCCTACATATTCACTTATTTGCGATTCGCAAATTGAGATTCGCAAATAAGGAATTCCTTCCCATTCATTCCTATGGGCTAGGAGGCCCATAGGAATGAATGGGAAGACATTCTCAATTTGCGATTCGCAATTAGAGAATCGCAAATTGAGAATGCAATTTCAAGGGTGCCAGGGTGAAAAAAGGACACCCTGTTGCACCCCTGAAATATGTATGTGTGCACATGTGGCGCACATACATGCCCTAAGGGCATGTATGTGCACCACATGGCAGTTTGAAAAATGCAAAAAGTGCATTTTCAAAGAAATGCAATTACCACCAACTTGAAGTTGGTGGTACTTGCGATTCGCATGTCAAGCCAAATCTGCACTTCTGCGTTTCTACTTACACTTAAATGCATTTCGTTCCTAAATCACCGCAAAATAGAGAATCGCAAATTTTGCGATTCTCTAATTTGCTGTGCCGTTTTGGGATGATACATCCCAAAAGGCCTAATACCGTTCGCAAACAGGCCGATTCTGAGAATCGGCCCGTTCTGCGAACGGGAAGAAGCTTGATACATATGCCCCAGTCACCACCCATGTACTCATGCAATGACCCAGGCACAAACACATGCACTGCTACAATCCCCTGAGCACTACTGATGCAGTCCAGCCATCTCCTTGTCACTACCCATGCACTCCGCCAATCACCCAGCCAGATCCATGTCCTTATCTAATCACTGCGCCAAAAAACAAGCACTTATAAATTCACAATGCACTCTACTTGCAGTACTGTAATCATCCAGTTAGTACCCATGTACTAATGCAATGACCCAAGCACTAACACATGCACTGCTACAATCCCCTGAGCACTACTGATGCAGTCCAGCCATCTCCTTGTCACTACCCATGCACTCCTCCAATCACCCAGCCAGTTCCATGTCCTTATCTAATCACTGCGCCAAAACACAAGCACTTATAAATTCACCATGCACTCTCCTTGCAGTACTCTAATCATCCAGTCAGCACCCATGTACTCATGCAATGACTCAGGCACTAACACATGCACTGCTGCAATCCCTGAGCACTACTGATGCAGTCCAGCCATCTCCTTATCACTACCCATGAACTCCTCCAATCACCCAGCCAGTTCCATGTCCTTATCTAATCACTGCGCCAAAACACAAGCACTTATAAATTTACCATGCACTCTCCTTGCAGTACTCTAATCATCCAGTCACTACCCATGTACTCATGCAATGACCCAGGCACTAACACATGCACTGCTACAATCCCCTGAGCACTACTGATGCAGTCCAGCCATCTCCATGTCACTACCCTTGCACTCCTCCAATCACCCAGCCAGTTCCATGTCCTTATCTAATCAGTGCACCAAAACACAAGCACTTATAAATTCACCATGCACTCTCCTTGCAGTACTCTAATCATCCAGTCACTACCCACGTACTCATTCAATGACCCAGGCACTAACACATGCACTGCTACAACCCCCTGAGCACTACTGATGCAGTCCAGCCATCTCCTTGTCACTACCCATGCACTCCTCCAATCACCCAGCCAGTTCCATGTCCTTATCTAATCACTGCGCCAAAACACAAGCACTTATAAATTCACCATGCACTCTCCTTGCAGTACTCTAATCATCCAGTCACCACCCATGTACTCATGCAATGACCCAGGCACAAACACATGCACTGCTACAATCGCCTGAGCACTACTGATGCAGTCCAGCCATCTCCTTGTCACTACCCATGCACTCCGCCAATCACCCAGCCAGATCCATGTCCTTATCTAATCACTGCGCCAAAAAACAAGCACTTATAAATTCACAATGCACTCTACTTGCAGTACTGTAATCATCCAGTTAGTACCCATGTACTAATGCAATGACCCAAGCACTAACACATGCACTGCTACAATCCCCTGAGCACTACTGATGCAGTCCAGCCATCTCCTTGTCACTACCCATGCACTCCTCCAATCACCCAGCCAGTTCCATGTCCTTATCTAATCACTGCGCCAAAACACAAGCACTTATAAATTCACCATGCACTCTCCTTGCAGTACTCTAATCATCCAGTCAGCACCCATGTACTCATGCAATGACTCAGGCACTAACACATGCACTGCTGCAATCCCCTGAGCACTACTGATGCAGTCCAGCCATCTCCTTGTCACTACCCATGAACTCCTCCAATCACCCAGCCAGTTCCATGTCCTTATCTAATCACTGCGCCAAAACACAAGCACTTATAAATTTACCATGCACTCTCCTTGCAGTACTCTAATCATCCAGTCACTACCCATGTACCCATGCAATGACCCAGGCACTAACACATGCACTGCTACAATCCCCTGAGCACTACTGATGCAGTCCAGCCATCTCCATGTCACTACCCTTGCACTCCTCCAATCACCCAGCCAGTTCCATGTCCTTATCTAATCAGTGCACCAAAACACAAGCACTTATAAATTCACCATGCACTCTCCTTGCAGTACTCTAATCATCCAGTCACTACCCACGTACTCATTCAATGACCCAGGCACTAACACATGCACTGCTACAACCCCCTGAGCACTACTGATGCAGTCCAGCCATCTCCTTGTCACTACCCATGCACTCCTCCAATCACCCAGCCAGTTCCATGTCCTTATCTAATCACTGCGCCAAAACACAAGCACTTATAAATTCACCATGCACTCTCCTTGCAGTACTCTAATCATCCAGTCACTACCCATGTACTCATGCAATGACCCAGGCACTAACACATGCACTGCTACAATCCCCTGAGCACTACTGATGCAGTCCAGCCATCTCCTTGTCACTACCCATGCACTCCTCCAATCACCCAGCCAGTTCCATGTCCTTATCTAATCACTGCGCCAAAACACAAGCACTTATAAATTTACCATGCACTCTCCTTGCAGTACTGTAATCATCCAGTCACTACCCATATACCCATGCAATGACCCAGGCACTAACACATGCACTGCTACAATCCCCTGAGCACTACTGATGCAGTCCAGCCATCTCCATGTCACTACCCTTGCACTCCTCCAATCACCCAGCCAGTTCCATGTCCTTATCTAATCAGTGCACCAAAACACAAGCACTTATAAATTCACCATGCACTCTCCTTGCAGTACTCTAATCATCCAGTCACTACCCACGTACTCATTCAATGACCCAGGCACTAACACATGCACTGCTACAACCCCTGAGCACTACTGATGCAGTCCAGCCATCTCCTTGTCACTACCCATGCACTCCTCCAATCACCCAGCCAGTTCCATGTCCTTATCTAATCACTGCGCCAAAACACAAGCACTTATAAATTCACCATGCACTCTCCTTGCAGTACTCTAATCATCCAGTCACTACCCATGTACTCATGCAATGACCCAGGCACTAACACATGCACTGCTACAATCCCCTGAGCACTACTGATGCAGTCCAGCCATCTCCTTGTCACTACCCATGCACTCCTCCAATCACCCAGCCAGTTCCATGTCCTTATCTAATCACTGCACCAAAACACAAGCACTTATAAATTCATCACGCACTCTCCTTGCAGTACTCTAATCATCCAGTCAGTACCCATGTACTCATGCAATGACGCAGGCACTAACACATGCACTGCTACTGTAGGAAGGTGGAATCTGACTATACGGTTGCCCCCACGTTTTTCCTGGTGTTTTGCTGGTTTATGACTTACTTGGACTGGGGTCCTGCTATTCAGGGCCCCAGTCTATCTGCTTCCTCTATAAAATGGTTTCCATGTGCCTTAGGCACATCTCTGATTGGAATCTGGAGTGCCCTTATAAGTCCCTAGTATATGGTATACTATGTACCCAGGGCATAGGTACCTCAGAGACCTACCAGGGGCTGCAGCATGTAATGTGCCACCCCTGGAAGGCCATCCAAAATGACACCACAGGTATGCTACTGCAGCCTGGGTAAGGTGGTGCATGCACCCCTTACTGTGATATAGGTTACCTATATCACTACATATGTACACACATATAAACCTATAAGTCACTCCTATGGCAGGCCTTATCAATCCTGAAGGCAGAGTGCTTGGTTCTTATGTGAGAGGGTGCCCTGCATGAGCAGAGCCCCTCTGCAGCGTACGGAGACCCTTATCTGATGCTGTTTGTATTGCAGCCTGACCATATACTCTTAAGTGCATTATATCCTCGCGGTACAATGCTAACTTTGGACTGGCTTCACCAAAACATGTCGTGTTTGGTGTCAAACATCTTGGATTACTACCCCCACACCAGTTCTGGCGGCGGGGGTAGCATTTCACCCTTCTAGAGGGAGAGACATGTACACACCGGCCTGCCCGGTAGCTTCTTTCCAGAGCCCTGGCATCACAAAATGGATGCCGCTGCCACAGACACGGGTCTGGCCTCCTGCTGCTGACTGAATCTCCGGCAGGGGAGGCCTGGACAATAGGTTTCCTGTCGCAGGGAGGTGTAACCACCTCCCCAGACAGGATAATGTGTATTGGGGCTGGGCGGGAGCACTCTCTGGTGCTCAGAAGTCCTGCACTGGGGGCACACTTGGTGTCCCTGTGCATATGCCAGTTCAAACCGGTTGCAGGGGCTACCTGCCACTGCTCTGGCGCGAAACTGGACAAAGGGAATGGGTGTAACCACCCCTCTTCCCTGACCCTCCCAAAGGTGGGTCCCCAGAGTATGTCCAACCCCCTAACTTGGTATAAGTATGGGACCCCAGTCCTTAGGACTTTAGATTTACCTGGACAAAACTCTGATACAGAATCCTGGACCTTCGACGCTCTACTTTAAGATTAGAGGTCTGAAGAATCTCCCTTGGGGTCAAGGAGTGACTCCCCTGCTTGGCAGGCACCTAAGAAGCAATTGTCCGGTCTGCATCACTGAAGCTCCCGCCGGATGCCGAAGTCTTTGCATCACCAGAGGTATATTTCCCGACTTCCCCGACGCTGCCCTGAGTACCCAGCAAAGCTGAGGCCCATAGCTGTTGTGGGTAATGTGAAACCGTGACCCCAGGACACTGAGTACTTTTGCAAGTGCATCCTCTTCCTGGTATTCCATGTAGTTGTGCTTTGGGTTCCGAGTAGCCCCCGCCTCCAGCACCGACTGCACTGAAGATCACTGGCCTCTACTCTACGAGTGTCCTGTGAGCCACCTCCAAGTGCATCCACTTGAGGCTCCTTTGCGGTCGCTAGTCCGTTGGCTAGTGGGCCCTCCCGAAGACAACTCTTCTTTTGCTTGGGCTTTCCTGGTTGCTCTAGACGTGCCCTGACTTACCCTTGCTGGGTGAGTCCCTCAGACCTTGCTGGTCTGTACCACCGTCCTTCTTCTATTTCCACGTGACTTGCCGTTGCAAAGGCTTGTTGGGTCCAATCCGTTCGCCGACAACCCTGCAATCGACAGAAGTCATGGCACAGCTCGAATCCAGCTCCTGGTTGTCGTCGACACCTCCTGGACCTCGTGGCTGAAGAGTCAAGATGACTGTCAACCTACCTGAAGCACCCGACATCGGTGGGCATCTGCTCATCGCCTTCCTGGTCACTGGCTAGTGACCCAGACTCTGTCCCCTCTGCTTTCAGGTTCTTCAGATCTTCGATCCACCTTTGGATCCACCCGAACACTTTCGACTTGGTCGCCAGCAGCACTTTGCAGCAGATCGCCATTGAAAACGACGACGAAACCCGACCCCGAAAGACACCTATGCACCCGGCTTCCCTGGGTGAGGTAACTCGAGTACTCCGGTGCTCCCGTGGGTATAGACTCTAGAACGACCTAGTTCTAAAGGGGTTTGCTCCAAGTCCTCCTCTAAGTGTCCTTTTTCTTTAAAACTCCACCCGCGACATTCCCCATAGAAGTCAACGGCGGCTCGCGGCTGTGTTCTCACACTGCACGCGTCCACCGTGGGTCCCCTGTGTCACTACCTTGGGTGGTTCCTTGAGGGCCAAGCACTTCTACAGGCTCTAGGCCTTGTGTCTAGCTCAGTCGTGGTTCTTATACCACTTTATTGGTATATGGTTTGGTACGCCCCTAGGGCTCAAACGTGTATTTGTGCTATTACTGTTGATAACTGACTTGTAACTCATGTACTTCAAACTCTAGCCTCATAAAGAGACTAGAGGGGTGTGTTTAAGACTAAATACATATATTTTAAATATATACCTGTTGTGGTCCTCTTTCATTTGGTCAATCAAGAGATTATAGACTGGTAAAACAAGCTGCTTTACATTCCTTCAAGACTTAGCCTGAAGGCTGCTCTCCATAGCTACCACTAGGATAGCTTTCAATAAAGGTTGTCTTTAACCTATCTCCAATAAGGGGTTGTTTGGACTGGTGCAAGGTGCCCACTATAATTAATGGACAGCATATACCAGGCCAACTTCTCACATTGGTGTGCAGCGTGTGGGATTCCAGCTTGCTATTGTTTTACCAGATAATCTCAATTGAATTGATCAACTGAAAACCACTAAGGGTACCTTAGGTACATATAAATCAAGCTTAGGATACAGTAAGTTCTACTGAACTTAGAGTTGTGTGTTAAGGGATAGCACACCCTTTCTACAACTCAAGAGAGTTTAGTAGGCCACACTAGAGTAGGTAGTGCATACACCACACCACACTAGTAATGTCTTTAGGGCCAGGAACCAGTGGGTCCCAGCCAGAAGTCAATGGGCTTCTTCCCTCCAAGTATGATAATCTCCCATTCTTGGAATTGAGAGCATTAAGCACTGCTAGGAAACTAAAGACAGGCAAAAGTGCCAACACCCAACGCCTCATAGAGGTACTCCTGCTGGATGATCTCAGAAGACTACCAGGGTCTGAAGGGGTATGCAGACAGGGTGGGGCAGAAGATGAGGAAGGGGCCAGGGGTGAAAGCACCCAGGACCCCCCCTCTGAAACTGGCCAGGAAGGTGAAAATGACCTTGACCTGGAAAACCCAGCTCCTCCTGTGGATGAGGAGGAGGATCAGAATGACCTCCCCTTTGTCCCCCCAGGAAGAGTTGTGAGTGTGCCCAGAAGGCCTAGATCTCCTTCTCAGGAGTCTAACCACTCTGACACCTCAGTAGGGACCTCTGTTTCATCTCATAGGAGGGAATCCTCTCATGAAAGGAAAGAGAGACTGCTCAAGTATGGAGAAGCTCAGTTGAGACTCAGAAGAGAGCAGTTGGCTATAGACAGGGAGTCCCTAGAGCTTGAAAAGCAAAGAAAAAGATGGGACTAGAGTCCCATGGTGGCAGCAATTTCCCCAGAGATAGGGAAAGGTCTTATGACCATAGAAACCTGAGCAAGATTGTCCCTCCCTACCAGAGTGGGGATGACATCCACAAATGGATAACTGCACTGGAGAGGGCCTGTAAAGTACAGAGGTTCCCTCAGGAGCAGTGAGCAGCAATCTTGTGGCTCTCCTTTGCAGACAAAGGTAGAGATAAGCTCCTCACTGTTAGAGAGGAGGATGCTGACAATTACAAAGTCTTGAAGAGTGCTCTGATAGATGGGTTTGGCCTAACCACTGAACAGTATAGGTTGAAGTTCAGAGACACCCAAAAGGCTCAGACTCAAGACTGGGTTGATTTTGTAGATTGTGCTACTAAGGCTCTGGAAGGTTGGATACATGGCAGCAAGGTGCATGACTTTATAGGATTGTTCAATTTGATTATGAGGGAGCAGATCCTTAATAATTGTCAAAACCAGCTTTTACACCAGTACCTGGTGGACTCTGATCTGACCTCTCCCCAAGAATTGGGAAAGAAGGCAGACAAATGGGTCAGAACCAGGGTAAGGCCTAAGAATCAGGGTGGTGACCAGAAGAAAGATTCTACCAAGTCCCAAGAGAAAGGTGGGGATAAATCTAAAGATAAATCCACTACAGGGCCCCAAAAGTCCTCTTCTGGGGGTGGGTCCCCAACTCCTTCCTCTCCTGAAAAGAAACCCTATTGCCATGTCTGTAAAAAGCCTGGACACTGGAAAACAGATCCCAGTTGCCCCAGGATTGGCAATAAAGAAAATGTTCCTCCAACAACTACTACCACCCCTCCTGGTACTACCAGTAGTAATCCTCCAGTTGGGAGTAGTGCACCCAAAAGTTGGGTGCTTTTGCAAGAGGAACAGAGGTGGGCCCTAGTTTAGACAGGACCCCCTCAACAGACTCCTCTGACTCTGATGGTGGTATAGGATTTGCCACCTTTACCATGGGTCCCAATGCATTGGGCAGGTACAGACTGGAGCCAATAATTAATGGTCAGAAGGCTGTGGCATTCAGGGACACAGGGGCTAGTGTCACCATGGTGGCAGGGAAAATAGTCCCCCCACACCAGCTTTTACCTGAGTTTAAATACCAGGTGACCAACATAGATGGTGTCAGAACAGATCACCCCATGGCCATAGTCAATCTCAGCTGGGAAGGAGTCACAGGCCCAAAAAGAGTGGCAGTGTCCCCCAACTTGCCTGTAGATTGCCTGATGGGAAATGATCTGGAAATGTCAGCCTGGGCTGAAGTTGAACACCAAACCCATCTGAGAATGCTGGGCGTCCCTGTAAAGGTTAGTGGGGCTGTGATGGCCATAGCCCAAGCCCAGGGAAATTTTGGAGAGATGGAGCCTGGAAGAATGGCCCACTCTCCCCCAAAGAGAGCACAAGGGTTGAAGAAAAGTCTTCTTCCCGCCAGACAGTAGGTAAGGGTCAGCCTCCTCAGGGAACTGACCCTACCCCTAGTGAAGGAACTGCCCCAGAGGTAGTCAGGCCTGGCCTGGCCACACCCCTGATGGCAGAGGACCCTTCCAAGGTGGTACCCAGTCTGGAGCAGGTAACCTGCCTCTCTCTACCCTGCCTCAGTCAGCCCAGGGCTGCAGAGGTCAGGGAGGTCAGTGGACCCCCCAGGGCCCCCTGTCCAGAGGAACCCCCCCATCAGCAGATTAGGGGCACCCAGTCTAGTAGCCCTAGCCAGGTGAAAATTCCTCCACACACTGAGGAATCCCCCATACCTTTGTGTAGGGACCTCCCCCAGAAGGACTCTGTTAGGCAAGGGCAAACCTGGGACCAAAAGGTTCCAAACCTGCCATGTCCCTCCAGTGGTCCATCCAAAGGGACCCAACCCCCAGCTGTAGGCAGCCGAAGGTTGACCCTTAGAGCAAAGTGCAACTCAGTCATGGAAAGACAGGCATACATGGTGACCAGTGATCTGAGGAAGCTGAGACCAACCTTCCTAGGGCCTCACTTCCCTACTCAGACACCTCACCAGCCTTGTACTTTACCAAAGCACACCACAGGTAGTAATTCCCCATGGTGGAGACCCTCTCATACCCTTAGGGTGAGGGATTGCTTAGTGGACCATAAGACAGGGGGCAATCATGCTAGTGCAGGTGCTTCCTTATATGGCCACTTAGTCAATAAAGGCTCAACTGGTCAAGGTTAGCCTTATCTCCTTTCATTTGGGGGGGTTCTGTAGGAAGGTGGAATCTGACTATATGGTTGCCCCCACTTTTTTCCTGGTGTTTTGCTGGTTTATGACTTAGTTGGACTGTGGTCCTGCTCTTCAGGGCCCCAGTCTATCTGCTTCCTCTATAACATGGTTTCCATGTGCCTTAGGCACATCTCTGATTGGAATCTGGAGTGCCCTTATAAGTCCCTAGTATATGGTATACTATGTACCCAGGGCATAGGTACCTCAGAGACCTACCAGGGGCTGCAGCATGTATTGTGCCACCCTTGGAAGGCCATCCAAAATGACACCACAGGTCTGCTACTGCAGCCTGGGTGAGGTGGTGCATGCACCCCTTACAGTGATATAGGTTACCTATATCACTACATATGTACACATATAAACCTATAAGTCACTCCTATGGCAAGCCTTATCAATCCTGAAGGCAGAGTGCTTGGTTCTTATGTGAGAGGGTGCCCCTGCATGAGCAGAGCCCCTCTGCAGCGTTCGGAGACCCTTCTCTGATGCTGTTTGTAGTGCAGCCTGACCATATACTCTTAAGTGCATTATATCCTCACGGTACAATGCTAACTTTGGACTGGCTGCACCAAAACATGTCGTGTTTGGTGTCAAACATCTTGGAATACTACCCCCCGCCAGTTCTGGCGGCGGGGGTAGCATTCCACCCTTCTAGAGGGAGAGACATGTACACACCTGCCTGCCTGGTAACTTCTTTCCAGAGCCCTGGCATCACAAAATGGATGCCGCTGCCACAGACACGGGTCTGACCTCCTGCTGCTGCCTGAAACTCCAGCAGGGGAGGCCTGGACAATAGGATTCCTGTCACAGGGAGGTGTAACCACCTCCCCAGACAGGATAATGTGTATTGGGGCTGGGCGGGAGCGCTCTCTGGTGCTCAGAAGTCCTGCACTGGGGGCACACTTGGTGTACCTGTGCATATGCCAGTTCAAACCGGTTGCAGGGGCTACCTGCCCCTGCTCTGGCGCAAAACTGGACAAAGGGAATGGGTGTAACCACCCCTCTTCCCTGACCCTCCCATAGGTGGGTCCCTAGAGTATGTCCAACCCCCTAACTTGGTATAAGTATGGGACCCCATCATCAGCATCAGTAGTGCTTAGGGGATTGTAGCTGTGAGAAGTTGGCCTGGTATATGATGTCCACTAATTATAGTGGGCACCTTGCACCAGTCCAAACAACCCCTTATTGGAGATAGGTTAAAGACAACCTTTATTGAAAGCTATCCTAGTGGTAGCTATGGAGAGCAGCCTTCAGGCTAAGTCTTGAAGGAATGTAAAGCAGCTTGTTTTACCAGTCTATAATCTCTTGAGTGACCAAATGAAAGAGGACCACACCAGGTATATATTTAAAATATATGTATTTAGTCTTAAACACACCCCTCTAGTCTCTTTATGAGGCTAGAGTTTGAAATACATAAGTTACAAGTCAGTTATCAACAGTAATAGCACAAATACACGTTTGAGCCCTAGGGGCATACCAAACCATATACCAATAAAGTGGTATAAGAACCATGACTGAGCTAGACACAAGGCCTAGAGCCTGTAGAAGTGCTTGTCCCTCAAGGAACCACCCAAGGTAGTGACACAGGGGACCCACGGGGGACGCATGCAGTGTGAGAACACAGCCGCGAGCCGCCGTTGACTTATATGGGGAATGTCGCGGTTGGAGTTTTAAAGAAAAAGGACACTTAGAGGAGGACTTGGAGAAAACCCCTTTAGAACTAGGTCGTTCTAGAGTCTATACCCACGGGAGCACCGGAGTACTCGAGTTACCTCACCCAGGGAAGCCGGGTGCATAGGTGTCTTTCGGGGTCGGGTTTCGTCATCGTTTTCAATGCCGATCTGCTGCACAGTGCTATTGGCGACTAAGTCGAAAGTGTTCGGGTGGATCCAAAGGTGGATGGAAGATCAGAAGAACCTGAAAGCAGAGGGGACAGAGTCTGGGTCACTAGCCAGTGACCAGGAAGGCGATGAGCAGATGCCCACTGATGTCGGGTGCTTCAGTTAGGTTGATGGTCGTCTTGACTCTTCAGCCACGAGGTCCAGGAGGCGTCGACAACAACCAGGAGCTGGATTCGAGCTGTCCCCTGACGTCTGTCGATTGCAGGGGTGTCGGCGACCAGATTGGACCCAACAAGCCTTGGCAACGGCAAGTCACGTGGAAATAGAAGAAGGACGGTGGTACAGACCAGCAAGGACTGAGGGACTTACCCAGCAAAGTTAAGTCAGGGCACGTCTGGAGCAACCAGGAAAGCCCCAGCAAAATAAGAGTTGCCTTCGGGAGGGCCCACTAGCCAACAGACTAGCGACCGCAAAGGAGCCTCGAGTGGACGCACTTGGAGCTGGCTCACAGGACACTCGTGGAGTGGAGGCCAGTGATGTTCGGTGCAGTCAGTGCTGGAGGCAGGGGCTACTTCGTGGGAGACCAGGAAGAGGATGCACTTGCAAAAGTTCTTGGTGTCCAGGGGTCACGGTTCCACGTTGCCCACGACAGCTACAGGCCTCAACTTCGCTGGGGACTCAGGGCATCTCGGGAAAGTCTGGAAATCCACCTCTGGTGTTGCAAAGACTTCGGCGTCCGGCGGGAGCTTCAGCGATGCAGACCGGACAATTGCTTCTTAGGTGCCTGCCAAGCAGGGGAGTCACTCCTTGACCCCAAGGGAGATTCTTCAGTCCTCTAATCTTGAAGTAGAGCGTCGAAGGTCCAGGATTCGGCTTCAGAGTTTTGTCCAGGGTAAGTTAACGTCCTAAGGACTGGGGTCCAATACTTATACCAAGTTAGGGGGTTGGACATACTCTGGGGACCCACCTATGGGAGGGTTAGGGAAGAGGGGTGGTTACACCCATTCCCTTTGTCCAGCTTCACGCCAGAGCAGGGGCATGTAGCCCCTGCAACCGGTTTGAACTGGCACATGCACAGGGACACCAAGTGTGCCCCCAGTGCAGGACTTCTGAGCACCAGAGAGTGCTCCCGTCCAGCCCCAATACACATTATCCTGTCTGGGGAGGTGGTTACACCTCCCTGCGACAGGAAACCTATTGTCCAGGCCTCCCATGACGGAGTTTCAGTCAGCAGCAGGAGGCCAGACCCGTGTCTGTGGCAGCGGCATCCATTTTGTGATGCCAGGGCTCTGTAAAGAAGTTACCGGGTAGGCCGGTGGGTACATGTCTCTCCCTCTAGAAGGGTGGAATGCTACCCCGCTGCCAGGACTGGCGGGGGGTAGTATTCCAAGATGTTTGACACCAAACACAACATGTTTTGGTGCAGCCAGTCCAAAGTTAGCATTCTACCGCGAGGATATAATGCACTTAAGAGTATATGGTCAGGCTGTACCACAAACAGCATCAGAGGAGGGACTCCGAATGCTGCAGAGGGGCTCTGCTCAAGCAGGGGCACCCTCTCACATAAAAACCAAGCACTCTGCCTTCAGGATTGTAAAGGCCTGCCATAGGAGTGACTTATAGGTTTATATGTGTGTGCAATGGTAGTGATATAGGTAGCCTATATCACAGTAAGGAGTGCATGCACCACCTTACCCAGGCTGCAGTAGCAGACCTGTGGTGTCATTTTGGCTGGCCTTCCAGGGGTGGCATAATACATGCTTCAGCCCCTGGCAGGCCTCTGGGGTACCTAGGCCCTGGGTACATAGTATACCATATACTAGGGACTTATAAGGGCACTCCATATTCCAATCAAAGATGAACCTAAGGTACATGGAAACCATTTTAGAGAGGAAGCAGATAGACTGGGGCCCTGAATAGCAGGATCCCAGTCCAACTAAGTCATAAACCAGCAAAACACCAGGAAAAAAGTGGGGGCAACCATATAGTCAGATTCCACCTTCCTACATAACCCCCCCCCCAAACAAAAGGAGATAAGGCTAACCTTGGCCAGTTGAGCCTTTACTGACTAAGTGGCCATATAAGGAAGCACCTGCACTAGCATGGTTGCCCCCTGTTTTATGGTCCACTAAGCTATCCCTCACCCTAAGGGTATGAGAGGGTCTCCACCATGGGGAATCACTACCTGTGGTGTGCTTTGGTAAAGTACAAGGCTGGTGAGGCGTCTGAGTAGGGAAGTGAGGCCCTAGGAATGTTGGCCTCAGTTTCCTCAGATCACTGGTCACCATGTATGCCTGTCTTTCCATGACTGAGTTGCACTTTGCTCTAAGGGTCAACCTTTGGCTGCCTACAGCTGGGGGTTGGGTCCCTTTGGATGGAACACTGGAGGTACATGGCAGGTTTTGAACCTTTTGGTCCCAGGTTTGCCCTTGCCTAACAGAGTCCTTCTGGGGGAGGTCCCTACCCAAAGGTATGGGGGATGCCTCAGTGTGTTGAGGAATTTTCACCTGGCTAGGGCTACTAGACTGGGTGCCCCTAATCTGCTGATGGAGGGGTTCCTCAGCAGGGGGCCCTGTGGGGTCCACTGACCTCTTTGACCTCTGCAGCCCTGGGCTGACTGAGGCAGGGGAGAGAGGGGCAGGTTACCTGCTCCAGACTGGGTACCACCTTGGAAGGGTCCTCTGCCATCAGGGGTGTGGCCAGGCCAGGCCTGACTACCTCTGGGGCAGTTCCTTCACTAGGGGTATGGTCAGTTCCCTGAGGAGGCTGACCCTTTCCTACTGTCTGGGGGGAAGAAGACTTTTCTTCAACCCTTGTGCTCTCTTTTGGGGGAGAGTGGGCCATTCTTCCAGGCTCCATCTCTCCAAAATTTCCCTGGGCTTGGGCTGTGGCCATCACAGCCCCACTAACTCTTTCAGGTACGCCCAGCATTCTCAGATGGGCTTGGTGTTCAACTTCAGCCCACGCTGAAAGTTCCAAATCATTGCCCATGAGGCAATCTACTGGCAAGTTGGGGGACACTGCCACTCTTTTTGGACCTGTGACCCCTTCCCAGCTGAGATTGACTATGGCCATGGGGTGATCTGTTCTGACACCATCTATGTTGGTATTTAAACTCAGGTAAAAGCTGGTGAGGGGGGACTAGTTTCCCTTCCACCATGGTGACACTAGCCCCTGTGTCCCTAAATGCCACAGCTTTCTGACCATTAATCATTGGCTCCAGTCTGTACCTGCCCAATGCTGTGGGACCCATGGTAAAGGTGGCAAATCCTATACCACCATCAGAGTCAGAGGAGTCTGTTGAGGGGGTCCTGTCTAAACTAGGGCCCACCTCTGTTCCTCTTGCAAAAGCACCCAACTTTTTGGGTGCACTACTCCCAACTGGAGGATTACTACTGGTAGTACCAGGAGGGGTGGTAGTATTTGTTGGAGGGACATTTTCTTTATTGCCAATCCTGGGGCAACTGGGATCAGTTTTCCAGTGTCCAGGCTTTTTACAGACATGGCAATATGGTTTCTTTTCAGGAGAGGAAGGAGTTTGGGACCCACCCACAGAAGAGGACTTTTGGGGCCCTGTAGTGGACTTATCCTTAGATTTATCCCCACCTTTCTCTTGGGACTTGGTAGAATCTGTCTTCTGGTCACCACCCTGATTCTTAGGCCTCACCCTGGTTCTGACCCATTTGTCTGCCTTCTTTCCCAATTCTTGGGGAGAGGTCAGATCAGAGTCCACCAGGTACTGGTGTAAAAGCTGGTTTTGACAATTATTAAGGATCTGCTCCCTCATAATCAAATTGTACAATCCTATAAAGTCATGCACCTTGCTGCCATGTATCCAACCTTCCAGAGCCTTAGTAGCACAATCTACAAAGTCAACCCAGTCTTGAGTCTGAGCCTTTTGGGTATCTCTGAACTTCAACCTATACTGTTCAGTGGTTAGGCCAAGCCCATCTATCAGTGCACTCTTCAAGACTTTGTAATTGTCAGCATCCTCTTCTCTTACATTGAGGAGCTTGTCTCTACCTTTGTCTGCAAAGGAGAGCCACAAGATTGCTGCCCACTGCTCCTGAGGAACCCTCTGTACTTTACAGGCCCTCTCCAGTGCAGTTATCCACTTGTGGATGTCATCCCCACTCTGGTAGGGAGGGACAATCTTGCTCAGGTTTCTATGGTCATAAGACCTTTCCCTACCACTAGGGAAATTGCTGCCACCATGGGACTCTAGTCCCAACTTTTTCCTTTGCCTTTCAAGCTCTAGGGACACTCTGTCTATAGCCTACTGCTCTCTTCTGAGTCTCAACTGAGCTTCTCCATACTTGAGCAGTCTCTCTTTCCTCTCACTGGAGGATTCCCTCCTATGAGAAGAAACAGAGGTCCCTACTGAGGTGTCAGAGTGGTTAGACTCCTGAGAAGGAGATCTAGACCTTCTGGGCACACTCACAACTCTTCCTGGGGGACAAAGGGGAGGTCATCCTGATCCTCCTCCTCATCCTCAGGAGTAGCTGCATTATCCAGGTCAGGATCATTGTCATCCTCCTGGCCAGTTTCAGAGGTTGGGTCCTGGGTATTTTCATCCCTGGCCCCTTCCTCATCTTCTGCCCCACCCTCTCTGCCTACCCCTGCAGACCCTAGGGGTCTTCTGAGATCATCCAGCAGAAGCATCTCCATGAGACGTTGGGTGTTGGCACTTTTGCCTGTCTTCAGTTTCCTAATCTTGCACAACTCTCTCAATTCCAAGAATGGGAGTTTGTCATACTTGGAGGGTAGGAGCCCACTGGTTCCTGGCAGGGATCTACTGATTCCTGGCCCTGAAGACATTACTAGTTGTGAGAAGTTGGCCTGGTATATGCTGTCCACTACTTATAGTGGGCACCTTGCACCAGTCCAAACAACCCCTTTTTGGAGATAGGTTAAAGACAACCTTTATTGAAAGCTATCCTAGTGGTAGCTATGGAGAGCAGCCTTCAGGCTAAGTCTTGAAGGAATGTAAAGCAGCTTGTTTTACCAGTCTTTAATCTCTTGAGTGACCAAATGAAAGAGGACCACACCAGGTATATATATAAAATATATGTATTTAGTCTTAAACACACCCCTCTAGTCTCTTTATGAGGCTAGAGTTCGAAGTACATAAGTTACAAGTCAGTTATCAACAGTAATAGCACAAACGCACCTTTGAGCCCTATGGGCGTACCAAACCATATACCAATAAAGTGGTATAAGAACCACGACTGAGTTAGACACAAGGTCTAGAGCCTGTAGAAGTGCTTGGACCCCAAGGAACCACCCAAGGTAGTGACACAGGGGACCCACGGGGGACGCGTGCAGTGTGAGAACACAGCCGCGAGCCGCCGTTAACTTCTATGGGGAAAGTCGCGGTTGGATTTTTAAAAGGAAAGGACACTTAGAGGAGGACTTGGAGCAAATCCCTTTAGAACTAGGCAGTTCTAGAGTCAATACCCATGGGAGCACCGGAGTACTCGAGTTACCTCACCCAGGGAAGCCGGGTGCATAGGTGTCTTTTGGCATCGGGTTTCGTCGTCGTTTTCAATGGCGATCTGCTGCAGCAGGCTGCTGGCGGCCAAGTGAAAGTGTCCGGGTGGATCCAAGGGTGGATCGAAGATCTGAAGAACCACCTGAAAGCAGAGGGGACAGAGTCTGGGTCACTAGCCAGTGACCAGGAAGGCAATGAGCAGATGCCCACCGATGTCGGGTGCTTCAGGTAGGTTGACAGTCATCTTGACTCTACAGCCACGAGGTTCAGGAGGCGTCGACGACAACCAGGAGCTGGATTCGAGCTGTCCCACAACGTCTGTCGATAGCTGAGGTGTCGTCGACCAGATTGGACCCAACAAGCCTTGGCAACAGCAAGTCATGTGGAAACAAAGAAAGGACGTTGATGAAGACCAGCAAGGTCTGAGGGACTCACCGAGCGAGGGTAAGTCAGGGCACGTCTGGAGCAACCAGGAAAGCCCAAGCAGAAGAAGAGTTGCCTTCGGGAGGGCCCACTAGCCAACAGACTAGCAACCGCGAAGGAGCCTCAAGTGGACGCACTTGGAGCTGGCTCACAGGACACTCCTGGAGTGGAGGCCAGTGATCTTTGGTGCAGTCCGTGCTAAGGGCGGAGGCTACTCGGAGCTCAAAGCACAACTTTGTGGGAGGCCAGGAAGAGGATGCACTTGCAAAAGTTCTTGGTGTCCAGGGGTCACGGTTCCACATTACCCACGACAGCTACGGGCCTCAGCTTTGCTGGGGAATCAGGGCAGCCTCTGAGAAGTCTGGAAATTCACTTCTGGTGTTGCAAAGACTTTGGCATCCGGCGGGAGCTTCAACGATGCAGACCGGACAATTGCTTCTTAGGTGCCTGCCAAGCAGGGGAGTCACTCCTTGACCCCAAGGGAGATTCTTCAGTCCTCTAGTCTTGAAGTAGAGCGTCGAAGGTCCAGGATTCGGCTTCAGAGTTTTGTCCAGGGTAATCTAAAGTCCTAAGGACTGGGGTCCCATACTTATACTAAGTTAGGGGGTTGGACATACTCTGGGGACCCACCTATGGGAGGGTCAGGGAAGAGGGGTGGTTACACCCATTCCCTTTGTCCAGTTTTGCACCAGAACAGGGGCAGGTAGCCTCTGCAACCAATTTGAACTGGCATATGCACAGGGACACCAAATGTGCCCCCAGTGCAGGACTTCAAAGCACCAGAGAGTGCTCCCGCCCAGCCCCAATACACACTATCCTGTCTCGGGAGGGGGTTACACCTCCCTTCGACAGGAAACCTATTGTCCAGGCCTCCCCTGCCGGAGTTTCAGTCAGCAGAAGGATGCCAGACCCGTGTCTGTGGCAGCGGCATCCATTTTGTGATGCCAGGGCTCTGTAAAGAAGTTACCGGGTAGGCCGGTGGGTACATGTATCTCCCTCTAGAAGGGTGGAATGCTACCCCCTCCACCAGGACTGGTGGGGGGGTAGTATTCCAAGATGTTTGACACCAAACATGACATGTTTTGGTGCAGCCAGTCCAAAGTTAGCATTCTACCGCAAGAATATAATGCACTTAAGAGTATATGGTCAGGTTGTACCACAAACAGCATCAGAGGAGGGACTCCGAACGCTGCAGAGGGGCTCTGCTCATGCAGGGGCACACTCTCACATAAAAACCAAGCACTCTGCCTTCAGGATTGTAAAGGCCTGCCATAGGAGTGACTTATAGGTGTATATGTGTGTGCAATGGTAGTGATATAGGTAGCCTATATCACAGTAAGGGGTGCATGCACCACCTTACCCAGGCTGCAGTAGCAGACCTGTGGTGTCATTTTTAATGGCCTTCCAGGGGTGGCATAATACATGCTTCAGCCCCTGGCAGGCCTCTGGGGTACCTATGCGCTGGGTACATAGTATACCATATACTAGGGACTTATAAGGGCACTCCAGATTCCAATCAAATATGTACCTAAGGTACATGGAAACCATTTTAGAGAGGAAGCAGCTAGGCTGGGGTTCTGATTAGCAGGGCCCCAGCCAGACTAAAAGTCGAAAAACAGTGAAGCATCAGCAAAAAGTGGGGGTACCCATGTGAAGCAGATCCTACTCTCCTACACTAGTGAGGTGTGGTGTATACACTACCTACTCTGGTGTGGCCTACTAAACTCTCTGGCGTTGTAGAAAGGGTGTGCTAAGCCCTTAACACTCAACTCTAAGTTCAGTAGAACTTACTGTATACTAAGCTTGTTTTATATGTACCTAAGGTACCCTTAGTGGTTTTCAGTTGATCAATTCAATTGAGATTATCTGGTAAAACAGTAGCAAGCTGGAATCCCACACGCTGCACACCAATGTGAGAAGTTGGCCTGGTATATGCTGTCCACTAATTATAGTGGGCACCTTGCACCAGTCCAAACAACCCCTTATTGGAGATAGGTTAAAGATAATCTTTATTGAAAGCTATCCTAGTGGTAGCTATGGAGAGCAGCCTTCAGGCTAAGTCTTGAAGGAATGTAAAGCAGCTTGTTTTACCAGTCTATAATCTCTTGAGTGACCAAATGAAAGAAGACCACACCAGGTATATATATAAAATATATGTATTTAGTCTTAAACACACCCCTCTAGTCTCTTTATGAGGCTAGAGTTCGAAGTACATAAGTTACAAGTCAGTTATCAACAGTAATAGCACAAATACACGTTTGAGCCCTAGGGGCGTACCAAACCATATACCAAACAAGCATTGGCATAGCCAATAGATCTCGCCTTTGGGACCTTATAAGTTTTTAGCCATGCAACACATTATCCTGGGTGCTACAACATCTAGGAACATCAGAACACTAGGCAAAAGTTTACAATGGTGACCCCCCGTGAAACACACACATGACTTTAATCGTGCCATTCGCAGCCCACGTCAGATATGGCTCAAAGGTATTTGGCAGTCACAGGCGGCTGTGAATAATAGTGTTAATAAGTGAGATAGGTTTACACGCGCGTGATTCGGAGCAGCAAAGTGGGCGTGAGTAAACGACGAGTGAGGGTGGAAGACAAAACCTGTCAACAACCTAAGCAGACTGGCGCGATTTGACGCGATACGCCATGTTAAGAATCAAAGTAGTGAAAACATATCACAAGACTCACTTTAGAGGCAATAAAGCGTATCAGTGCCATCGTGACGTGGAAAAAGTGCAACCTTCGTGCAATGTATCTGAAAATACGTGCAAACGTTGTGCTGCACAAAACACGGAATGAAATGAAGACATGAATGAACAAATACAAGCCTGTAATAAAAGGCCCGGACCGGGAGTCTACACATACATCATTTTGTGCACCTCCCTATAACTCCTTTTTAACTATATCAGCCACTAGACTAAATAAAGTGTATTTTTCCTGGTGGTCAGGTATTTTTAACTTTCTCTTCACTATTCACTGACCCTCTCCACTCCTACCTTAGTTTTATAATATAGTCCCCACCTCTTAAAAGTGCTCCCACGTCTCCATCGGTTGAAGCACGCCCCGTCCCGCAGCGGGCGGGAAGAACCCGATGATGAAGCATGCCACCAAGGGGCCTTTTGGTGGGTGAGGGTTATTTTAAGAAAAGTAAGTCTTTTCCCTTATGGAAAATATTAGAATAACTTCTACCTCTTAACCCTAGTGGACTTTCTTTGATTAACTCCTCTCGTACAGGAGGCCGGGTACACTATGTACCTCTCTCTCCCCCCTTTGATTACTAACAGCAATAATACTCACCTTACACCCTCTTATGAATAATACTCTTTCAGTCTGTCGCAGCAATAATACTCACCTTACACCCTCTTATGAATAATACTCTCCCTTTGTCTGTCGCAGCAATAATACTCACCTTACACCCTCTTATGAATAATACTCTTTCAGTCTGTCGCAGCAATAATACTCACCTTACACCCTCTTATGAATAATACACTCTTTCAGTCTGTCACAACAACAATACTCTGCTTACTCCCTCATAAATAATAGTCTCCTTCAGTCTTGCGCAGCAACTATTACTCTGCTTACACCCTCGCATGGATAATACTCTCCTTCAGTCTTTCTCAGCAATAATACTCAACTTACACACTCTTATGAATAATACACTCTTTCAGTCTGTCGCAGCAATAATACTCAACTTGCACACTCTTATGAATAATACTCTCCCTTTGTCTGTCACAGCAATAATACTCACCTTACACCCTCTTATGAATAATACACTCTTTCAGTCTGTCGCAGCAATAATACTCAACTTACACACTCTTATGAATAATACTCTCCCTTTGTCTGTCGCAGCAATAATACTCAACTTACACACTCTTATGAATAATACACTCTTTCAGTCTGTTGCAGCAATAATACTCAACTTACACACTCTTATGAATAATACTCTCCCTTTGTCTGTCACAGCAATAATACTCACCTTACACCCTCTTATGAATAATACACTCTTTCAGTCTGTCGCAGCAATAATACTCAACTTACACACTCTTATGAATAATACTCTCCCTTTGTCTGTCACAGCAATAATACTCACCTTACACCCTCTTATGAATAATACACTCTTTCAGTCTGTCGCAGCAATAATACTCAACTTACACACTCTTATGAATAATACTCTTTCAGTCTGTCGCAGCAATAATACTCAACTTACACACTCTTATGAATAATACACTCTTTCAGTCTGTCGCAGCAATAATACTCAACTTACACACTCTTATGAATAATACTCTCCCTTTGTCTGTCACAGCAATAATACTCACCTTACACCCTCTTATGAATAATACACTCTTTCAGTCTGTCGCAGCAATAATACTCAACTTACACACTCTTATGAATAATACTCTCCCTTTGTCTGTCACAGCAACAATACTCTCCTTACACCCTCTTATGAATAATACTCTCCTTCAGTCTGTCACAACAACAATACTCTGCTTACTCCCTCATAAATAATAGTCTCCTTCAGTCTGGCGCAGCAACAATACTCTGCTTACACCCTCGCATGGATAATACTCTCCTTCAGTCTTTCTCAGCAACAATACTCTCCTTACACCCTCTTATGAATAATACTCTCCTTCAGTCTGTCGCAGGAATAATACTCACCTTACACATTCTTATGACTGATACTCAACTTCAGTATTTTACAGCAACAATACTCTCCTTACACCCTCTTATGAATAATACTCTCCTTCAGTCTGTCACAACAACAATACTCTGCTTACACCCTCGCATGAATAATACCCTCCTTTAGTCTGTCGCAGCAATAATACTCTCCTTTCGCTGAGTGACTGCTACCTTTGACCTACCACCTGTTCACAGGGAGAATACTGGCTAGTCACCTAATCTGTAATATTCTGAGCTTTCCTCTACCACGTATAACACACTCTTTTCACCCTCTTACTCTCTTGGTATCAGTCTCGGCTTTTTCTCTTCCCTTTTTAGGATGTTTTCTTTTTTTCTGCTGCTGTAATCCATGATAGGAAAGTGAATGTGCCTTTCAGCAATAGAGGTTTCCTCCCTGAGGCTTCCAGTAACAATACTCATTTTACTGGTACCCCTACGGATTCACGTCCACTCGGAATAACACTACAGAAAATCCCGACTTCCTCTGCAACATTGCGTTGCCAATGTACGTTTCTTTTTTCGGATGTGGCCTCTGACAATAGCCATGTTTTTGCTATTTTTTTGTGCAGTTCCTTTTCCAGTTACTGGTGTGGGGGTATGATTCCAAGGTGTTTGACACCAAACACGACATGTTTCCGTGCAGCCATCCCAAAGTTAGCATTTACTGCGAGGATATAATGCACTTAAGAGTATAGGTCAGGCTGCACCACAGACAACCCCGGAGAGGAGATTCTGAAAGCTGCAGATTGGCTCTGCTCATGCATGGGCACCCTCTCACATACAACCAAGCACCCTGCCTTCAGGATTGATAAGGCCTGCCATAGGGGTGACTGATAGGATTATATGTGCAGTGAAAGGGTGAGATATAGTGAACCTATATCTCAGTAAGGGGTGCATGCACCACCTTACTCAGGCTGCTGTAGCAGTCCTGTGGTGTCATTTTGGAAGGCTGCCCAGGGGTAGCATAATACATGCTTCAGCCACTGGTAGGCCTCTGGGGTACCTATGCCCTGGGTACAGAGTATACCATATACTAGAGACTTATAAGGGCACCCCAGAATCCAATCTGAAGTGTACTTAAGGTACATGGAATCAATTTAGAGAGGAAGCAGCTAGGCTGGGGTCCTGGATAGCAGGGCCCCAGCCAGACTAAAGTCGAAAAACAGAGTAACATCAGCAAAAAGTGGGGGTAACCATAAGAGGCAGATCCTACTCTCCTACACACTCTCCTTGCAGTACTCTAATCATCAAATCACTACCCATGTACGCATGCAATGACCCAGGCACTAACATATGCACTGCTACAATCCCCTGAGCACTACTGATGCAGTCCAGCCATCTCCTTGACACTACCCATGCACTCCTCCAATCACCCAGCCAGTTCCATGTACTTATCCAATCACTCCGTCAAAACCCAAGCACTTACAAATTCACCATGCACTCTCCTTGCAGTACTCTAATCATCTAGTCCCTACCCATGTACTCATGCAATGACCCAGGCACTAACACATGCACTGCTACAATCCCCTGAGCACTACTGATGCAGCCCAGCCATCTCCTTGTCATTACCCATGCACTCCTCCAATCACCCAGCGAGCACCATGTACTTTTCCAATCACTGCGCCAAAGCCCAAGCACTTATAAATTCACCATGCACTCTCCTTGCAGTACTCTAATCATCCAGTTACTTCCCATGTACTTATGCAATGACCCAGGCACTAACACATGCACTGCTACAATTCCTTGAGTACTACTGATGCAGTCCAGCCATCGCCCTGTCACTACCCATGCACTCCTCCAATCACCCAGCGAGCACCATGTACTTATCCAATCACTCCGCCAAATGCCAAGCACTTATAAATTCACCATGCACTCTCCTTGCAGTACTCTAATCATCCAGTCAGTACCCATGTACTTATGCAATGACCCAGGCACTAACACATGCACTGCTACAATCCCCTGAGCAATACTGATGAAGTCCAGCTATCTCCTTGTCACAACCCATGCACTCCTCCAATCACCCAGCCAGGTCCATGTACTTATCCAATCACTCCGCCAAAACCCAAGCACTTATAAATTCACCATGCACTCTCCTTGCAGTACTCTAATCATCCAGTCACTACCCATGCACATATGCAATGATCCAGGCACTAACACATGCACTGCTACAATCCCCTGAGCACTACTGATGCAGGCCAGCCATCTCCTTGTCACTACCCATGCACTCCTCCAATCACCCAGCCAGTTCCATGTCCTTATCTAATCACTGCACCAAAACACAAGCACTTATAAATTCACCATGCACTCTCCTTGAAGTACTCTAATCAACCAGTCACTACCCATGTACTTATGCAATGACCCTGGCACTAACACATGCACTCCTCCAATCACCCAGCCAGTTCCATGTCCTTATCTAATCACTGCGCCAAAACACAAACACTTATAATTTCACCATGCACTCTCCTTGTAGTACTGTAATAATCCAGTCACTACCCATGCACATAAGCAATGATCCAGGCACTAACACATGCACTGCTACAATCCCCTGAGCACTACTGTTGCAGTCCAGCCATCTCTTTGTCACTACCCATGCACTCCTCCAATGAACCAGCCAGTTCCATGTCCTGATCTAATCACTGCGCCAAAACACAAGCACTTTTAAATTCACCATGCACTCTCCTTGTAGTACTCTAATCATCCAGTCAGTACCCATGTACTCATGCAATGACCCAGGCACTAAAACATGCACTGCTACAATCCCCTGAGCACTACTGATGCAGTCCAGCCATCTCCTTGTCACTACCCATGCACTCCTCCAATCACCCAGCCAGCACCATGTACTTATCCAATCACTCTGTCAAAACCCAAGCACTTATAAATTCACCATTCGCTCTCCTTGCAGTACTCTAATCATCCAGTCAGTACCCATGTACTTAAGCAATAGCCCAGGCACTAACACATGCACTGCTACAATCCCTGAGCACTACTGATGCAGTCCAGCCATCTCCTTGTCACTACCCATGCACTCCTCCAGTCACCCAGCCAGTTCCATGTACTTATCCAATCACTCCGCCAAAACACAAGCACTTATAAATTCACCATGCACTTTCCTTGCAGTACTCTAATCGTCCAGTCAGTACCCATGTACTCATGCAATGACCCAGGCACTAACACATGCACTGCTTAAATCCCCTGAGCACTACTGATATAGTCCAGCCATCTCCTTGTCACTACCCATGCACTCCTCCAATCACCCAGCCAGTTCCATGTACTTATCCAATCGCTCCGCCAAAACCCAATCACTTATAAATTCACCATGCACTCTCCTTGCAGTACTCTAATCATCCAGTCACTACCCATGTACTCATGCAATGACCCAGGCACTAACACATGCACTGCTACAATCCCCTGAGCACTACTGATGCAGTCCAGCCATCTCCTTGTCACTATCCATGCACTCCTCCAATCACCCAGCGAGCACCATGTACTTATCTAATCACTCCGCCAAAACCCAAGCACTTATAAATTCACTGTGCACTCTGCTTGCAGTACTCTTATCATCCAGTCACTACCGATGTACTTATCCAATGACCCAGGCACTAACACATGCACTGCTACAATCCCCTGAGCACTACTGATGCAGTCCAGCCATCTCCTTGTCACTACCCATGCACTCCTCCACTCACCCAGCCAGTTCCATGTCCTAATCTAATCACTGCGCCAAAACACAAGCACTTATAAATTCACCATACACTCTCCTTGCAGTACTCTAATCATCCAGTCAGTACCCATGTACTCATGCAATGACCCAGGCACTAACACATGCACTGCTACAATCCCCTGAGCACTACTGATGCAGTCCAGCCATCTCCTTGTCACTACCCATGCACTCCTCCAATCACCCAGCCAGTTCCATGTACTTATCCAATCACTCTGCCAAAACTCGAGCACTTATAAGTTCACCATGCACTCTCCTTGCAGTACTCTAATAATCCAGTCACTACCCATGTACTCATGCAATGATCCAGCCACTAACACATGCACTGCTACAATCCCCTGAGCACTACTGATGCAGTCCAGCCATCTCCTTGTCACTACCCATTCACTCCTCCAATCACCCAGCCAGTTCCACGTCCTTATCTAATCACTGTGCCAAAACACAAGCACTTATAAATTCACCATGCAATCTCCTTGCAGTACTCTAATCATCCTGTCACTACCCATGTACTCATGCAATGACCCAGGCACAAACACATGCACTGCTACAATCTCCTGAGCACTAATGATGCAGTCCAGCCATCTCCTTGTCACTACCCATGCACTCCTCCAATCACCCAGCCAGATCCATGTCCTTATCTAATCTCTGCGCCAAAACACAAGCACTTATAAATTCACCATGCACTCTCCTTGCAGTACTCTAATCATCCAGTCACTACCCATGTACTAATGCAAAGACCCAGGCACTAACACATGCACTGCTACAATCCCCTGAGCACTACTGATGCAGTCCAGCCATCTCCTTGTCACTACCCATGCACTCCTCCAATCACCCAGCCAGTTCCATGTCCTTATCTAATCACTGTGCCAAAACACAAGCACTTATAAATTCACCATGCAATCTCCTTGCAGTACTCTAATCATCCTGTCACTACCCACGTACTCATGCAATGACCCAGGCACAAACACATGCACTGCTACAATCTCCTGAGCACTACTGATGCAGTCCAGCCATCTCCTTGTCACTACCCATGCACTCCTCCAATCACCCAGCCAGTTCCATGTCCTTATCTAATCACTGTGCCAAAACACAAGCACTTATAAATACACCATGCACTCTCCTTGCAGTACTCTAATCATCCAGTCAGTACCCATGTACTCATGCAATGACCCAGGCACTAACACATGCACTGCTACAATCCCCTGAGCACTATTGATGCAGTCCAGCCATCTCCTTGTCACTACCCATGCACTCCTCCAAACACCCAGCCAGTTCCATGTCCTTATGTAATCACTGCGCCAAAACACAAGCAGTTATAAATTAACCATGCACTCTCCTTGCAGTACTCTAATCATCCAGTCAGTACCCATGTACACATGTAATGACCCAGGAACTAACACATGCACTGCTACAATCCCCTGAGCACTACTGATACAGTCCAGCCATCTCCTTCTCACTACCCATGCACTCCTCCAATCACCCAGCCAGTTCCATGTACTTATCCAATCACTCTGCCAAAACCCAATCACTTATAAATTCACCATGCCCTCTCCTTGCAGTACTCTAATCATCCAGTCACTACCCATGTACTCATGCAATGACCCAGGCACTAACACATGCACTGCTACAATCCCCTGAGCACTACTGATGCAGTCCAGCCATCTCCTTGTCACTATCAATGCACTCCTCCAATCACCCAGCGAGCACCATGTACTTATCTAATCACTCCACCAAAACCCAAGCACTTATAAATTCACCGTGCACTCTCCTTGCAGTACTCTTATCATCCAGTCACTACCGATGTACTTATGCAATGACCCAGGCACTAACACATGCACTGCTACAATCCCTTGAGCACTACTGATGCAGTCCAGTCATCGCCCTGTCACTACCCATGCACTCCTCCAATCACCCAGCGAGCACCATGTACTTATCCAATTACTCCGCCAAAACCCAAGCACTTATAAATTCACCATGCATTCTCCTAGCAGTACTCTAATCATCCAGTCACTACCCATGTACTCATGCAATGACCCAGGCACAAACACATGCACTGCTACAATCCCCTGAGCACTAATGATGCAGTCCAGCCATCTCCTTGTCACTACCCATGCACTCCTCCAATCACCCAGCCAGATCCATGTCCTTATCTAATCACTGCGCCAAAACACAAGCACTTATAAATTCACCATGCACTCTCCTTGCAGTACTCTAATCATCCAGTCACTACCCATGTACTAATGCAAAGACCCAGGCACTAACACATGCACTGCTACAATCCCCTGAGCACTACTGATGCAGTCTAGCCATCTCCTTGTCACTACCCATGCACTCCTCCAATCACCCAGCCAGTTCCATGTCCTTATCTAATCACTGTGCCAAAACACAAGCACTTATAAATACACTATGCACTCTCCTTGCAGTACTCTAATCATCCAGTCAGTACACATGTACTCATGCAATGACCCAGGCACTAACACATGCACTGCTACAATCCCCTAAGCACTATTTATGCAGTCCAGCCATCTCCTTGTCACTACCCATGCACTCCTCCAATCACCCAGCCAGTTCCATGTCCTTATGTAATCAATGCGCCAAAACACAAGCAGTTATAAATTCACCATGCACTCTCCTTGCAGTACTCTAATCATCCAGTCAGTTCCCATGTACACATGCAATGACCCAGGCACTAACACATGCACTGCTACAATCCCCTGAGCACTACTGATACAGTCCAGCCATCTCTTTCTCACTACCCATGCACTCCTCCAATCACCCAGCTAGTTCCATGTACTTATCCAATCACTCCGCCAAAACCCAATCACTTATAAATTCACCATGCACTCTCCTTGCAGTACTCTAATCATCCAGTCACTACCCATGTACTCATGCAATGACCCAGGCACTAACACATGCACTGCTACAATCCCCTGAGCACTACTGATGCAGTCCAGCCATCTCCTTGTCACTATCAATGCACTCCTCCAATCACCCAGCGAGCACCATGTACTTATCTAATCACTCCACCAAAACCCAAGCACTTATAAATTCACCGTGCACTCTCCTTGCAGTACTCTTATCATCCAGTCACTACCGATGTACTTATGCAATGACCCAGGCACTAACACATGCACTCCTACAATCCCTTGAGCACTACTGATGCAGTCCAGTCATCGTCCTGTCACTACCCATGCACTCCTCCAATCACCCAGCGAGCACCATGTACTTATCCAATCACTCCGCCAAAACCCAAGCACTTATAAATTCACCATGCATTCTCCTAGCAGTACTCTAATCATCCAGTCAGTACCCATGTACTCATGCAATGACCTAGGCACTAACACATGCACTGCTACAATCCCCTGAGCACTACTGATACAGTCCAGCCATCTCCTTGTCACTACCCATGCACTCCTCCAATCACCCAGCCAGTTCCATGTCCTTATCTAATCACTGTGCCAAAACACAAGCACTTATAAATTCACCATGCACTCTCCTTGCAGTACTCTAATCATCCAGTCAGTACCCATGTACTCATGCAATGACCCAGGCACTAACACATGCACTGCTACAATCCCCTGAGCACTACTGATGCAGTCCAGCCATCTCCTTGTCACTACCCATGCACTCCTCCACTCACCCAGCCAGTTCCATGTCCTAATCTAATCACTGCGCCAAAACACAAGCACTTATAAATTCACCATACACTCTCCTTGCAGTACTCTAATCATGCAGTCAGTACCCATGTACTCATGCAACGCCCAGGCACTAACACATGGACTGCTACAATCCCCTGAGCACTACTGATGCAGTCCAGCCATCTCCTTGTCACTACCCATGCACTCCTCCAATCACCCAGCCAGTTCCATGTACTTATCCAATCACTCTGCCAAAACTCGAGCACTTATAAATTCACCATGTACTCTCCTTGCAGTACTCTAATCATCCAGTCACTACTCATGTACTCATGCAATGACCCAGGCACTAACACATGCAATGCTACAATCCCCTTAACACTGCTGATACAGTCCAGCCATCGCCCTGTCACTACCCATGCACTCCTCCAATCACCCAGCCAGCACCATGTACTTATCCAATCACTCCGCCAAAACCCAAGCACTTATAAATTCACCATGCACTCTCCATGCAGTACTCTAATCATCCAAACAGTACCCATGCACTCATGCAATGACCCAGGCACTAACACATGCACTGCTACAATCCCCTGAGCACTACTGATGCATTCCAGCCATCTCCTTGTCACTACCCATGCACTCCTCCAATCACCCAGCCAGTTCCATGTCCTTATCTAATCACTGTGCCAAAACACAAGCACTTATATATTCACCATGCACTCTCCTTGCATTACTCTAATCATCCAGTCACTACCCATGTACTCATGCAATGACCCAGGCACTAACACTTGCACTGCTACAATCCCCTGAGCACTACTGATGCAGTCCAGCCATCTCCTTGTCACTACCCATGCACTCCTCCAATCACCCAGCCATTTCCATGTCCTTATCTAATCACTGCGCCTAAACACAAGCACTTATAAATTCACCATGCACTCTCCTTGCAGTAGTCTAATCATCCAGTCACTACCCACGTACTCATGCAATGACCCAGGCACTAACACATGCACTGCTACAATCCCCTGAGCACTACTGATGCAGTTCAGCCATCTCCTTGTCACTACCCATGCACTCCTCCAATCACCTAGCCAGTTCCAATGTCCTTATGTAATCACTGCGCCAAAACACAAGCAGTTATAAATTCACCATGCACTCTCCTTGCAGTACTCTAATCATCCAGTCAGTACCCATGTACTCATGCAATGACCCAGGCACTAACACATACACTGCTACAATCCCCTGAGCACTACTGATGCAGTCCAGCCATCTCCTTGTCACTACCCATGCACTCCTCCACTCACCCAGCCAGTTCCATGTCCTAATCTAATCACTGCGCCAAAACACAAGCACTTATAAATTCACCATACACTCTCCTTGCAGTACTCTAATCATCCAGTCAGTACCCATGAACTCATGCAATGACCCAGGCACTAACACATGCACTGCTACATTCCCCTGAGCACTACTGATGCAGTCCAGCCATCTCCTTGTCACTACCCATGCACTCCTCCAATCACCCAGCCAGCACCATGAACTTATCCAATCACTCCGCCAAAACCCAAGCACTTATAACTTCACCATGCACTCTCCTTGCAGTACTCTAATCATCAGGTCACTACCCATGTGTGAGAAGTTGGCCTTGCATATGCTGTCCACTAGTTCTAGTGGGCACCTTGCACCAGTCCAAACGACCTTTATTGATGATAGGTTTAAAGACAACCTTTATTGAAAGCTATCCTAGTGGTAGCTATGGAGAGCAGCCTTCAGGCTAAGTCTTAAAGGAGTGTTAAGCTGTTTGTTTTACCAGTCTATAATCTCGTGAATGACCAAATGAAAGGAGAACCACACCAGGTATATATAAAATATATGTATTTATTACTAACCACTACCCAATAGTCTCTTTATGAGGCTAGAGGTCAAAGTACACAAGTTACAAGTCAAATAGCACAGTAAATTAGCACAATATACGATTAGCACTAGGGGCGAACCAAACCATATATTAAGAAAGTGGTATAAGAACCACAACTTAAGTAGACACAAGGCCTAGAGCCTGTAGAATCACTGGGACCCCAAGGAATCACCCAAGGTAGTGATGCAGGGGACCCACTGGTGCTGTGTGCAGTGTGTGAACACAGCCGCGAGCTCCGTTAAAGTCTATGGGAAAAGTCGCGGTTAGAGTTTTACAGCTTAAGGACACTTAGAAATGGACTAGGACCAAACCCTCTTGGACTTAGACAGTTCTAGGGTCAAAACCCACGGGAGCACTGGAGTACTCGAGTTACCTCACCCAGGGAAGCCGGGTGCATAGGTGTCAAATGGTGTCGGGTCGCGTCGTCGATTTCAATGGCAGCCTGCAGAGAAGTGCTGCTGCCGGGAAGATGCGAAGTGTCCGAAGAGACCCAAGCCTGGATCGGAGATGAGAAGAACCTGAAAGCAGAGGGGACAGAGTCTGGGTCACTTGCCAGTGACCAGGGGCACGATAGTCGAATGCCCACCGATGTCGGGTGTTTCAGGTAAAAGAGGTGAAGATTGACTCTTCAGCCATGAGCCCCAGGAGGCGTCGACAACAAACAGGAGCTGGATTCGAGCTGTTCCACGAAGGATGTCGAGTGCTGCTGCATTGGTGTCCAGATTGAACACAACAAGCCTTGGCAACAGCAACCCACGCAGAAAAGAGAAAGATGCTTCTGTGCAGACCATCAAGGTCTGAGGGACTCACCGCACTGTGGGGAGTCAGGGCACATCTGGAGCAACCAGGGAAGCCCAAGGAAAATCAGAGTTACCTTCACAGGGACCCACCAGTTGACAGACCAGGGATTGCAAAGGAGCCCCAAGCGGAAATGCAGGAAGCAGGCCCACAGAACACTCGTGGAGTGTAGGCCCACAATCTTTGGGGCAGATGGTGCTCGGGGCCTGGGCTACAAGTATCCCAATGCAGGACTTCAAGAGACGTCAAGAAGTTGATGCACTAGCAAATGTGCACGGTGTCCAAGAGTCCTGGTTTCACGTCACTCGTGAGGGCTGGTGGTCTCAGCTTTGCTGGGGACTTGGGTCGGCCTCCGATAAGTCTGGAAATCCTCTTCTTGGGCTGCAATTACTTCGGAGTCCGGTGGGAGCTTCGGAGATGCAGACTGGCAAATGCTTCGTTGGTGCCTGCCAAGCAGGGTGTTGTATTCCTCTTAGGGTGTCCATAAACGGGCTTTCCAGTATCATGTCCTTATATAGGCACAATTCGCCCTGCCCTTATATAGGCATAAAATCCCAGCCCTTATTTAGGCATTAAACCGTGCACTCCAAATACAGGCATGGTCTCTGACATCCGTCCACCCTAACGTCACAACGAGTTCTTGAAGAACAGACCCTTAGGCTGCGGGAGTTTCCCTAGTCCAGGACTATTGATTTCTTCAAGGACTCATATATTATGCATGAACCATTATTCCTTAGGGGTTCATTCATGACGTCTTCCGCTGACCGACTCACGTCAATACTAACATTCTTAGGTGCTTCTCAGGTATAAATATACCTTCCCTAGCCCCTGTAAATCAGAGGAGACCTCGACTTCAGAGGAGCCCGTTTCCCGGCCTGACGCACTGAGAAGACGCTGTCATCCCTGCACGCAGAGAGTCCCGCTTCCAGTGATCTAACTTCCCTTGCGGGGTGTTGGAGTTCGAGTCTGGTGAAGAGATTCCTACCTCTCTCATTCTTCAGGTATGGAGCAGACTAGAACCTAGAGGGACTCTTGGCATACTAGGCATACTGGGGTTAGCGTACTCTTAGTATACCATAGTAAGGAATACTTCACCTACTTCATACCTCTTCCTATACCTAGTTTAGGTTAGGTACATTGGGGTAGAACTAGATTAGAAACGCATCGTATGAGTACTCGCATTTTTAGTCTGTGTTATTTATGTTAAAGCATATGTACTAAAAGATAATGCTCTCGCAGTATTATTTATTTCTACTGCTCACACTGTACATTATTTATCTCGCATACTGTCTTGTGATCGTAGCAGCACATTTTACTTACACCAGAAACAAGACTGTTCAATAAATCTTTTATTGAAACGCCCGTCTATATCTTTCTGTGTAACTTGGAGAAAACTAAGCATGCACGACTGAGCTGAGTGAAATAGTTATCTATTGTTTCCACGACTCTGGGACACGTTCTGATTCTAAAGGGAAACACAGTGGTCATGTTTTGCGGCTGCCAGAAACTACTCCCTTCTTGTTGTCAAGGAGTTTCTAGTGGCCTCTGAGCTAGCTGGCACAAGTAATTAAGTTTAATATACTCGATAGGGACATACTGACCTTAGTCCTATGTCAAACCTATAGGATATATTATTCCAATGCGCAGAGCCTATTAGGGAAATAGGAGCTACACTACATGGCGCCCAACAGTTTGGTAAGGCAGTAATTCAACGTTAGATACTGAGTAACTCAGCCATGCTTTTTCTCTCAAGAGACCCCTACCCATATACTCCAAAAGACGTCTGGAGTGGGCAGGGTTAAGTATCCGCCACGGCTACATAGGGCAGTACCCTATATATTAGCTGTTTGGTTTGCTCAACGTTGAAGGATACAGTGTTCCAAAATATTGTGCACCTTATCTTTGTTTCCTTGAAACTTGTTCTACATTTTTCAAAAAACAAAATGACTGATGACGCCGGAAACGGTGTAGCTGCGGCTGATCCAGCCCAAGCAGCAGCTTTTAACATTACCGGTTTAAATGAAACCGAGGAGGGTGTTATAGACATCGCTCCAAACTTAAGAAGAGCCATCACTCTAAAACTTATAAAACATGGCCTACCACCAAGAGGCGGTAGAGCAGTTTTCGTGATAGAGGCACACGAATCCTTTCAGACAGAGGTTTTCTACTCATGGGTAATATTTCCTGAATCCAATCCAGTAACACACATGTTTCACTTCTACAAAGAAGATGAACCACCAGAGGAATACATTCCTTTCGAGGATATAGAAATTCCATTAACATACCAGGAGCATCAGCTCTGGTTTAAATGCGCCCTAAAACATCACAGAAACATTACCAGGCTCAGTCCACTAGGTAGACCAGGAGCAACATGGCCGATTCTAGCCGGCTACACACCTCATCCTGAACTGGATATAATGTCAGATGAGGACTTACTTGTTCAAATACAAGAATTAATAAAAATCTACAGACAATTGGTCCAATATGTCATGCGGACTTTTACAGTCCAGCAACCATTAACACTTCCAAATCCAGCTCCCCAAAAGGGGAATACACAAAAAATTACACCACAGACTCTATACGCAGTCAAGGGTAAAATGCCCACAAAACGTGAGCAAATTCCTTTCTGGATAGCTCAAAAAATTACTCAAATCAAAGCAGTATTTCCAAATGCTAGCCCGTATGAGAAACACAGAATACTGACAATCAGTTTACCAATGGGGATCACACCACAACTGGAAGACTGCACCACTTGGGGCTCAGTCTTTGCTGCCATCTATACTAAAACACATGGCATTCCGTCAATTGCAGTAATACCTGATGTCCTGAAACAAATTCAAAATGAATACGGGGCAGAGCCTGCTCTAAATTTAGGTATGAAATTACTGAAAAATTTCGACCAGGTCTCAACAATAATATTATCTAATATTAAAGGGGAGGCAGCAGCAGTGGCGATCCGCCAAAAATTAAGGGAATTTGATGTTACAGAACATCAAGCAGCGCTACCCAGAATTATAGAACAATCTTATGCAGAATTAGGCAGAGATAGTTTGGGTGGAAGACCAGTGAAGCCGAAACTTTCTGAAAGTCCTGAGAAGGACTCAATTAAACAAACTCCTACATCTTCTAAAAAGAAGTGGGATACTAATACACAAAATTCAAAAGAGAAATATTCTCAATCCCGAGGTAGGTCTCCTCAAAAGGAGCCCTCTGAAAGGAGGTATAACCTCAGGAATAGGGATAATTTGAGAAAACCTGACAGGTATCAAGATACTGATACACGTTCCTCTCGTCCCTTTCAGATCTCATCACAGACTTCAGAAAGAAGAGGACGATCAGAACATAGAGAAGAACGCGTGAAATCGAAAGACGACAAACACGCTCCAAAAACCAAAGTAAAACCTCAATTCTCCAAAAAGAAAGTAGCAGGTCTAAAGATTAGACATGCCGAGAATACTGAGAACACAACTCAAGAACGGAGAATGGGCTCAGACAATGCTGGACAGTGCAGCAGAAGTCACAATAGCTCGCCAGAACCTGAAGGAACTTCTGGAGATAGTGGACTTGAATGAGTACATCACAGTTGAGACTGTAGACACCAGGGTTAGTACTCCACCAAAGTTATATGACATAACACTCCGGATGGAGGGAGACAAACCTAGACAGGTGAAAGCACTTTTTTGGGAAAGACTATCAAAGGGCTATGACATACTTCTAGCAGAAAGGGACTGGCCACCACAATTTGTCAGGGAGTGCCCACATGGCGAGGACATAATTATGCCTGCCTTCTCCAACCATATACCAATGCATCTAAGATATACATATGCCAGGAAATGGGCAGTGGCCCAGGCCCCAGCATTATATAAAAATCATGTAGGATGGGATGAGGACTCACCTCACCATAAAATACATCTGAAACATGAACCAACTGCACAACGGCAATACCCAATAAAGCAAGAAGCTAAAAAACAGGTCAGGGAGATCTTAGATCAACTTGAATATCAAGGGGTGATTGAAACATGCACCTCCTCAATGAACAATCCTTTGTTTCCTGTCTCCAAACCAGACAATACATATCGTCTAGTTTTGGATTACAGACACTTAAACACTTGTTCAAAAACTTTTGCAGTGCAAAATGCACATAGCACAGCATTAATGAATAACATTGTGCGTAAAAAATATAAAACAACATTAGACATCTCAAATGGTTTCTTTTGTCAAAACATAGCACCTGAAAGTAGGTACTTAACGGCATTCTCCATAATGGGGACCCAGCGTCACTTTTGTCGACTCCCACAAGGGTTCAAGAACAGCCCAGGTTTATTCTCTGCGAGGGTAACGGAGTTACTACAAATTTATGACAATGAGGCATTGTCATATGTCGATGACATCTATCTGACAGACGATGACTTGGAAAAACACTTGAACAGGGTGAGCACCATTATACTGGGTTTCGCCTCTGAGGGCTACAAGTTCAACTTTAAGAAGTCCAGAATTGCCCATCTCAATGTCCTATTTCTAGGATATGAACTTTCAAGTGAAGGCAAGAGCTTGGCAGCTAACTTTTTAGAAAAGTGTGCGCTGCTCCAACCTCCAAAAACGCAAAAAAACTTACAATCAATCCTGGGTTTCCTAAATTTTGGAAGAACATACATTCTAAATTACGCAGAAAGGGTTAAACCTCTCTACGCATTAATCAAACCTGATTTTTCGATTAGAAACTGGACACAGGAACACACAGAAATCTTGCGTTCACTCCAGGCTAACATGTTAGCAACAAATCACTTACAAACACGCGTAAGTCAACGCAATTTGGTGATCCGAATAATTTCGGGTCAATGTGGATTCACCTACTTAACCTTCAATGAGGGTGAGAAAATACCAATCGCATACAAATCCCATTTGTACACACAAGCGGAAATGCGCTTCAGTTCAACTGAAAAAATTCTAACAGAAGTTCAAACCGGTGTAGCAAAAGAAAGAGCCTTAGCCCAAGGGAAACGCATTATTGTCGTAACCCCGGTACCAGCTTTAGAAGCGGTCACAAAAGCAAGCATTCCAAATGCTAAAGCATTACATCCAAGATGGATACAATGGGTTAATTCTCTTGCTGCAACAGATGTTGAATATGTTTTTGATCCAGATTTAAAAACACAAGCATTCCTGCAATATGAACAAGAATGTCCTTTGCCTACTGAAATTCTGCCTCTCGATCAGTACAAATTCATAATTTACACTGACGGATCCGCACAACCCGCAACAGGGAGTAAGCAAGCTTACAGTGCAGCGTGTGCAATCGTTAAAGGTCGCATGCGAAATGGCATCTTCAGACCTATGGTCACAAAAACTCAGTCTCTAGGAGATTGTACAGCTCAGCGAGCTGAACTACAAGCATTCAAACTGGCACTTGAAAGTACATATCGAGAATTCCCCACACTAATAGTGTGCGATTCCTTTACTGTGTTCAGTCGTATAATGACTATATACAAAACTGGCTTGAAAATGGTTTCAAAGATGCGAAAGGTGGCACAATAAAGCACAAAATGCTTTGGGAACAAGTAGTTCAGTTGAAAACGAACTACCAAAGGCTCACGTGATCCACACACTGAGTCATCAACGTGATGGCGTTCACGTTGCAGGGAATTCATTGGCTGACGAAGCCGCAAAGGGGGCTGTTCAGACGGCTTCCGTAGCTGCGATCACTCGTTCAAAAACAAAAATAGACGGTGAGATAATGTTGGCTGTCAATGCTTCAAGCAAAGGCAGCAGTGCAGCGTTACCAAAAAGTTTCCACTCAAGTACTCTTATGTAATTGATGCAAACAACGTTCCTTTTGCTCGAATCCCTGCAGTGGGGGATAGGGTAATTCCAAACATGGAACGTAGAGCAGCCTTGATTTATGAAACACATTTTGGGGAGGGTCTGTCACATCAAGGGATCTCTAAAACAATTTTGACGTTAAAAGAGATGTACTCGTGGCCTGGAATGAATACAGAAATTCACATATTCATCAACAACTGCCTCGAATGTAAATTACAGCGAGAGAGCCACCAGACACCATGCTGCGAATGCGGCAACCCAGTACAGACACCACTGTTAGACAGCATTAGACTATCTATGCGCCTGCGTCCTACTGGACAAAGGCATTCCCACAAATACTGAATCTAGGTTCCTATGGTTATGGCCTCAGCGCTCAGCTGACGCTCGAACTGTTATAAAAGATTTGCAAGTCTTTATCAGCACATACGCAATAGGCACGCTACATTCTGACCAGAGTCCTGCGTTTATCTCTCGGGCTTACAAAGAAGCCATGGCCAGTCTGGGCGTTGCATTGCGGTACTCCTCTCCATTCCATCCTGAGGGAAATTCGGTTGTGGAAAGGAAAAACTGGGACATAAAGCAGTCTATAACAGCTAGGGTATTAGGTTCGGGTGATGGGTGGGTCAAACACCTTAGTGGGGTTCAACGCTCATTGAATAATCTGCCAAGAAGTTCTCTAGGGGGGGTCACTCCATGTGAGGTCCTATTTGGGACAAGAATGTAGGTACCAGACCTTGAACACGTAGGCACAGTGGTGGAAAATAAACCGTTTGATATCAAAGATCGTTTGGCTGTTTTACAGGAACTCAATAAATTAAGAACGAAACAAAGCAACGTATTCCTACAGCCAACCACCACTGGGGAAAAATTGGCTGTCCCAGCAAGGCCTGTCTTTATTCCAAAAGTTGGGGATCTAGTCAGAGAAAAGATTGCGGACAAGAAGGAATTTGGACCTTCTTATAGACAACCAGTACCTGTCCTAGCAGTTCAAGGAACAAGAACAGTACTTCTGCCGCCCCTTGCTGGAAGAAAGGAGAAAAGATTTGTGTCCATCGACCTCATCAAACCACAGTATGTGGCCAATACTAAATAGTAGGCCTCGTGGACTCCGACCTAGTAGCAGACGCACTCCTCTCGCTACTATCCAAGAGGTTCAGACTGAAAGACTGATAACAATCGAGAATTCAGCTGTAACTGATGGAGGACTAAGCAACAACGCTATGGAACTCATCCCTCTTGACAACCAAGTAACAGTTTGTCCAAATACACCTGTCTACACCAACGTGGCAAGTGATGAACTGGTTCCAGTGATTTCTATAAATCCTGATGCAATTCCAACAATTGATAGAACTGCTTCTGGCTATTTCATTAACTTTGATACGTTCTCAGAAGATCCGAGTGAACCTGAAACGACGCCAGCATCATTAAATTTCAAGCAGCAAGTACAAGACTTTCTTCACTTTCTGAAAAAAACGTATTTGGTTTCTCCATGGATTGAACTCTGGATTACATCTGGACTTTTTGTTTTCCTGCTCTGGCTAGCTTTGGTAACAACTGTGAGCGTGCTTATAATGGCAGATACATCCATGTGAATACTGAAGGAAAAGGCGTGAACGTACTTTTGACACCTCATAAATCTTCCCATCGTGAAGCAAGAGACTTGTCATCAGCGAACATCACAGCTGTTCCTATACAGGATGGTATAGTGTGGGACAAAACAGATTTTGAAATCTTCGGTCCGACGGAACAATTGAACATTCCACATTTGTTTAAAATTTCACTAAGTGATCTAATTACGTCCAGTACCTATTCAGATGATTGGGACTTTGAGACTGTGAATGACATAATGTTTGACCTAGAAAAATCTGCTGCATTTTCTAAACATGAATATTTAGAGGGTTCATCAGACTTTGAACAAATGTATTGTTATAACCACTATGGTCATCATTATTTGCATAAATCTGCATATCCAAGAAATGTGTTTATGTTTAACCAATGGGAGCATTGTCCTACACCACCACACGGTAGTTCAAAAACATTTGCCAAACAAGTTTCCATATTTTTCAGGTTACAATACATCTGATCCAGAAATGTTTTACTATAAAAATGTAAACAAGACAGGGCTGCAAATTATGTTAACAAATACAAAACAGATTTACTCTGAATTATTTAATGCCCAACTGTCTGGACAGGGTTTCGACTTTTTCGTCTACGGGACCTTAATACAACTTGGTTCCTGTCATTCAGATCAATCTGGCAAGATTGCCTCTTACCTGTTCTACGATGCCTGCTATGCGGTGAAGAATGCGTGTTGGACACCTGTCTAACATTTCCATCAGCTACGCCAACGGATGTCGATACTCTGCTGGTCCCGATAACGGCCCATGCTCTGTGTTGTCCCCAGAGGCTACCAATCCTGATGTCAGCATTCATTGAGATCTCACAGATGCTTCCGGCTGCTGCTGAGGTACGAGAAAGATCTACAGTCACACAGGTAACAACGGACGCGAACTTTGCTGCGGCGACCATTGCTGAAAGCAATGCTTCACATCTCTGTGCGATTAACCTGCTACACGAGGTGTTCCAACTGACACCAACTACAGTGGATGATGTTTTGTCTATAGAAGTAGATGATCTCATGTTTACACCAGACCCGTAAACTGACTCTGATTCAGCATACAGTGTTCCAGAGATGCAGTAACAATTTGGCCTTCATTTTTCAAAACAACTTGGAACTCTACCAAAATTGAACTTTTTCCCATTTTTCGAACGAAAGGGGCACTTCAATCTGATTAAAGTAGAACTAGCCTTATAATACAGACTTCAAGGTACTTCCACGGACACTTAGACAATCTTGTGTGTCTAAAACAGTTCATTAATTTTCATGACATGAAATGACTTTGATTTTTAAGAAACTTATCGATCATTTTTTTGTCACATGTAAATATTACTGCTTTTTTCATTCATATTGCATTTTATTTTAAATATATGCCTGAAATTAAAAGCAATGCTTCAAATGTACAGTACCTTCTGCCTTTTTTAATATGTTTTTTAAATGTTTTTAAGAAATATTTTTTAAAATATGCAGTACTCCATTTAATGTTTAGCATTTTAAATGTTTAGCATTTTAGTATTATCGTACACACGAAAGTGGAGTGGGTGTTGTATTCCTCTTAGGGTGTCCATAAACGGGCTTTCCAGTATCATGTCCTTATATATGCACAATTCGCACTGCCCTTATATAGGCATACAATCCCAGCCCTTATTTAGGCATTAAACCGTGCACTCCAAATACAGGCATGGTCTCTGACATCCGTCCACCCTAACGTCACAACGAGTTCTTGAAGAACAGACCCTTAGGCTGCAGGAGTTTCCCTAGTCCAGGACTATTGATTTCTTCAAGGACTCATATATTATGCATGAACCATTATTCCTTAGGGGTTCATTCATGACGTCTTCCGCTGTCCGACTCACGTCAATACTAACATTCTTAGGTGCTTCTCAGGTATAAATATACCTTCCCTAGCCCCTGTAAATCAGAGGAGACCTCGACTTCAGAGGAGCCCGTTTCCCGGCCTGACGCACTGAGAAGATGCTGTCATCCCTGCACGCAGAGAGTCCCGCTTCCAGTGATCTAACTTCCCTTGCGGGGTGTTGGAGTTCGAGTCTGGCGAAGAGATTCCTACCTCTCTCATTCTTCAGGTATGGAGCAGACTAGAACCTAGAGGTACTCTTGGCATACTAGGCATACTAGGCATACTGGGGTTAGCGTACTCTTAGTATACCATAGTAAGGAATACTTCACCTACTTCATACCTCTTCCTATACCTAGTTTAGGTTAGGTACATTGGGGTAGAACTAGATTAGAAACGCATCGTATGAGTACTCGCATTTTTAGTCTGTGTTATTTATGTTAAAGCATATGTACTAAAAGATAATGCTCTCGCAGTATTATTTATTTCTACTGCTCACACTGTGCATTATTTATCTTGCATACTGTCTTGTGATCGTAACAGCACATTTTACTTACACCAGAAACAAGACTGTTCAATAAATCTTTTATTGAAACGCCCGTCTATTTCTTTCTGTGTAACTTGGAGAAAACTAAGCATGCACGACTGAGCTGAGTGAAATAGTTATCTATTGTTTCCACGACTCTGGGACATGTTCTGATTCTAAAGGGAAACACAGTGGTCATGTTTTGCGGCTGCCAGAAACTACTCCCTTCTTGTTGTCAAGGAGTTTCTAGTGGCCTCTGAGCTAGCTGGCACAAGTAATTAAGTTTAATATACTCGATAGGGACATACTGACCTTAGTCCTATGTCAAACCTATAGGATATATTATTCCAATGCGCAGAGCCTATTAGGGAAATAGGAACTACACTACAAGGGGAGTCACTCCTTGACCCCAAGGGAGATTTCTTCAGTCCTCTAGTCTTGAGTAGAGCGTCCAAGTTCCAGGATTAAGTTGCAGAGTTTCGTCTAGGGATATCTAAAGTCCTGTTGCCAGGGGTTCCTTACTTATACCCAAGGAAGGGGTTGGACTAACTCTGGGGACCCACCTATGGGAGGGTTTGGAAAGAGGGGTGGCTACACCCATTTCCTTTGTCCAGTTTCATGCCAGAGCAGGGACTGGCAGCCCCTGCAACCGGTTTGAACTGGGGTATGCACGAGGACACCAAATGTGCCCCCAGTGCAGGACTTCAAAGCACTCTTGGAGTGCACCCACCCAGCCCCAATCCACTAAGGCCTGTCTGGGAGGTGGTAACACCTCCCTGTGACAGGAAACCTATTGTCCAGGCGTCCCCTGCCGGAGTTCGGTCAGCAGCAGGAGGCCAGACTCGTGTCTGTGGCTGCAGCATCCATTTTGTGATGCCAGGGCTCTGTTTAGTTGGTACCGGGTATACCGGTGCTGTCATGTCTCTCCCTCTAGAAGGGTGGGATCATACTCCCACACCAGTTACTGGTGTGGGGGTATGATTCCAAGGTGTTTGACACCAAACACGACATGTTTCCGCGCAGCCATCCCAAAGTTAGCATTTACCACGAGGATATAATGCACTTAAGAGTATATGGTCAGGCTGCACCACAGACAACCCCGGAGAGGAGATTCCGAAGGCTGCAGAGGGGCTCTGCTCATGCATGGGCACCCTCTCACATAAAAACCAAGCACCCTGCCTTCAGAATTGATAAGGGCTGCCATAGGGGTGACTGATAGGATTATATGTGCAGTGATAGGGTGAGATATAGTGAACCTATATCTCGGTAAGGGGTGGATGCACCACCTTACTCAGGCTGCTGTAGCAGTCCTGTGGTGTCATTTTGGAAGGCTGCCCAGGGGTGGCATAATACATGTTTCAGCCCCTGGTAGGCCTCTGGGGTACCTATGCCCTGGGTATATAGTATACCATATACTAGGGACTTATAGGGGCACCCCAGAATTCAATCTGAAGTGTACTTAAGGTACATGGTGTGAGAAGTTGGCCTGGTATATGCTGTCCACTAATTATAGTGGGCACCTTGCACCAGTCCAAACAACCCCTTATTGGAGATAGGTTAAAGACAACCTTTTTTGAAAGCTATCCTAGTGGTAGCTATGGAGAGCAGCCTTCAGCCTAAGTCTTGAAGGAATGTAAAGCAGCTTGTTTTACCAGTCTATAATCTCTTGAGTGGCCAAATTAAAGAGTACCACACCAGGTATATATATAAAATATATGTATTTAGTCTTAAACACACCCCTCTAGTCTCTTTATGAGGCTAGAGTTCAAAGTACATAAGTTACAAGTCAGTTATCAACAGTAATAGCACAAATACACGTTTGAGCCCTAGGGGCGTACCAAACCATATACCAAAAAAGTGGTATAAGAACCATGACTGAGCTAGACACAAGGCCTAGAGCCTGTAGAAGTGCTTGGACCCCATGGAACCACCCAAGGTAGTGACACAGGGGACCCACGGGGGACGCGTGCAGTGTGAGAACACAGCCGCGAGCCACCGTTAACTTCTATGGGGAAAGTTGCGGTTGGATTTTTAAAACGAAAGGACACTTAGAGGAGGACTTGGAGCAAATCCCTTCAGAACTAGGCAGTTCTAGAGTAAATACGCACGGGAGCACCGGAGTACTCGAGTTACCGCACCCAGGGAAGCCGGGTGCATAGGTGTCTTTTGTCGTCGGGTTTCGTCGTCGTTTTCAATGGCGATCTGCTGCAGCAGGCTGCTGGCGACCAAGTCGAAAGTGTCCGGGTGGATCCAAGGGTGGATCGAAGATCTGAAGAACCTGAAAGCAGAGGGGACAGAGTCTGGGTCACTAGCCAGTGTCCAGGAAGGCGATGAGCAGATGCCCACCGATGTCGGGTGCTTCAGGTAGGTTGACGGTCATCTTGACTCTTCAGCCACAAGGTCCAGGAGGCGTCGATGATGACCAGGAGCTGGATCCGATCTGCCCACAACGTCTGTCGATTGCTGAGGTGCCGGCGACCGGATTGGACCCAACAAGCCTTGGTAACGGCAAGTCACATGGAAACAAAGAAAGGACGTTGATGCATACCAGCAAGGTCTGATGGATGCACCCAGCAAGGGTAAGTCCGGGCACGTCTGGAGCAACCAGGAAAACCCAAGCAGAAGAAGAGTTGCCTTCGGGAGGGCCCACTAGCCAACGGACTAGCGACCGCAAAGGAGCCTCGAGTGGACACACTTGGAGCTGGCTCACAGGACACTTGTTGAGTGGAGGCCAGTGATCTTCACTGCAGTCGGTGCTGGAGGTGTGGGCTACTCGGAGCCCAAAGCACAACTTCGTGGGAGGCCAGGAAGAGGATGCACTTGCAAAAGTTCTCTGTGTCCAGGGGTCACAGTTCCATGTTACCCACAAAAGCTACGGTCCTCAGCTTCACTGGGGACTCAGGGCACCCTCGGAGAAGTCTGGAAATCCACCTCTGGTGTTGCAAAGACTTCGGCATCCGGCGGGAGCTTCAGCGATGCAGACCAGACAATTGCTTCTTAGGTGCCTGCCAAGCAGGGGAGTCACTCCTTGACCCCAAGGGAGATTCTTCAGTCCTCTAATCTTGAAGTAGAGCGTCGAAGGTCCAGGATTTGGCTTCAGAGTTTTGTCCAGGGTAATCTAAACTCCTAAGGACTGGGGTCCCATACTTATTCTAAGTTAGGGGGTTGGACATACTCTGGGGACCCACCTATGGGAGGGTCAGGGAAGAGGGGTGGTTACACCCATTCCCTTTGTCCAGTTTCATGCCAGAGCAGGGGCAGGTAGCCCCTGCAACCGGTTTGAACTGGCATATGCACAGGGACACCAAGTGTGCCCCCAGTGCAGGACTTCTGAGCACCAGAGAGTGCTCCGGCCCAGCCCCAATACACATTATCCTGTCTGGGGAGGTGGTTACACCTCCCTGCAACAGGAAACCTATTGTCCAGGCCTCCCCTGCCGGAGTTTCAGTCAGTAGCAGGAGGCCAGACCCGTGTCTGTGGCAGCGGTATCCATTTTGTGATGCCAGGGCTCTGTAAAGAAGTTACCGGGTAGGCCGGTGGGTACATGTCTCTCCCTCTAGAAGGGTGGAATGCAACCCCCGCCACCAGGACTGGCGGGGGGGTAGTATTCCAAGATGTTTGACACCAAACACGACATGTTTTGGTGCAGCCAGTCCAAAGTTAGCATTCTACCGCAAGGATATAATGCACTTAAGAGTATATGGTCAGGATGTACCACAAACAGCATCAGAGGAGGGACTCCGAACGCTGCAGAGGGGCTCTGCTCATGCAGGGGCACCCTCTCACATAAAAACCAAGCACTCTGCCTTCAGGATTGTAAAGGCCTGCCATAGGAGTGACTTATAGGTTTATATGTGTGTGCAATGGTAGTGATATAAATAGCCTATATCACAGTAAGGGGTGCATGCACCACCTTACCCAGGCTGCAGTAGCAGACCTATGGTGTCATTTTGGCTGGCCTTCCAGGGGTGGCATAATACATGCTTCAGCCCCTGGCAGGCCTCTGGGGTACCTATGCCCTGGGTACATAGTATACCATATACTAGGGACTTATAAGGGCACTCCAGATTCCAATCAAAGATGTACCTAAGGTACATGGAAACCATTTTAGAGAGGAAGCAGCTAGGCTGGGGTTCTGATTAGCAGGGCCCCAGTCTGACTAAAGTCGAAAAACAGGGAAGCATCAGCAAAAAGTGGGGGTACCCATGTGAAGCAGATCCTACTCTCCTACACGTGGAATCAATTTAGAGAGGAAGCAGCTAGGCTGGGGTCCTGGATAGCAGGGCCCCAGCCAGACTAAAGTAAAAAAACAGTGTAACATCAGCAAAAAGTGGGGGTAACCATAAGAGGCAGATCCTACTCTCCTACACCATGTACTTATGCAATGGCCCAGGCACTAACACATGCACTGCTACAATCCCATGAGCACTACTGATACAGTCCAGCCATATCCTTGTCACTACCCATGCACTCTTCCAATCACCCAGCCAGTTCCATGTCCTTTTCTAATCACTGTGCCAAAACACAAGCACTTATAAATTCACCATGCACTCTCCTTGCAGTACTCTAATCATCCAGTCACTACCCATGTACTCATGCAATGACCCAGGCACTAACACATGCACTGCTACAATCCCCTGAGCACTGCTGATGCAGTCCAGCCATCTCCTTGTCACTAATCATGCACTCCTCCAATCACCCAGCCAGTTCTGTGTCCTTATCTATTCACTGCACCAAAACACAAGCACTGATAAATTCACCATGCACTCTCCTTGCAGTACTCTAATCATCCAGTCAGTACCCATGTTCTCATGCAATGACCCAGGCACTAACACATGCACTGCTACAATCCCCTGAGCACTACTGATGCAGTCCAGCCATCTACTTGTCACTACCCATGCACTCCTCCAATCACCCAGCCAGTTCCATGTCCTTATCTCATCACTGCGCCAAAACACAAGCAATTATAAATTCACCATGCACTCTCCTTGCAGTACTCTAATCATCCAGTCACTACCCATGTCCTCATGCAATGACCCAGGCACTAACAGATGCACTGATACAATCCCCTGAGCACTACTGATGCAGTCCAGCCATCTCCTTGTCACTACCCATGCACTCCTCCAATTACCCAGCCAGTTCCATGTCCTTATCTAATCACTTCGCCAAAACACAAGCACTTATAAATTCACCATGCACTCTCCTTGCAGTACTCTAATCATCCAGTTACTACCCATGTACTCATGCAATGACCCAGGCACTAACACATGCACTGCTACAATCCCCTGAGCACTACTGATGCAGTCCAGCTATCTCCTTGTCACTACCCATGCACTCCTCCAATCACCAGCCAGTTCCATGTCCTTATCAAATCACTGTGCCAAAACACAAGCACTTATAAATTCACGATGCACTCTCCTTGCAGTACTCTAATCATCCAGTCAGTACCCATGTACTCATGCAATGACCCAGGCACTAACAAATGCAATGCTACAATCCCCTGAGCACTACTGATGCAGGCCAGCCATCTCCTTGTCACTACCTGTGCACTCCTCCAATCACCCAGCCAGTTCCATGTCCTTATCTAATCACTGCGCCAAAACACAAGCACTTATAAATTCACCATGCACTCTAATTGCAGTACTCTAATCATCCAGTCTCTACCCATGTACTCATGCAATGACCCAGGCACTAACACATGCACTGCTACAATCCCCTGAGCACTACTGATGCAGTCCAGCCATCTCCTTTTCACTACCCATGCACTCCACTAATCACCCAGCCAGTTCCATGTCCTTATCTAATCACTGCGCCAAAACACTAGCACTTATAAATTCACCATGCACTCTACTTGCAGTACTCTAATCATCCAGTCAGTACCAATGTACTCATGCAATGACTCAGGCACTAACACATGCACTGCTACAATCCCCTGAGCACTACTGATGCAGTCCAGCCATCTCCTTGTCGCTACCCATGCACTCCTCAAATCACCCAGCCAGTTCCATGTCCTTATCTAGTCACTGCACCAAAACACAAGCACTTATAAATTCACCATGCTCTCTCCTTGCAGTACTCTAATCAACCAGTCACTATCCATGTACTCATGCAATGACGCAGGCACTAACACATGCACTGCTACAATCCCCTGAGCACTACTGATGCAGTCCAGCCATCTCCTTGTCACTACCCATGCACTCCTCCAATCACCCAGCCAGTTCCATGTCCTTATCTAATCACTGCGCCAAAACACAAGCACTTATAAATTCACCATGCACTCTCCTTGCAGTACTCTAATCAACCAGTCACTACCCATGTACTCATGCAATGACTCAGGCACTAACACATGCACTGCTACAATCCCCTGAGCACTACTGATGCAGTCCAGCCATCTCCTTGTCACTACCCATGCGCTCCTCCAATCACCTAGCCAGTTCCATGTCCTTGTCTAATCACTGTGTCAAAACACAAGCACTTATAAATTCACCATGCACTCTCCTTGCAATACTCTAATCATCCAGTCACTACCCATGTACTAATGCAATGAGCCAGGCACTAACACATGCACTGCTACAGTCCCCTGAGCACTACTGATGCAGTCCAGCCATCTCCTTGTCACTACCCATGCACTCCTCCAATCACACAGCCAGTTCCATGTCCTTATCTAATCACTTCGCCAAAACACAAGCACTTATAAATTCACCATGCACTCTCCTTGCAGTACTCTAATCATCCAGTCAGTACCCATGTACTCATGGAATGACCCAGGCACTAACACATGCACTGCTACAATCCCGTGAGCACTACTGATGCAGGCCAGCCATCTCCTTGTCACTACCCATGCACTCCTTCAATCACCCAGCCAGTTCCATGTCCATATCTAATCACTGCGCCAAAACACAAGCACTTATAAATTCACCATGCACTCTAATTGCAGTACTCTAATCATCCAGTCACTATCCATGTACTCATGCAATGACCCAGGCACTAACACATGCACTGCTACAATCCCCTGAGCACTACTGATGCAGTCCAGCCATCTCCTTGTCACTACCCATGCACTCCTCCAATCACCCAGCCAGTTCCATGTCCTTATCTAATCACTGCGCCAAAACCCAAGCACTTATAAATTCACCATGCACTCTCCTTGCAGTACTCTAATCATCCAGTCACTACCCATGTACTCTTGAATGACCCAGGCACTAACACATGCACTGCTACAATCTCCTGAGCACTACTGATGCAGTCCAGCCATCTCCTTGTCACTACCCATGCACTCCTCCAATCACCCAGCCAGTTCCATGTCCTTATCTAATCACTGCGCCAAAACACAAGCACTTATAAATTCACCATGCACTCTCCTTGCAGTACTCTAATCATCCAGTCACTACCCATGTACTCATGCAATGACCCAGGCACTAACAGATGCACTGCTACAATCCCCTGAGCACTACTGATGCAGTCCAGCCATCTCCTTGTCACTACCCATGCACTCCTCCAATCACCCAGCCAGTTCCATGTCCTTATCTAATCACTGTGCCAAAACACAAGCACATATAAATTCACGATGCACTCTCCTTGCAGTACTCTAATCATCCAGTCAGTACCCATGTACGCATGCAATGACCCAGGCACTAACAAATGCACTGCTACAATCCCCTGAGCACTACTGATGCAGGCCAGCCATCTCCTTGTCACTACCCATGCACTCCTCCAATCACCCAGCCAGTTCCATGTCCTTATCTAATCACTGCGCCAAAACACAAGCACTTATAAATTCACCATGCACTCTAATTGCAGTACTCTAATCATCCAGTCACTACCCATGTACTCATGCAATGACCCAGGCACTAACACATGCACTGCTACAATCCCCTAAGCACTACTGATGCAGTCCAGCCATCTCCTTTTCACTACCCATGCACTCCTCTAATCACCCAGCCAGTTCCATGTCCTTATCTTATCACTGCGCCAAAACACAAGCACATATAAATTCACCATGCACTCTACTTGCAGTACTCTAATCATCCAGTCTGTACCAATGTACTCATGCAATGACCCAGGCACTAACACATGCACTGCTACAATCCCCTGAGCACTACTGATGCAGTCCAGCTATCTCTTTGTCACTACCCATGCACTCCTCCAATCACCCAGCCAGTTCCATGCCTTGTCTAATCACTGTGCCAAAACACAAGCACTTATAAATTCACCATGCACTCTCCTTGCAGTACTCTACCCATCCAGTTACTACCCATGTACTAATGCAATGAGCCAGGCGCTAACACATGCACTGCTACAGTCCCCTGAGCACTACTGATGCAGTCCAGCCATCTCCTTGTCACTACCCATGCACTCCTCCAATCACCCAGCCAGTTCCATGTCCTTATTTAATCACTGCGCCAAAACCCAAGCACTTATAAATTCACCATGCACTCTCCTTGCAGTACTCTAATCATCCAGTCACTTCCCATGTACTCTTGAATGACCCAGGCACTAACACATGCACTGCTACAAACCCCTGAGCACTACTGATGCAGTCCAGCCATCTCCTTGTCACTACCCATGCACTCCTCCAATCACCCAGCCAGTTCCATGTCCTTATCTAATCACTGCACCAAAGCACAAGCACTCATAAATTCACCATGCACTCCTCCTTGCAGTACTCTAATCATCCAGTTACTACCCATGTACTCATGCAATGACCCAGGCACTAACACATGCACTGCTACAATCCCCTGAGCACTACTGATGCAGTCCAGCTATCTCCTTGTCACTACCCATGCACTCCTCCAATCAACTGCCAGTTCCATGTCCTTATCAAATCACTGCGCCAAAACACAAGCACTTATAAATTCACCATGCACTCTCCTTGCAGTACTCTAATCATCCAGTCAGTACCCATGTACTCATGCAATGACCCAGGCACTAACAAATGCACTGCTACAATCCCCTGTGCACTACTGATGCAGGCCAGCCATCTCCTTGTCACTACCCATGCACTCCTCCAATCACCCAGCCAGTTCCATGTCCTTATCAAATCACTGCGCCAAAACACAAGCACTTATAAATTCACGATGCACTCTCCTTGCAGTACTCTAATCATCCAGTCAGTACCCATGTACTCATGCAATGACCCAGGCACTAACAAATGCACTGCTACAATCCCCTGTGCACTACTGATGCAGGCCAGCCATCTCCTTGTCACTACCCATGCACTCCTCCAATCACCCAGCCAGTTCCATGTCCTTATCTAATCACTGCGCCAAAACACAAGCACTTATAAATTCACCATGCACTCTAATTGCAGTACTCTAATCATCCAGTCACTACCCATGTACTCATGCAATGACCCAGGCACTAACACATGCACTGCTACAATCCCCTGAGCACTACTGATGCAGGCCAGCCATCTCCTTGTCACTACCCATGCACTCCTCCAATCACCCAGCCAGTTCCATGTCCTTATCTAATCACTGCACCAAAACACAAGCACTTATAAATTCACCATGCACTCTCCTTGCAGTACTCTAATCAACCAGTCACTACCCATGTACTCATGCAATGACCCAGGCACTAACACATGCACTGCTACAATCCCCTGAGCACTACTGATGCAGTCCAGCCATCTCCTTGTCACTACCCATGCACTCCTGCAATGACCCAGCCAGTTCCATGTCCTTGTCTAATACTGTGCCAAAACACAAGCACTTATAAATTCACCATGCACTCTCCTTGCAGTACTCTAATCATCCAGTCACTACCCATGTACTAATGCAATGAGCCAGGCACTAACACATGCACTGCTACAGTCCCCTGAGCACTACTGATGCAGTCCAGCCATCTCCTTGTCACTACCCATGCACTCCTCCATTCACCCAGCCAGTTCCATGTCCTTATCTAATCACTTTGCCAAAACACAAGCACTTATAAATTCACCATGCACTCTCCTTGCAGTACTCTAATCATCCAGTCAGTACCCATGTACTCATGGAATGACCCAGGCACTAACACATGCACTGCTACAATCCCGTGAGCACTACTGATGCAGGCCAGCCATCTCCTTGTCACTACCCATGCACTCCTTCAATCACCCAGCCAGTTCCATGTCCATATCTAATCACTGCGCCAAAACACAAGCACTTATAAATTCACCATGCACTCTAATTGCAGTACTCTAATCATCCAGTCACTATCCATGTACTCATGCAATGACCCAGGCACTAACACATGCACTGCTACAATCCCCTGAGCACTACTGATGTAGTCCAGCCATCTCCTTGTCACTACCCATGCACTCCTCCAATCACCCAGCCAGTTCCATGTCCTTATCTAATCACTGCGCCAAAACCCAAGCACTTATAAATTCACCATGCACTCTCCTTGCAGTACTCTAATCATCCAGTCACTACCCATGTACTCTTGAATGACCCAGGCACTAACACATGCACTGCTACAATCTCCTGAGCACTACTGATGCAGTACAGCCATCTCCTTGTCACTACCCATGCACTCCTCCAATCACCCAGCCAGTTCCATGTCCTTATCTAATCACTGCGCCAAAACACAAGCACTTATAAATTCACCATGCACTCTCCTTGCAGTACTCTAATCATCCAGTCACTACCCATGTACTCATGCAATGACCCAGGCACTAACAGATGCACTGCTACAATCCCCTGAGCACTACTGATGCAATCCAGCTATCTCCTTGTCACTACCAATGCACTCCTCCAATCACCAGCCAGTTCCATGTCCTTATCAAATCACTGTGCCAAAACACAAGCACTTATAAATTCACGATGCACTCTCCTTGCAGTACTCTAATCATCCAGTCAGTACCCATGTACTCATGCAATGACCCAGGCACTAACAAATGCACTGCTACAATCCCCTGAGCACTACTGATGCAGGCCAGCCATCTCCTTGTCACTACCCATGCACTCCTCCAATCACCCAGCCAGTTCCATGTCCTTATCTAATCACTGCGCCAAAACACAAGCACATATAAATTCACCATGCACTCTACTTGCAGTACTCTAATCATCCAGTCTGTACCAATGTACTCATGCAATGACCCAGGCACTAACACATGCACTGCTACAATCCCCTGAGCACTACTGATCCAGTCCAGCTATCTCTTTGTCACTACCCATGCACTCCTCCAATCACCCAGCCAGTTCCTTGTCCTTGTCTAATCACTGTGCCAAAACACAAGCACTTATAAATTCACCATGCACTCTCCTTGCAGTACTCTACTCATCCAGTTACTACCCATGTACTAATGCAATGAGCCAGGCACTAACACATGCACTGCTACAGTCCCCTGAGCACTACTGATGCAGTCCAGCCATCTCCTTGTCACTACCCATGCACTCCTCCAATCACCCAGCCAGTTCCATGTCCTTATTTAATCACTGCGCCAAAACCCAAGCACTTATAAATTCACCATGCACTCTCCTTGCAGTACTCTAATCAACCAGTCACTTCCCATGTACTCTTGAATGACCCAGGCACTAACACATGCACTGCTACAAACCCCTGACCACTACTGATGCAGTCCAGCCATCTCCTTGTCACTACCCATGCACTCCTCCAATCACCCAGCCAGTTCCATGTCCTTATCTAATCACTGCACCAAAACACAAGCACTCATAAATTCACCATGCACTCTCCTTGCAGTACTCTAATCATCCAGTTACTACCCATGTACTCATGCAATGACCCAGGCACTAACACATGCACTGCTACAATCCCCTGAGCACTACTGATGCAGGCCAGCCATCTCCTTGTCACTACCCATGCACTCCTCCAATCACCCAGCCAGTTCCATGTCCTTATCTAATCACTGCACCAAAACACAAGCACTTATAAATTCACCATGCACTCTCCTTGAAGTACTCTAATCAACCAGTCACTACCCATGTACTCATGCAATGACCCAGGCACTAACACATGCACTGCTACAATCCCCTGAGCACTACTGATGCAGTCCAGCCATCTCCTTGTCACTACCCATGCACTCCTGCAATCACCCAGCCAGTTCCATGTCCTTGTCTAATACTGTGCCAAAACACAAGCACTTATAAATTCACCATGCACTCTCCTTGCAATACTCTAATCATCCAGTCACTACCCATGTACTAATGCAATGAGCCAGGCACTAACACATGCACTGCTACAGTCCCCTGAGCACTACTGATGCAGTCCAGCCATCTCCTTGTCACTACCCATGCACTCCTCCATTCACCCAGCCAGTTCCATGTCCTTATCTAATCACTTCGCCAAAACACAAGCACTTATAAATTCACCATGCACTCTCCTTGCAGTACTCTAATCATCCAGTCAGTACCCATGTACTCATGGAATGACCCAGGCACTAACACATGCACTGCTACAATCCCGTGAGCACTACTGATGCAGGCCAGCCATCTCCTTGTCACTACCCATGCACTCCTCCAATCACCCAGCCAGTTCCATGTCCATATCTAATCACTGCGCCAAAACACAAGCACTTATAAATTCACCATGCACTCTAATTGCAGTACTCTAATCATCCAGTCACTATCCATGTACTCATGCAATGACCCAGGCACTAACACATGCACTGCTACAATCCCCTGAGCACTACTGATGCAGTCCAGCCATCTCCTTGTCACTACCCATGCACTCCTCCAATCACCCAGCCAGTTCCATGTCCTTATCTAATCACTGCGCCAAAACCCAAGCACTTATAAATTCACCATGCACTCTCCTTGCAGTACTCTAATCATCCAGTCACTACCCATATACTCTTGAATGACCCAGGCACTAACACATGCACTGCTACAATCTCCTGAGCACTACTGATGCAGTCCAGCCATCTCCTTGTCACTACCCATGCACTCCTCCAATCACCCAGCCAGTTCCATGTCCTTATCTAATCACTGCACCAAAACACAAGCACTTATAAATTCACCATGCACTCTCCTTGCAGTACTCTAATCATCCAGTCACTACCCATGTACTCATGCAATGACCCAGGCACTAACAGATGCACTGCTACAATCCCCTGAGCACTACTGATGCAGTCCAGCTATCTCCTTGTCACTACCCATGCACTCCTCCAATCACCAGCCAGTTCCATGTCCTTATCAAATCACTGTGCCAAAACACAAGCACTTATAAATTCACGATGCACTCTCCTTGCAGTACTCTAATCATCCAGTCTGTACCAATGTACTCATGCAATGACCCAGGCACTAACACATGCACTGCTACAATCCCCTGAGCACTACTGATGCAGTCCAGCTATCTCGTTGTCACTACCCATGCACTCCTCCAATCACCCAGCCAGTTCCTTGTCCTTGTCTAATCACTGTGCCAAAACACAAGCACTTATAAATTCACCCTGCACTCTCCTTGCAGTACTCTACTCATCCAGTTACTACCCATGTACTAATGCAATGAGCCAGGCACTAACACATGCACTGCTACAGTCCCCTGAGCACTACTGATGCAGTCCAGCCATCTCCTTGTCACTACCCATGCACTCCTCCAATCACCCAGCCAGTTCCATGTCCTTATTTAATCACTGCGCCAAAACCCAAGCACTTATAAATTCACCATGCACTCTCCTTGCAGTACTCTAATCATCCAGTCACTTCCCATGTACTCTTGAATGACCCAGGCACTAACACATGCACTGCTACAAACCCCTGACCACTACTGATGCAGTCCAGCCATCTCCTTGTCACTACCCATGCACTCCTCCAATCACCCAGCCAGTTCCATGTCCTTATCTAATCACTGCACCAAAACACAAGCACTCATAAATTCACCATGCACTCTCCTTGCAGTACTCTAATCATCCAGTTACTACGCATGTACTCATGCAATGACCCAGGCACTAACACATGCACTGCTACAATCCCCTGAGCACTACTGATGCAGTCCAGCTATCTCCTTGTCACTACCCATGCACTCCTCCAATCAACTGCCAGTTCCATGTCCTTATCAAATCACTGCGCCAAAACACAAGCACTTATAAATTCACGATGGACTCTCTTTGCAGTACTCTAATCATCCAGTCAGTACCCATGTACTCATGCAATGACCCAGGCACTAACAAATGCACTGCTACAATCCCCTGAGCACTACTGATGCAGGCCAGCCATCTCCTTGTCACTACCCATGCACTCCTCCAATCACCCAGCCAGTTCCATGTCCTTATCTAATCACTGCGCCAAAACACAAGCACTTATAAATTCACCATGCACTCTAATTGCAGTACTCTAATCAACCAGTCACTACCCATGTACTCATGCAATGACCCAGGCACTAACACATGCACTGCTACAATCCCCTGAGCACTACTGATGCAGTCCAGCCATCTCCTTGTCACTACCCATGCACTCCTGCAATCACCCAGTCAGTTCCATGTCCTTGTCTAATCACTGTGCCAAAACACAAGCGCTTATAAATTCACCATGCACTCTCCTTGCAATACTCTAATCATCCAGTCACTACCCATGTACTAATGCAATTAGCCAGGCACTAACACATGCACTGCTACAGTCCCCTGAGCACTACTGATGCAGTCCAGTCATCTCCTTGTCACTACCCATGCACTCCTCCAATCACCCAGCCAGTTCCATGTCCTTATCTAATCACTGTGCCAAAACACAAGCACTTATAAATTCAACATGCACTCTCCTTGCAGTACTCTAATCATCCAGTCAGTACCCATGTACTCATGGAATGACCCAGGCACTAACACATGCACTGCTACAATCTCCTGAGCACTACTGATGCAGGCCAGCCATCTCCTTGTCACTACCCATGCACTCCTTCAATCACCCAGCCAGTTCCATGTCCATATCTAATCACTGCGCCAAAACACAAGCACTTATAAATTCACCATGCACTCTAATTGCAGTACTCTAATCATCCAGTCACTATCCATGTACTCATGCAATGACCCAGGCACTAACACATGCACTGCTACAATCCCCTGAGCACTACTGATGCACTCCAGCCATCTCCTTGTCACTACCCATGCACTCCTCCAATCACCCAGCCAGTTCCATGTCCTTATCTAATCACTGCGCCAAAACCCAAGCACTTATAAATTCACCATGCACTCTCCTTGCAGTACTCTAATCATCCAGTCACTACCCATGTACTCTTGAATGACCCATTCACTAACACATGCACTGCTACAATCTCCTGAGCACTACTGATGCAGTCCAGCCATCTCCTTGTCACTACCCATGCACTCCTCCAATCACCCAGCCAGTTCCATGTCCTTATCTAATCACTGCGCCAAAACACAAGCACTTATAAATTCACCTTGCACTCTCCTTGCAGTACTCTAATCATCCAGTCACTACCCATGTACTCATGCAATGACCCAGGTACTAACACATGCACTGCTTCAATACCCTGAGCACTACTGATGCAGTCCAGCTATCTCTTTGTCACTACCCATGCACTCCTCCAATCACCCAGCCAGTTCCATGTCCTTGTCTAATCACTGTGCCAAAACACAAGCACTTATAAATTCACCATGCACTCTCCTTGCAGTACTCTAATCAACAAGTCACTACCCATGTACTCATGCAATGACGCAGGCACTAACACATGCACTGCTACAATCCCCTGAGCACTACTGATGCAGTCCAGCCATCTCCTTGTCACTACCCATGCACTCCTCCAATCACCCAGCCAGTTCCATGTCCTTATCTAATCACTGCACCAAAACACAAGCACTTATAAATTCACCATGCACTCTCCTTGCAGTACTCTAATCAACCAGTCACTACCCATGTACTCATGCAATGACTCAGGCATTAACACATGCACGGCTACAATCCCCTGAGCACTACTGATGCAGTCCAGCCATCTCCTTGTCACTACCCATGCACTCCTCCAATCACCCAGCCAGTTCCTTGTCCTTATCTAATCACTGCACCAAAACACAAGCACTTATAAATTCACCATGCACTCTCCTTGCAGTACTCTAATCAACCAGTCACTACCCATGTACTCATGCAATGACTCAGGCATTAACAAATGCACTGCTACAATCCCCTGAGCACTACTGATGCAGTCCAGCCATCTCCTTGTCACTACCCATGCACTCCTGCAATCACCCAGCCAGTTCCATGTCCTTGTCTAATCACTGTGCCAAAACACAAGCACTTATAAATTCACCATGCACTCTCCTTGCAATACTCTAATCATCCAGTCACTACCCATGTACTAATGCAATGAGCCAGGCACTAACACATGCACTGCTACAGTCCCCTGAGCACTACTGATGCAATCCAGCCATCTCCTTGTCACTACCCATGCACTCCTCCAATCACCCAGCCAGTTCCATGTCCTTATCTAATCACTTCGCCAAAACACAAGCACTTATAAATTCACCATGCACTCTCCTTGCAGTACTCTAATCATCCAGTCAGTACCCATGTACTCATGGAATGACCCAGGCACTAACACATGCACTGCTACAATCCCGTGAGCACTACTGATGCAGGCCAGCCATCTCCTTGTCACTACCCATGCACTCCTTCAATCACCCAGCCAGTTCCATGTCCATATCTAATCACTGCGCCAAAACACAAGCACTTATAAATTCACCATGCACTCTAATTGCAGTACTCTAATCATCCAGTCACTATCCATGTACTCATGCAATGACCCAGGCACTAACACATGCACTGCTACAATCCCCTGAGCACTACTGATGCAGTCCAGCCATCTCCTTGTCACTACCCATGCACTCCTCCAATCACCCAGCCAGTTCCATGTCCTTATCTAATCACTGCGCCAAAACCCAAGCACTTATAAATTCACCATGCACTCTCCTTGCAGTACTCTAATCATCCAGTCACTACCCATGTACTCTTGAATGACCCAGGCACTAACACATGCACTGCTACAATCTCCTGAGCACTACTGATGCAGTCCAGCCATCTCCTTGTCACTACCCATGCACTCCTCCAATCACCCAGCCAGTTCCATGTCCTTATCTAATCACTGCGCCAAAACACAAGCACTTATAAATTCACCATGCACTCTCCTTGCAGTACTCTAATCATCCAGTCACTACCCATGTACTCATGCAATGACCCAGGCACTAACAGATGCACTGCTACAATCCCCTGAGCACTACTGATGCAGTCCAGCCATCTCCTTGTCACTACCCATGCACTCCTCCAATCACCCAGCCAGTTCCATGTCCTTATCTAATCACTGTGCCAAAACACAAGCACATATAAATTCACGATGCACTCTCCTTGCAGTACTCTAATCATCCAGTCAGTACCCATGTACGCATGCAATGACCCAGGCACTAACAAATGCACTGCTACAATCCCCTGAGCACTACTGATGCAGGCCAGCCATCTCCTTGTCACTACCCATGCACTCCTCCAATCACCCAGCCAGTTCCATGTCCTTATCTAATCACTGCGCCAAAACACAAGCACTTATAAATTCACCATGCACTCTAATTGCAGTACTCTAATCATCCAGTCACTACCCATGTACTCATGCAATGACCCAGGCACTAACACATGCACTGCTACAATCCCCTGAGCACTACTGATGCAGTCCAGCCATCTCCTTTTCACTACCCATGCACTCCTCTAATCACCCAGCCAGTTCCATGTCCTTATCTAATCACTGCACCAAAACACAAGCACATATAAATTCACCATGCACTTTACTTGCAGTACTCTAATCATCCAGTCTGTACCAATGTACTCATGCAATGACCCAGGCACTAACACATGCACTGCTACAATCCCCTGAGCACAACTGATGCAGTCCAGCTATCTCTTTGTCACTACCCATGCACTCCTCCAATCACCCAGCCAGTTCCATGCCTTGTCTAATCACTGTGCCAAAACACAAGCACTTATAAATTCACCATGCACTCTCCTTGCAGTACTCTACTCATCCAGTTACTACCCATGTACTAATGCAATGAGCCAGGCGCTAACACATGCACTGCTACAGTCCCCTGAGCACTACTGATGCAGTCCAGCCATCTCCTTGTCACTACCCATGCACTCCTCCAATCACCCAGCCAGTTCCATGTCCTTATTTAATCACTGCGCCAAAACCCAAGCACTTATAAATTCACCATGCACTCTCCTTGCAGTACTCTAATCATCCAGTCACTTCCCATGTACTCTTGAATGACCCAGGCACTAACTCATGCACTGCTACAAACCCCTGAGCACTACTGATGCAGTCCAGCCATCTCCTTGTCACTACCCATGCACTCCTCCAATCACCCAGCCAGTTCCATGTCCTTATCTAATCACTGCACCAAAACACAAGCACTCATAAATTCACCATGCACTCTCCTTGCAGTACTCTAATCATCCAGTTACTACCCATGTACTCATGCAATGACCCAGGCACTAACACATGCACTGCTACAATCCCCTGAGCACTACTGATGCAGTCCAGCTATCTCCTTGTCACTACCCATGCACTCCTCCAATCAACTGCCAGTTCCATGTCCTTATCAAATCACTGCCCCAAAACACAAGCACTTATAAATTCACGATGCACTCTCCTTGCAGTACTCTAATCATCCAGTCAGTACCCATGTACTCATGCAATGACCCAGGCACTAACAAATGCACTGCTACAATCCCCTGTGCACTACTGATGCAGGCCAGCCATCTCCTTGTCACTACCCATGCACTCCTCCAATCACCCAGCCAGTTCCATGTCCTTATCTAATCACTGCGCCAAAACACAAGCACTTATAAATTCACCATGCACTCTCCTTGCAGTACTCTAATCATCCAGTCACTACCCATGTACTCATGCAATGACCCAGGCACTAACACATGCACTGCTACAATCCCCTGAGCACTACTGATGCAGGCCAGCCATCTCCTTGTCACTACCCATGCACTCCTCCAATCACCCAGCCAGTTCCATGTCCTTATCTAATCACTGCACCAAAACACAAGCACTTATAAATTCACCATGCACTCTCCTTGCAGTACTCTAATCATCCAGTCAGTACCCATGTACTCATGGAATGACCCAGGCACTACCACATGCACTTCTACAATCCCGTGAGCACTACTGATGCAGGCCAGCCATCTCCTTGTCACTACCCATGCACTCCTTCAATCACCCAGCCAGTTCCATGTCCATATCTAATCACTGCGCCAAAACACAAGCACTTATAAATTCACCATGCACTCTAATTGCAGTACTCTAATCATCCAGTCACTATCCATGTACTCATGCAATGACCCAGGCACTAACACATGCACTGCTACAATCCCCTGAGCACTACTGATGCAGTCTAGCCATCTCCTTGTCACTACCCATGCACTCCTCCAATCACCCAGC